>JAGJRO010000319.1:0-48836 GCA_022832285.1 Lepidurus apus apus
GTTATGACAGATGCCCGCGGAGTCTCGTCGGTTGCGCTGGCCGCACTGCCTGTTCGAGATCGACTTAACGGCAATTCTCCCTCTGCAGCCTGCTCCCCTCGAAGTCTGGCACTTTGTCGAATCGGACAGGGCAAGTTCGTTAACTGACCTGCGTCACCTGTAGGAACTTTACCACCACTCAAGTCCTTCAGCCACAGACTCCTCGAGTATGGCCTTTAAACACCGCACAATCGCTTCGTCTTGTCCACACAGACTTAGCGTAACACACTTAACCATCCTACAGTTTTTGATCTCACACAAATTGCTTTGTACACTCTTTAAAAAGAGATACCCCGCATCTCCACCAAAATGTGACGTTCTAATTAAGAAGGTGTATTGAGTTGACAATAACAACGTCGAGGGGTTCAACAAATGGTTAAGTATAAGGTGTTTATTGATCAAAAGATCTTAGCCAACTGCCACTGGCATTCTAAGCAAACTCCCATGCAAAGCAATCGCGAAGCAAACAGGATAGAATAGAATGGCACACCATCCGGTCTACATGCAAAGACACTGGATGTGCGGGAACAGCTAAGCATATTTTTTGCAGCGTCACAATACAATACAACTACAACAGACGATGTAAACAATATAGTATTAATCTACTCTAGTATTACGGCAACCCTACTAGAATACAGCTGCCAACAGAGTAAAGGGGCAACAGACGTTAAAGGGGCATCGTAAAATAAAGTACATTTTGATTACCCTTAATTGGCTTCTAAGTAGAAGCAAATTCAAGTTCGGCGCCAAGCCTTTTGTTAGCCTAGTGAGAAGATATCCCCGTAGCTGGTAGTCGTAGTAGCAATTCCATTTTGACGGTTAGCGTGGTTGGCGTGGCTGTTTCTGTTGAAAGCTTTCTACGATAATTCTTGGAATTCGCTTTATGCTGCACTGTGTGTTTTCGGCATCAAAACACATGTGACTATTGTAGGTATACTGTATAATACTTGATGCGACAGTATGGAATCCCAACAGCAACAAAGTCTTGCAGGGCAGCAAACGCCGTCTGCTGAGCAACCCGTTTTACAGCAACTTTCTAATGCTCAACCCTTAGCAAGTCCCGCATCCAGTAAGTCCCGGGAATGAGATTTCTAGCTCATCTTATTAATGTAATTTGTGATCTAGATGCTCCGAGCGAAAATCGAAAATCTGCTGGAGGAGGCAAGTCTAAAAAACGGAAACGGAATCAAGATCTAGGTCCGGGAGCTCCACGTCAACCTGTCAATGGTATGGTCATTTAACCCACATGTTGAGTTCCCAGTCAGTCCTTTTCACGTCTTATCTTTCCTAGGCTATGTACGTTTCCTTAACGAAAGGAGAGAGCAAGTTAGAGCGAATAACCCGTCTGCTGGTTTTGCGGAGATTATGAAAATAATGGCTCAAGAATGGACACAACTACCTACTGAAGAAAAACAAGTATATTGTTTATAAAAAAGGCCTTTAGAAAGGAAACAACGTTTAACTCTATGAACCATAGAAATATATGCAAGCTGCCGAAGCTGATCGTCAACGCTACCAAAAAGAACTGCAAGATTATCAGCAAACAGACGCCTACAGAGCTTATTGTCAGCAACAACAGCAAAGACATGTGCAGCAGCAGCTTCAGCTACAACAGCAGCAGAGACAAGCGTTAGGTCACCATACCCAGGCTCCTCCCCAAGCCACAGTGGTAATTACCAACCCAGGATCATCTCAGATCCATTTCCCTGGCCAAATGCAAGGTCACAACTCCCAGATGGATATGATTCATGGCCAGACCCAAAACCGAGGCGATGAGGTACTCCTATCTAAGCTAATTTTTAATTCTAAATTTTTCAATCTAGTTTTTTCGGCAGTCTAACGAACGCGGAAACGAATCCGGTGTTTTTGACATCCCAATATTTACCGAGGAGTTTCTGGATCATAACAAAGGTAAGCGTTTTCTGGGTCCCTTTTTTGTTTTGTCTTTTAGCTTTACGTATTTGTTTTGCACTTTGCTACGTACACGAGAAGGTTACAGAGGCTTACGGCACTGGTAGTATTTTGTCTGTTGTGCTGTGTATACATAGCATCTTTAGCTTTGGGTGAAGGGGAGGGGAGGGGGACGCCAGCATCTTTTACACATGATAATTTTCCGAATTTGATTTTCCCCTCTGATCCCTGCCCCCTGTGTCCCCCCTCCCCTCAACTTTAATTTCCTCATGGCCCTTTTGTCTCAACTCATCCCCTTTTTTGTCACATATTTTTTTGGTGACACGACGACATTCCAGCCAAACGGCAAAAGTTACCTATGTGCCACTTCCTCGTATAACCCCGTGTTTCATCAACCAAACGTGATACCAATACCACAAACAAAGAAATACCATATTTTTAGGCTTGTACATAGAAATCTATTGAGACAAAAAAAGAGAAAAAAATCTTAAAAAACGCCCTATAAGTGGCTGTTTTGGTTTGTAAACTCGTTTCTGAACCTATTTCTTTTTTCCTTTTTGTTAAAATTCAAAAGCTGTGATGCCGTGTGCAAATGCTGGAGTTGGAAAAGGGACTTTGAGCATTTTGTCCCTTATTGATTTTTTTGGTTGTCAGAGAGTTGTTTTGTAGGGATAGGGGTTTTAGAGAGAAATTGAGCGAAAGAGATTTATATATATGTAGCATTAAGCCGGGGAATTAATTTGAGTCGTGTCACCATTTCCTCTGTACCTTTCTCCCATCCTGCCCAACAATCCCCCAAACCCTTCCGTTTTGTTCTCTCTTTTATGGTGCTTGTGATGCGTCAGCCCGCGACTTGGAACTGCGACAGTTAAGAAAAGCCGTAACCGAATATGAGGAACAGAATGCCACGTTGCAAAAGCATGTGGAGACAATGCAAGCGGCGGTGGGACGTCTCGAAGCCGAAACAGAGCAACAGCGCTGTCACAACATGGCTTTACAACAGCATTTGGATTCGCTGCGTCACTTACTGGTTAGCAGCTTCTCGGGGGTTCAATTGCCTGGTCAGTATTCGAAATTTCAAAAAGAAAAACACCCCAGAAAAAGAAAGGACGATTCATTGATCCTGTGTTATTTCTTCTAGGTTTTTATGAGCCACTAAGTATGCAGAACGTGGACAACTTTCTGGTTCGCCTGCATAGTTATGTGCTGGAACATCCACAAGCGGACTTGATTCCTAACGTGCGCAATGTGGTTAGCAAGTTAGAATGGCAGCAGTAAACTGGCTCACGTTGAAGAGCGGCAAGACTCGGCGTTTTGTTCTGTTCTCCATCTTTCACTCATTCTCTTATAGCATTAGATTTTTTATGTTATTTTTTTACAATCTTAGGTTGTTCATTTGTATTTTTATATTTTTTAAATTATGCTCGGAATTTTTGCATCTTTTCCTCGGATGGGACCATTGGTTCATGTCGTGCGTGTCACTTGCCGTGTGTAATCTCGAACAAGTGGGCAATAACCATGGCTTGGATTGAAGAGGCATTGCTCTCCACTCAGGACTTGCACACAAGACAACGGAACTGTTATATCAGCAAAAAAGGCTACATGTATTTATTCTTGCTTACAAAAGGACATGGATCACGTGATTGCTGTCCCAACATTCCGAGCTATTAGCAGCGCATCTATTTAAAAACACCCGACGACGTTTGTGCAGGTTACATGGAAACCCCGCGCTGCTGGTATGCTTGCTATTGCAAGCCTTTCGGCGCTCGACAGGGCGACAACTCATTCTTAAAATACCCAACATCAAGAAGGACATTCTCTAAAAAAATTTGCATGGAAGGTGATTTGAATTTATGCAAGGAGGCAAGCTAGAATATGAATTATCCCATTTGTCTGTATTGCAATTTTGGTAGTTACATTTTGTTATAAAAACAGTTTTAGCGACTTTGTTTCTTTTCCTTTTGCCCCTTTTTGGAAAAAGAAGAAACTGTGAGATGGCATGTACGAATATTTGGACGTTTACAAAATTACAGAGGTATTCATTTCTTTTATGGTATCTTTTTTTCCTCTCCAGCTGCTAGCCTAGTGAGAAGAGTTTTCAGTACTGTCGCTTTGGGCGTGTGCTCATGCTCGCAGTGCTAGCGTAGGACAAAAGGTGCAGGAAAGAACGCTCTCCTGTTTCACACCTTTTGTTATTGTTTACGGGCCTTTGACTTTACTAGGTGCAGTGTGCAATTACTAGTTATGCATATTCGGACTTAAAACTTGAGTGAATTGACTTAGTAACTAGCATCTGGGACAAGTTTCTGTCAGCGAGGAATCAGCCTGCATTCTGGGTTGCCTGTTTTAGGGTAGTCAAGATGGCGGCTAGTGACGATGAGCCCTTGCATCTTTACGAAGTGTTTCAAAATTGCTTCAACAAAATCGCCAATAAACAACCAGGTAAATTAGACTACATTTCTAATTTTTCCGTCTCACAGGTTGGCGTCGCGCGTTTTTACATTTTGCATTTCAAACCCATTGTCCCAGGACTCTGGTGCCTTGTGAGTCGAAATCCGGTTCCCCACACATGTTGCTGAACAAAGACAGGAGTTGTTTAGCTTCGCGTGGACGGGGTTAATGATAGGGAAAAAGAGGAGATAAGAAAGTTATCTAAGCGTGAAAAACGAACAGTACCTATCAATTACAATAATTGGTAATATATGCATGTAAATTAATAACTAATTAATCGCACAATTAAAATAGTAATCTACCTGTCTACCAAGTGTATTAGCACCAGCTTCTCCCCCCCGGTTCTCACAAGACTCAAGCAATATCGCCGTGCATGTCTTACAAGTCCTCTGGTATTTTCAGCGGGCAATTGAACGGAGATCATTTCTTTATTAAGGGTACCACATGGTCCACAGCAAGAGAATGGCACAACATCACTGTTAGAACAGGGATGCGAATTTAATAGCACCTCTCGTGATACTCATGATGTTCGAACCCTTCCCAACCCTTGAAAATCACTTGATTAGACGATTTCTGTGGTAGAGCCTAGTTTAACAATGCTCTCATGCGTTTACAACTTACTTAGCTTGCTCAAGCTAGGAGTCGAACGTCGTACGCGCACCCACGCTGTCATGAGAACCGTATAAATCTTCTGGAAACTTTGTTTATGGCGTTCGTTATTGGTGTGTGTAACCTTCTCTCCAAGGTATGCCAAACAATAGCCCATGTCTCATTAGAAACTCGTCGTTTCTTTCGAAACCGGTCAGTTTCCTGTAAGGACACGTTAGTTTATACAATTTTTGCATACTGTGGTCAAATCTTTATATTGAAGTATCCACTCCTGACCATAAGTTCCAGTCCACAGCTCTACTGTTAATTTCTAATCTTTTTAAATTCTAAGAGAAAAACACTTCGGTATTTGAGAATGAAGGATAAAGACGAACGAAAACAAGACAAACGAGTTTTCTTGGAATTTTAGCTAATTATGAAAAATATTTTACTCCGTTATACCCATTCTAGACATTTTTATGTAAGGAGCGTTGTTAGAGGTCTTGGCTTTCTTGCAGCTTACGTAACAAAGAAGTTATGATGACCGGAAGTCGTTTGTCCTGGGTTGAGTGTGGATGGTAAAGCGTGGGCATGTCTAACCTTTGCATCATCCCTTCGAATGGCATTGTCGTTAATTCCTTATGGTTCTTATTCTTGCTGTTTTAAACGAAGAAGACTTGACTTTGTTAACGGACGAAACAAATGTAACATCGAATTTTCCTAGCACGGTGTTTCCCTTGATTTATTGGAATTATAAGATGTATTCTATATCTTTAAGCCATTCACATTTAGAAAAGTTGACTCCGTATGAGCGAAATCCATTTTTCTATTTCAAGTCTAAATTTGGATTAAAAGGAAGGGCCCATGGAAGCTTGCTATTTTTACGGAAATTTATAGAGCTGACCAAGGGCGTTTCAGCCAAACTCTGCTTTTTATGACTGTCCCACTAGCTCGTTTTACAAGAGTCCAGAAAAGCCACATTAGCATCTCACAAAAACGAAGAAAGGTCTTTCCGTTGCACTAAGGATCGCTTTTGATTAAGTAATTGCGTCTGGGCTCAATTCCTCCCATATTCCTTTTTTTAAAAAAATACGTGGCAATCTTCGGCTGGCAATTGAATTAAAAGAGCCCGGAAGTCGTCCAGTGAATAGGAAACAAGGGGGGAGTAGTAACAAATGCTCACATTTCTTGACACAAACCTATTTTGGTTGAAGACTCTGGGACTTTGTCTTGAGTCACGTTTTCATGCTTCCCAGGCGACTACATCTTTTCAGTGCGAGACTTGTAATGAGGCAAGGCCGGAGAAAAGCTACAAGTCCGGCCTGATACAAGTTGGTTTCCTCTATTACCTTTCTTTTTGTCCCTTGGTAAAACCGCATGAGAAGGATTGGGTGCAAATGGGCGAGCCTTTTTTGCTTGATGAATTTTGAACCAGGCATAGTGGCCAAAATGGTCGTATGACTTCAGCGAATTTATGCGACCTGATTTATTGACTGAGCAAAAGAGTGGTTTGTCACGCCGTAGTTTTTTTTTATTACGTAACCTAACGTAAGGATTAAAAGACCCGGAGGCTGTGGAATGGGATGGCATGCTCTTATGCGAGGCCGTTGCTCCGTTTCTCGGCCGAGGATAAGAAAACAAGTTCGTAAGATACAGATCAATTCCCAAACATTGCTCCGCGCCACCGATTTCGATAAAGAGTTTGGTATATTTCTGAGAACGTACACTTTTTCTACGCAGCACGTTTTCTAGGACGAAGTTTTTTCCTTGTCGCTTAACTTGTTGAATTATTTGGGCATCTTTAAATCTTACTTTTTAAAAGCCAATTATGTTTTATGGTATCCACGTTAGTGTTACGTAGTGTTAATGTTTCAGGTAGCTCCGGTAGTAATTTCTGCTTTTGGCAAGATTAAAAATGGATTGAGTTTTTGAAATTGAAGATCTTCTGAGTTCGAATTCATTGAAGCTGTGTAATTGTTGTGTAATTTAACTAAAATTGTTTCCTTGTCTTTCCCCGTAGACAAACCTGGCTATCCGCCGCCGTATGGAACCATGGATAATCGAATGGTAAGTCAATACTTTGGAGTCTCGAGGGCTACCACCAGTGTCTTTCTTTTTTGTCGTATAAATGCCTAGTAGAAAGGATAGGGGGAAGAGGTGATGGTTTAAATGAATTGGTTGGCTTGGGTTATTTTGGGGTTTGTGTGTAGAAGCTTAGTTTCCCACATCACTTATCGTTCGTGGCTATTTGGGTTGAATAACTAATCAACCCAACGACTAAATAGGGGTGTGTCGATGACTTATTAATTTTTTGCTACCTTGCCGGTTCTTCCTTTAGAATTATCCAATGAACCCTGTGAACTCCTATGTGGGAAATGGCACCGAGACATTTACTACGCCCGAGTCTCCGTATTTTCCGTTTGGAGCCATGCCTCGTCAAGGAACACCATCAGGTAAAATCATAGAAATCTCGTTCATTTATCATAAAATCATCATTTCGAACTTCTGTATGTGTGCTGTACACTAATTAGACAAATATGCTATTTAGTAAATTGGCGTTTTCAAAAATGTGTTTAACAAATTAAAGCAATATTATAAAGCATATCATATAAAATAGTATTTAAAAAAAGAACAGTTCTTAATTATTAATTTTTTTCAACGGCATGTTCGCAATAATCAGTCTTCGGATTCTTCGAAAATTAATCTTAAAATGCGTTTAAGGAAACGAAATAAAGGTTTCCCAATGTTAGAAAAAATATTATTTATTAGTTTAGTGTTTTATCCGCAGAGTGGTTAATACTTGCGAGCTGTAAAGTTGAAGGATATGTACCATTAGGAGCTGTATTAGATTTGCGTATGTATACCTGAAAAGGTACCCATGCGCAAGATATACTGACGAAAGCAAAAGAACGTTTGACAATAACTAATAATAACGTCACCAAAGTATCGTAGAACTAAATAGTGAAACTATAACATTGGGGAATGTAAATAACATAGAAACAAAGTCACGTGACATTAATTGATGCCTTATCTAGTTTTGATGGCCAAGATGGATTTTTAGTAATAAAATAAGAATCTTTCACGAAACAAACAATGCTATGTCTACACGAATTCGAGTGTGTGTCTCGAAAATTATCTTTAGATGATCACAATTTTACTTTATAGAAGAGTAGTTCTGTTTCGCACTTGAATAAAAGTACGCGAATCTGTATAATTTTGTTCTTATTTTTTCAAGTTAAACGCCTCGCCTATTGACTACTTTTATTCAGATTTAATTATTATTACGTATCTTTCCTTTTTGTGGTATTTTACATGTACAGTGGTGAGCAGATAAAAGTTCACCAAGCAAACCACAGAAGTCTAATTAAGCCTCGTTAGGCTGGTTTACCTTCATTAAAGGTATACCTTCATTGAAGGGAAATCAGACTCGAGAGGGTTATTTAGACCTCTGTGGTTTGCTCGGTGAACTTTTATCTACTCACCACTGTACATCCTTCTATTATTTAGACATAATTCTATTACTTCGTTCCAAGACTATGGTTATCTTGAGATAGTCGAAGTATTATTAAAAAAGTAGACAAGAACTATCGGATAAAAAGGTGGATTTTGTAGTCTAAATATGTGGGGGGGGAAATAATCTATTTTTTCCTCACATCCTAGTTCGGGAGTAGTATAAGTCCAGCTTTCTCTTAAGGGCAAGTGTGTGGAGTGTTTTATACCTAATGCATCTTGAGTTGTGCCACACTAATTAATATTTCTTGTCCTTTTGTTTTTCTTCATCCAGGTGGCGGCAAGCGGAGAAAAGAGGTAATAATCTTTTGCCTTTTTTATTAGTTTGTGTTTTTTTTAGTAATTTTAAGTTGTTTGAAACGAAAAACATGAAGTGTTGATTGGGTCGAAAAAAATGAGTTCGGAGACTTTTTTCATCCCATAAGGTGTCTGGGTCTCTAGTGTGAAACTCTTATTTGTCCTTCTAGTCAAGACTGTTATTGGGGTTATTATCTAGCTCCATGTTGCGTTGACTTGTTCAAGTCCTCGGTTGACTGAGTAACGTGTAAAGATTTTCGGCAGCAAGCCGATCCAGTTTTTTTTCGCATTTCTGGTCCATTTTGGCAAAAGCTGCTCGATTAGCATCGCGACTGGCGTGGCGTCGCTTGATGTCTTTCGTGCTTTCGCTCTTTGCCACGCTCTTGGTTTCTCGACCTTGCCTTTTTTTTCGTTGCAAACTACTCCCGGGCGGATCCGTTCTTTCTGTTTCCCAGGAATGGCCCACGCATCGTGCTGTCGATTGTGATATTGCTGAGCTCAGAATCCGTGGCGCATGACCGAAATGGAGCGCAAGCGAAATAATAAAAAAAAAGGAACGAAAAAAGTCGTGTTCGTTTATTATTATTTTTTAATATAACGAGGGAAGACATCGTCCGGCAGTGTTATAAACCGTTTATCGTTTAGCTTCAAATATAGGAATGACTAAATTAATATTAATATAGGATAAGTATTTCAGGTGAAAGCAGTTAAGTTTCGAAAAAGTCAGGACGAATAGTGGACGCTCGCTTTTGCCGAGCTGATGATATAATTAGGGAGGACAAGAATTGGTGGAATTGTACACAAGTGGGGTGAGACTGGTTATTAGGGCCTTCTCTTGTTTTGTTTTTTTGTTTTTTTGGTCACCAAAAAAGAGGAGGAGAACGTCTGGTTTGGGGAAGCTCTTTGTAAAATTCCGCGTTAGGATAGTTAATCCATATTCTACCTTTCACCCCACCTGCACGAGCCGTTTCTTCCAAAGAAATAAAGCCTGGAAGCGTTTGTTGTATTGTTTTGTAGGGACACTTAGCCCACATTTGGAAAAGTATACTACGGAGCGAGACGCACCTGAAAACAACGAGACGTTGACATATCAAGCAGAACGGACAAAGAAGAGCCGGAGATATAATTGCCTTGGCTTGTGCCCTTATTTGCGTTTTTGATAGCTCCAAGGTGATACCTATAGCTGTAAAGCTTCGTCCCGCTACGGTGGTCAGCATCAGGTGGACTTCGGGAGCTCGAGTTTCGTCGCACGTGCAGATTTCGGTATAATAATGACGTCGCGCTGTGACCCCGGTATTCCTGATGGATCTCTTGTCATTATAGATGAGCTCTACGTTCCAAACTTGTACCCGGTGTCAGCATTCAATCCTGCTAAATGGGTATCATTTAAATAAAAAAAAGAGGCAAGTAGACCTCGGAAACGTACCGGTGACCACGTAGCCAAGCCGGTTTTACCTATAAACTATCGGGGGTTTAAGGACAGAATATTTCAAGGAAATGTCCATTATTTTTTTGTGCTTCCTATATGTGTAGTAGGGTCGAATTTGGTAACAGAAGTATGTGGAGAGTCCGGCAAGTTTTTCTTTTTTTGTAAAGACATTTATTTCTGAGTACCGTGCCACGCAGCCAATTACTGAGATCACAAAAAATGGTTTGCATTTCAGTGTGTAGCCAATTAAAGGGAGCAACAGGACAAAACCCCCAAATTTCATCTGATTTGGAGTTAACTCGGGTCAGGTTTAGTTTAAACTAATAAACTGTCTATGCTGGGTGTTTTTTTTTCTTTCCTTTTCTTGTCGCTGCTGACGACAAGAAAGAGAGGTAAGGAAATAGGGGGCCATCTGCACAAGAAGCCACACGCTCGTAAAACAAACATGAGCTCCTTGTTGCATCTCCTAAACTTAGCTTGTGGTTGGAAGGAAACCATCGCAACTTGGTTGCAGTGGTCGTATGAAAATTTTGAGTCGGAATTATTTTTTCCGGGAAAATAATTTTCGAGAATACAGTTAAACTGCCGCATAACTCCCAAATTACCACCCGTAATAAACGCATGTAATGTGGAGGTAGTTTTGGTAGCTTATGACAATGTTTCTTTCACTCGGGAGTGCGTTTTACAACCGTCCTTGGTTCGCCTATTAGAATCACCGTTAGATAGAATATATCAGCTTTTCGTCGTTCGTGTCTTTTATAACTTGCGCATTAAAGGATGTTGAAAGGTTGCAAACTGGCATGTTGCGGTAGTTCCACTCGCTAATTGCACAACTTAGAATAGCCCCAATTTATTCCGAATTTTATCAGTAGAAAGCGGTCCTTCATTTTCTCATTCGCCATCTTAACCTGGCGCCAAGTTGATTCGTTTATTGTGGTTACAGTTTCGACAGACACTGTCTAATAAAACCCTAATTTGAAAGGCAAATTATTCGCAAACAGGATTGTTATCATTGGTGTCCATAAGTAGTTTTATAGTTACGATGAAACTAGTGTATGGCGCAAGTTTATTTTAATTTTAAACCTGTGTCGGTATAAAGGAATCTTTTTTTCTGGAATGCAGCCGGAAATTCCGTACCTTCCGAGCATGTCAAAGGTACCAAACCTTTAGATACCAACCTTCGGGAAAACCCGATAAAAATAATTTTAAAATTACGGAAGGATACATTACAATTTAAGCTACTAATTTTAGTAGCTTAAACTGTAAGAGTGGGACGTAGACACAAGGACGGACCCCGACAGAAGGACGACGGTTCCATAACCTTTCAAGGTACCAATAACTTTTCAAGTCCAAAAAGTCTCCGCTCACTGGTTAAGTGCCAACGAGATTAAAAGGCGCTTAAGCCGTACTAAAAATTACGTCAGAAGGACAACAGACCCCGACTTAAGGACGGCCAAACGACTAAAAGGATTGGACTAGTGCAATCCCGAAGGTTTGTAGTCTCTAAGTCGGGGTTCGTAGTCCTTCTGTCGAGTACACCGTCGTCCTTGTGTCGCGTAGCCATATGAATGAAGTATGATGCATTTAAGAAATGGCAAAAATTAATGATAAATATTTGTCATTACTGAAAGTAAACCATTGGGCCTGCTCGTCATTGAAAGTGGATTGCTTGCTGACAGTTAAGGAAATACGACTTTTCAGAACTAGACCTGAGTATACAAGGTTTCACAGTAGGAGAACAGGGTATATTCCCATGTAAAGGTTTTGGGACCGACTTTCTCGGTCTCGCGAGGTTCTGCGGGGCGAAGGAACATGGGAGGGATGGATTCACAGACTTGCCCGTGCCCCCGTAATGTAAGGCATGCCTAATCTACTAGAAAAAGGGTTCGAGAAGAGGACAAAACGGGGACTGGCGGCCATTCGCTCGGGTTCTCTGTGGAGTTTTGGACTGACCTAAGATCCGACCTGCATTACGCTGTGCAAACCGCCGTTACCTTTTTGAACTTTGGAGGTTTGAGAATACCCTGTGATATTCTGGGGTTTTACCTGAATCTACTCTTGGGACCAAAAGTTGGTTCAAAACATTTACTAGAAGATACCCTTGTTATCCTACTGTGTATCAACCTATGTACAGTAGGTGTCGCTTATTATGATCGCCGTTATTAGAATCAGTCGCGTTATAGAATCAAATTTTAAAGGACGCATAATGATGATCGCTTGTTATGATCACCGTTATTGGAATCAGCCGTTTAATAGAATCAATACTCGCTTGACAAATGTGATAACAATACGTGGCTTCTACTGTACTGTCAGTTAGACCACAATTAGACCTTTAGATGGACGCTCTCCCCCAGGCTGACAGCTCAAAGTTGCTAAACTGCTAAGAAGAGTAAATGAGTTGTTTGGGCAATTACAGCTTTCGACAAAGTGGTTTGTACTCTCCTAAACTAACTAACCCCTTAAGGTTATTTTGCTCAGTTTAAGTTTGTCCTATCGGTTTCATTGATGGGCCTTTAATTTGACGATAAACAAAGCCGACTGTTGCTCTGAACTTTGTGTGGTAAAACTAGTATCTTGCCAAGTTTTTGGATGGTTGTTTCTTGTGTCGTTTGCCTTCGTCTTGTTATGCAAATACAGAAGACACTTGCATGCTATTTTATGCATGGCTCTTTGCAGACGCTGCCCCAGACTCGGTCTGGGTTGCTGTTTTTTCGTCACATTTAAGACAGAGACTAATGGAAAACAGTGACATTCATTTAAAGTGTCAATTACTCGATAGATTGGTTTGGGTAATTGACATGCGAACGACAAGAGATTATAACGAGTCCTTGGGCTTATTTGCTAATTCCACCCAAGTATTATTCCTCATTTTTGTGTAGTATCACTGTATAAGATCCCCAGATGCATTAGCTAAGGAATCAGATGGTTACCAATTAGAGTTAGAGTATAGTGCTTGCCAAAAATGGATGTTGGTTTAGTTTGCGAACGTTAATGCACTGTTTGCACGGCAGGAAAAAACGTAGCCATTTTGATAAGTTTATTAGGTTCTTTTATTTGCAAGTTGATTGAGGCTTGGCAGTTTTTGACGAGATCCTCGAGCGTCGTATCATTTCTTGCTAGCTTTGCGAGTTTCTGGTATAATGAGTGAGAGGTATCTGATAGCGACATGCTCTGTGCATACGGCGTAAAGGCACCTGCATTGGTGCCATCGACACGTGTTCTTTACGTTTTTGTTGGCGTTCCAACCTTGGTTGGGAACTGTTAGAAAGCCTGTAAACTACAGGGTGATCCATTTTCTTCACAAACTCGAGTGCTAAATACCGACCGAATATCATAAAGGGGAAAAAAAACATGTCAGACCGGCCTCGTCGCGTTACTCTGGCCTGTCTTTTTGACTTGCCCAACAATGAAAATGAGCAAGCAGGAACTATGGGTTTCCTGAAAATGTAGCAGAAATTAAAATTGTCCTTTCATTCATGTTCAGACAATGTCAAAATGACTCGTTCGTATTTGGTTTGCATGGGCCAGAACGTTTAAATCAATCAATTGGTAGTCTTCCAAGAGTCCCGTAGAACGACTAGACTGCAAAGTGGCTATCAGGCGTGCTGGAGCAACGCTACCCGAACCGGCCACGCGGTTCGCGCGGGATTCTTTCTATTTATTTGTTTTCATTATTGAGTAATTGCGAGGCAAGCCGTAGTAACGCAACAAGTCCGGCCTGACCCAAGTTCGGTTCCCTACGTTGCCTACTGGCTTCTTTGTCCCGTCTAGTGATACATCATTTGTTGGCTAATACCTTTCCGAAACTTATGACATTTTTTGGGTTTCTTGAATCTGTTTTACAGGGTATGGACGGAATCGATGGAAGTGACATGGCACATCAACAATGGGTAAGTGGTTCACAAACCTTTTCTGCTTGTCGACATGCATTCAAATTATGTTTCGAACTCGCTGCCCGTTTCGAATTGAGAACCTTTCGCATATCCAGATATCTACCCGTTTTGAATTGAGAATTTTTGAGAATTGAGAATCTGTCGCATATGGGATAAAAGTGACCGGTTTACCCGTAATTGGAGTACGACCGGAAGGGAAGTTGACCTTCAGAGCATGGCAAAAATCAGTCTAGTCGAAAGCGTCTAGGCTCCAAAGAGGGGGTGTGGGCTTTTAAGAAAGGTTGATTAGAGGAAGGGGTTGTAAAGGAAATGTGGAAAATAGAGTCCGACCACTTCCCCGTGGAACTTGAAGCGTCTTTATTAAGGGTTTCTTTATGCGATTGTAATGGAAAGCATGGTGGGGAGGGCTTATTGCATTTCAGCTTCCGTGAAAGGGTCTTTTTGGTCTTTTTGGTGACATGCAGTTGGGAGCAGACACAAAACGGTTGGTACAGGTTTCATTTGAATAATCAGCACGTGCGACTTAGAGAACCGGCCAGGCAGTTAGGGCAAATCAAATAGCCACCACATGAAGCTTTGTGTTGTTCTGGCACTTGGAGCTTGGCACACGATTGAGATGCTGGGGATTAAAACGAGATGGCTTGATGTCCTAATATGGCATAGAGTGGCACACGTTCAGCAATTAAGGCGCTTTTTTGGAGGGAAGACATTTGAATTCGAATGCGTCTAAAAACCGTTAGCATTGATAGTGGATAAACTGGTATCAACGGTTTTCCGCATACTGTTCTTTCGGGGAAAATACCTGGAAGTTGTTAATTGGTTTGAAAGTTTCAGAGTATTTTTTTATTTTTTCAAAAAAACGTCGCTCTCATAATGAGAGAGACAAAAAAGACGCGCGCGCTCGCGGACGTTGACTTGTTGTTTTTTCACATAAGTCATGTTTGGAATGCGGGGTTCTACGTTGCTTAATTGCGCTATCTATGCGCATAGTCTGGAATATATAATTAACGATGAGAATGCCTTTGCGGTAGGCGCCATGAAGCGTGGTTTATTAGCTGAGTAATGTGGAAAAGTTTTTCCTACATGTTACCGGGTTTTTTTCACACAGAAAAGTTTACTTTAGAAAACGTGAGGTCTTTATTTTTCATTTTTTCCCTTTTTTAAAATATTTTATTGGAGCATTTTTTTACCCTTCCCGGCCTTGGTAGCCGACCTTGCATGTACGCCTATTGTTGTAAGCACCGTATTATTCTTGGTGGTCAGCTTGACCATACAGTACTTGTGCCATGTGAAAACTCAGCTTGACCGTACAGTACTTATATGCCATGTGAAAACTCGCTATGCTGTAATAAGGCTGTCTTGAGAAGAAGTTAATTTTTGGATAATTTACTAAAACCAGTCGAGCGTAGGCCGGATAGAAGCTATATCACTTCAGAAAGGGCAGATCTATTTTTGGGAAGGAGTAGTTTTTGTTGTTTTTTCTTTAGGATAGAAAAATTTGGAACAGGGAAGTGAAATATGAATCTGAGCTCAGTTGGGGTTGCGAATTAGCTGACCGCAAGACACATGATGATTTAGAATACGAGGAAGGGTGTTGAATTGAATTTTGGGTGTTGAACTGGTGGCGTCTTAAAGCTTGGGCGGTCAAGAGAAACAATGTAGTGACGTGCAGTCACCCATATAAAACTGTTTATGACTCTGGGAAACTGTTGGACCGAATTTTTTCCCATAGTGTCGAGATTTCTGGACTCGCTTGGCAGTGAGGTGATAAGATGTGAGGAATTCTTTTTAGCCTCCTTTTTGGCACTTGTGTGCTGAACTTGATGATGGGATGAGTTTTCCAAAGTGAAAAACGTGACGAGTCCATAGCGTTATCGAGACATCGAAGCTTTAGAAGCGAACTTACACTCTATTATGCGATCCTCCGGAGATTATATGAACTGATTTTTAGAGCTTGGGGGTTTTCCACGGTTGATATCATTTTGCCCTACAGGTAAAACCCCATTTTTTAATTTTTTTAAAAAAAAGGATGGGAGGAGGTCTTTACTCCCGACTTTCATTAAAGACGGCGGCGTTCTAGCTTTCTGAAAAATGATTTGTAAAAACGGAGCCAGATTGCAGAGATCATTTGTATGCTGTTTCGACAATTGAGACAGCGATTCATTGTTTAATTGGAGCTTTGGTTGTCTAAAAATAGCTGTTTTTTTGGGGGGGAGGGTGTGTGGTTCTGTCGAGTACCACATACCGTTTCTCTGATTGCCAGTTTGGCGTGTCACGCTTGGGTGCCGTAGCATACTTTTTGTATTTTTTTTCCATGCCAAAAACTTCTCTAGCTATGTCGTTTATTGGGTATAAACCTACAACTGTGTATTGGGAAAGCTGGGCTAAAAGGGCCGTCACGTTACTTAACAGGAATGCTTCCTTGAAGGACACTAAACTGTCGAGGAACAAGAAAACGGGGTCGTAACGTCGTATAGTATAGTTTTTAGCTTTTCAGTTTAAGAACTTTCTTGCGTAAAAAAAAGAAAAAAGGATAAGCCAATCACGTTGGGTGGGCGCTGTTGTTTTTACCCCTTATTCGTGATAGCATTTTCTTGTATACAAGAAAATGTCCTAAACTTTTCGTTGAGATGCCCAATTTGAGACGCAGACTCCGTGAATAATCAGCCATTTTCTCCGTTGGAAGCGACCTTTTTTTCTTTTCTTTTTTCTTTGATGCGTTGGTGGAGGGACACTGGAGATTAGGCTGAGCCAATTAACCGGGGACTAAAAAGTCTGTAACTTGTCCCATCTTTTGGTCCCAAGTTAAATTAGGACTTTGACAATGTGCTAAGACAAGAAAGAGGAGAACGAAGCCAACCAAAGGGAGGTTTTACGCTGCCAAGCTCTGGTTTTGTTTGGATGGCAACGGATTTGTTTGTTAGTGGAAGGCCGTAGCGGGAGCCTTGTGATGTGAACGGCGGTAGGTCTCACATTTCTTACAGCACTGGGTGGAATTTTGATAGCAATTTCCCTCCCTTGAGCTTAGTTCTAAAGAAAATATCTTTGTAAAACTTGTCTCATTTCCAAGATGTCAGCTTCACTGGCTGGCTAGCTTGCTCCCCCAGATTTGGAGACGATCATGACCTAAGTTTCAGTTTTAGTGTCACTGTAATGTAACGGAATTAATGGCTGGTTTTAACATGGCAGGATTGTTTTGACGGTGGCCTGAATACTTTGTTTTTTAATGGCAATCTTGCCCAAGTCTATATAACTGGGGTCGTTTCTGGGAATAATTGGGAATAGCTCTCGGACTGTTTGACCGCAAATTGTACTCGGAAATCCTAAATTATAATTTATACTGAAGATTGCATTTCACTAAAGACGAATTCCCTATGCTACAACTCGGCAAAGTGGACCTTCGAGACATTCAAAAACGATAAGGGCGATTTTCTCATCGTTATACGCTACAAACTATACCTTATTAGCATCATATTGCAACAAGGGCCATTTCCCTATATCTGGATGTAGGAAAATGGACCTTAGTAAAACACATTACAATCAAGGCGAAATTCCAAGAACTCCAAACTAAACTTAACAATCTCATTATTTTTTTTATTATATTCTTATTGTTAAGCCTGCTGATGGATTGTTTTGGCGGTGGCCAGAATACTTCGTCTTTTAATGGCAATATTGCCCCAACTTGTAATAAAGGTTAACATACTAAATTAAGTAACGTAAGTAGGAGGTACTTTAATGTTGAACCTGTAATACCAAATCCCTGATTCGACCACTAAAAGTTGAAAAGATTGAAGGCGTTCAGAGGTATGGAACTGTAACTAATAACCTACAGATGTTTATTTAAAAAAATCAAATTGTTTTACCTGTAAATTGATACTTGTAAATTACTGAAAATTTGGGCATGAGAGGAATATGGTTAATAATATAGTGAAGAAAAAGGTATTCGTTAGGTCCAAGAAGCCTTAAAATGTCATTAATTTTGGGAAGTGTACTTTATATTACGTTCGCCATTCTTGGTGCCTGTAATGTCGTAAGTTTGTGAGCACATAACTTTGCCTTTCACGCCATTCCGTTCTCTAACAGCAGTGAAAATGGCTGTCGTAAATTATAATGCAATTGGCCTTATTTTAATGGAGAAAGCCCTGTCTAAATTACCAAGAGTCCCAAGTCTTAGCTATGTATAGTGGTGCTATGTGTTCCTTTCCACTTGGAACACGTCATTGCAGCGTTGAGCGTAGCTTAACGCGTAACCTTGGATCTTTTCATATTGGCAATTAGATTAGGCATCGTGGTGGGTTGGAAGGCTCGACTTCAACGGTTGCCTTGTGTAGGTTTGGTGTGCTCCTTAAAAGGCTGTGCTACATTTATTTGACTCCTCAATTTACGTTGATTTTATGAGAAAATAGAAAAGTAAACAAAAAAGAGGGAGTGTTTGAAGGGAAAACGATTGCAAGGTGAGAAAGAAAGGTGGTGGTCCAAGTCCTTGTAAGTTGACATGATGGATGAAGTCAAGGGCAGGATCTGAAGAGGCTAGCCACATTTGTTGGAATTTGAGCTTAAGACACATGTTTCACGTCTCTTCCGACTAACACCAACATGTAGTGCAGATTACTAGATCAAAAGAGATTGGGGAAGGAAAAGACGGCCGAAACGTTCAAGTCCATGACAACGACCGAGAAGGCTAAAAGGGGATTGGCTGTTGGATATGGCCCTCTTTGGACCAAGCAAACGTAGGCTAATTAAGTGTGGAGTAAAATGTGCTTGTCTACTTTTTTTCGTATATGACAACACCGGACGGTTTATTCGCTTGACTGGGCCGGACAATAGTGATGGATGTCTACGGACTGCAACCGGGGGCTCGCAAATCCATGTCGCGCGTGGCCTGAAAAGGAGCAGCTCCGAGACTCTAAGGGCAATTAACTTGTCGGCTAGCTTTCTAGCTATATAATCGCTAGCTGTCAGTGTTTACAGTCCATTTTGCCGATGGTCAAATAGAAGAAACAAGACAAAGAAATTTGAGGAACGGTCACCTGCATTAGAACCCTGTTTACGTCAGGTGGCTCTTCCTAGTACTATTCACGTAGCACTGCCCCCTTCCCCCAACAAGGGTGCTGTTTTCCAGTTCTTAATTGGGTGAGGGGTGACACATTTTCCCGTTAATAAAAAGAAAAGGGTTCAAATTAAATCTTACCATAGACAAGATTTTTTAGGGCTTTTGATTTATTTTGGGTTTATTTTTTTATTCCTACACCGAATTTGGAAGCAAATAATGAAAACTTGTGTAAAAGTAACCAATTTACATATTATAAAACAGCGTTGCAGTTAGTATATACAGTAGATGCTGCTTACTGTGATCACGTTTGTGAAGTGAATATTGATTCTATTAAATGGATTACAATAACCGAACATCGGATACATGCAATATAATGCTACGATTAATCGGCGCGTGCAACTGGCTTGCTTAAACCAAATAAACAAGACGTCGTCTACTTTTTGACACTTTCACACACATTTCCTTTTTCTAGATTCACTGGACCCGCTATTGTTTATTTCGTAACGATTTTTCAACAATTTTGGTAGAGATGATTTCGATGAATTCCTAATTAACGGCCGCTACCCTTTGAGCAAATCTTTGAAATTTAACTTGTCATAAGTTTCAGTTAGCCTCAATTTCTCTTTTACATTTAAATCAACTGCTTTCTTGATCGTCGTCATTTTTGTGTACCGACACGTCTAAAACACGACACAGCGCCTTTGAAGCCTACTCCTACATTTAGGTATAGGGTTTTCAACAAGATATCCCTTCTAATTTTCCCAGTCAATTAAAGGAACTCTTCATTCAATTGAATAACCTGCTCTTAATTGACTGGGAGTTTAAAAGAAATTTCCTCCTAAGCGTAGTAAGAGACTGGAAATGATAGGATTGGTCAAAACTACGTAAAAGCAATGTCATTGATCAATATGCAAAGTCCATTTTGAAGTCAATATGCAAAGTCACTACTACAGTTTCATTACTATACATGTGAAGATTCTTTTGAAATTGAGTCTAATATCCGAACGTGTGATTCCAATAACCGATTAAAATGCTATGAATTTTATCATTTTGAATCGGACCTTAAAAATTGGCTTCCATAAAGCGGCTGACCCTTATAACCAGTGATCACAATAAGGGGCATTTTGAGTTTATTTTTATTTTTTTATTCCTTCACCGAATTTGGGAGGAAATAGTGTAAACTTGAGTGAAAATAACCAATATGCCTATTATAAAACAGCGTTACAATTAGGACATACTGTACTTACTTTCCCCGGTATTTATTATTATTATTATTTTGCACGAGATAGTGTGTGATTGTATTGGGAGAGTTGGTGGGGGGGGGGGGTATAAGGGATAATATTACTTTATGTCATGCGAGCTCCATGAAAAGCGGAATGTGTACGAATGGGAATGCACTACCGAGTCCACATTTCCGGCATTTGGGATTTAGTTGAGATGGCTATCGTAGCCGACCTATCTGCTATGCTTGGCAAGGATTTTAAAAAAGCTCGTAGTCCAGCTGACGGCGGTGGTAGCAAACTCGGAGTTGACAAATGAGCTATTCTTTACCACCTTGCTATTCATATCCATTTCCAAATCCACCCTATCAAAAAGTTATTCGCTCTTAGGGCATTTTTTTTTCAATCCCCGAACCAAAAGTGTTAAGTCAAAAACCCTTTTCTCGTTCTCTACTACGTATTTCCATGACTTCGGGGGCTTTTGAAACTCGTTCCGATTTTCCTTCGCGGCGGCGTACAAAAGAAAGTTACCCGATCGTTCTTAACTTTTGACATGCCACGATGCCGCTTGATAAAAATGCACATTAAAAACCAATAGTCTTCTTAATAATCCCCTCTTACTTTCTATTTAAGTTCAGGGAGGAGAGGGGGAACATGGAAATTAGGAAGACGCTTTTTTTTCTTTTATTCTAACCCACCCTCGCTGGCGTCGCCGATTCCCCCTTCCCTCTCTTCCTCCCCTTTTTCCAGCCCCCGCCATTTTCGTTTGTCCAGTCGCGTGCGTCCCTCTCCGTGAAATTCGAACCCCCTTCAGCCTTATTCTACACCCTCATTTCCCTTCCCTTTTTTAAAACTCATTTTCAGCTTCTATGCCTTATCCTGGGTCGAAAGGTAAAACCCCTCCTCTCTTTTTGCCATCTCTGTTGCATGTGGAAAGGGCAGAATTATGCACAGGGTCAAAAGAGAGGGGAGAAAAGGGGGAAAAAGAGAGAGAGATGGTGTGTCGTCGTCGTTGGCGTCCCTCCGCTTTTATCTCATCTTTTTTTATGATCCCTTTCTGGATATAACGTTAGCGTCAATTCACCCCATCCAGTGAGCTCACCCCCTGCGGCGTAAGATATTGTCCAGGTAAATAGAAGCTTTGATGCAGGTCAACAGGTTTCCGGGAATGTAATCAAAATTCGCTGATTAAGTTATCGGGTCCTTGTTATTATATACGAAAGTAACGCAACGCTCGGTGAATCGTGGGGAGGGGGTGGTGGGTAGGATAGGGGTGAGACTGGCAGTGAAACATCTGTTGGCTTCAAGTCTTAGGTCTTCCTATTTTCCTTCCAAGTCCGAACGTAGCCGAACTTTGGCGAGGTTTAGAAATTTCAACGGAAGTATATAACCCAACTCGAAAGTTACAAAGTTAACCAAAACTCGACTCGAAAGAGCTTTTTCTTAACCCCGAAACTGGAACTTTGGTCCCTGACCGTCATTATGCAAAGGAGCACAAGCTACGGGAGTTTTTTTTTTATTGCCTGTGCAAGACCCACTTAAAGCAAGTGATTTTTCCCCCAAGTCGAATAGTCAAAAGTCAAGACTAGGGCTGTACTGCAAGGTAGTCGATTTTTTTTGTCAAAAGATGGCACTGGTGTCATACCCTATCTCACGAGAATTATGCAACCTGAAACAAAACTTGAACTAGAAACCTAGTTATTCAAGTTGTGAAAATTTTAAATAACTACGTCTTTTGACGCAGCAAACGAAGATAATTTTGCTAAGATGTTTAAAAGAAAATTCAATTATATCGTTAAATTTCTTTTAGATTTTTTTTGCATAATTCTCATTTCCATTGCACTTTTTTGAACCATCACTTCCGTGGTAGTAAATCAGCAAGTAAACATAGTACACCTCTACAAACTCAAAAAAAAAACAGTTACGTTATTGTATTGAAGACGATAAGGGTAGTTTTCCTACGTTAAAGCGTAAGAAAATAGACCTTATTAACAACCAAAGACAATAAGGCTCATTTCCAGTGTTAAAGCGTAGGAAATTCACCTTACTAGCATTAAAAAATCATGTTGCATAGTTATGATGTAGGGACGTGGCATAAATACCATCTTTTGTCAAAAAAGATCAACTACTTGCATAACACCGTGGCCTGTAAACAATTGATTTTTCCCCAATTCGAAGAGTTAAATGTTAAGCAAGTTGGGATCAAAAGATAGAAAGTCCTTATTTTCCCCTTTTTTGTGGAGGGGGAGGGTTCAATGGATGTAAAAAGTCGTAGAAGAGCTGTTTGGCGTCGAGGGAGTTTGGCGTCGGTTGGGGTGGAATGGTTTCGTTGTTAAGGTCAGACGACAGGGTTCATTTTACACCTTTAGCCTGCGGCAGTTAAGCGGACGGGGGGAGATAACAAAGGGGAGCCTGAGTTGGCGGCGCCCCATGGTTGCAGGCCTCTGGTTTTGGATCCCCGAAAAACCAGCAGCTTCGGGGGGAAAAAAGAGGCTGCGGATGCCCAGCCAAGTGAGTCGCGTCGCCCCAAGTCCAAGTCCGCGGTTCTAAACAGTCCCTTCTGATAATCTTGGTCATTTGTTGGGGCACTTTTTTACTACAGTATTATAACAGTGGTATCCTATATAGCCTTATGTTTCCCCTTGTGTTCTCCGTTGTTATTCTCTCGTATATAGCGAACCGCACGAACCCGAGATTAGTACAGAGAACAAACTAGGAGTATGCATAAGAGAGAGCAAGGGACGCGTGGAACCGAGGAACAGCTAACGAGGCGGATTTGGTTTCTGACGGTGACTGGGGTTCGTGTATGGATGTGGATGGGGAAACAAGTCTGGCGTCTAGCTCCACCACTCTGCTCCCCTCTTCTTCCTACTCGTTAGTAAGTCGCCGCATTGTGAGAGAAGAAGTTGTGAGAGCACACGTACACACACCCCAATTGGAGTATAGCGAACCTGGAAAGTTCCAACGCTAGGACCACATTGATGTATTATAGAAGACAAACAGCATCCGAAGGCAATCGCCACTCGGCTGTTGTAAGTGACACTTGTTGACTCGGAAGTGTGCGTGTGTGTGTACGTGAGAAGCTAACTGCAGCAATGTTGGATTATGTAACCAAGCCTCATTGAGTTGCCGCTTGGTAGAAAGTTGCGAGTTCTTTCTTGAACCACTCCTTTTTATTTTTGGTATTTAGTGATATGAATCGGAACATTTTAGTTAAAAGCAGGCAGTGAAACGTGAAAAATAGAAAGAAAATTATCTGGAAAAGCGAGTGAGTCGTTGTTGATTCGACTGTGATAACAGAGGCAGGTGCTGTGTCTGAATTAAGACTTGGTTTGCTGTCTCTCAAGTGCCTTTTTATTGCCGAGTTTCGGGGAACATTTGTAACAGGGACATCCTTTGTTGATTGAAAGATAATTCTGTAATTCTGCGCGTTCTAAACAAAAGGCTTTATACGAGATAAGAGGCTAGTTTTTTTCTGTAGGCCTGCTTCGATAAGCGTGCCTCGTCTCTGTTTTTTTAATGCGTTTTCCAGTTTTATCGGCGGTGAAACAAGTATGACCAACGCTAATATCATGGTGGAACCTGGCCATCATCCGAGTCAGGGTTATTTAAACCATCATCAACTGGGTGCTCAACACCACCATCATCATCTCCATCCCCATCACAATCCCCACCACCAAATTTCCACGCACAGCCATGGCAGTGGCCTTAATCCCAGCGCTCCGAATGCCACTCATTTGCATTCGGACTCCGCTTCCGACTTTTTCGACGCCTTTGCAGCGGCAGCCGCTGCGTCTGCCAGCAACACAAGACTTTCCTATGACCCTAGTCTGACGTCCCCCATGTCAGGATACCAAGAGTATGGACTTCAGCAGGTAAAAAGAAAAAAAGCACCTTTTTAAAGGTTTTCTTCTCTGAATCTCCATAGTCTGAAAATGGATCTAATGAACAGTAAACTTGTATAGAAAAATAAATTATAAAGGATTCGTTTGATCGTGGCAGCATTTGTACAAATCTACCGTGATTTGCTTGGTATAAAGGGGCGTACGTTATTTGTTATTGTTATTTCATGGTTGTGATCCCGAAATACTTAGTCAATTGGCATTCAAATTAGGTAAATGATAACTAGTGTAACCAACAATAGGCGCGAGCCTACGTTGAGTTTCGAAATAAAAAAGGCGTACTCTACCTCTGAGCGCATCCCCCGAAACTCCCTCACTTAGAAAAAGTTTGAATTTTAGAGATTTCTATTGCACTTTTCTGATCCAACACTTCTGTGCTAGTAAATCTACCATTGAAATAGTAAATCAGCAAGTAAACGTAGTCCTCTACAAACTTAAAAAAGCCCAATTAAGTTATTGTATGGAAGCCGATAAGGGTAGTTTTCCTATATTAAAGCATAAGCAAATAGACCTATTAACAACCAAAGACAATAAGGCTTGTTTCTGATGTTAAAACGTAGGAAATTCACCTTACTAACATTCAGAAATCATAAGGGTCATTTTCTTATGTTAAAGCAAAGGAAGCGAGTCTTTACGAACACCTAAAAGTTCTATGTAAGCTTACAATTGCTTTCTGGGCATGAAAAATTACCACAATATTTTCATCGTAAAATTACCAAAAAATGATGGCCTTTGTCTCGGAAAGGAAAGACGAAGCCGGACTGAAAAAAAAAGCTTCTTAGGGAGGTGTTAGCCGCCGTCTAGGAGTCTACTGTCTAGGTCTTTTGGCAAAAACCCTGGGCGAGAGTTGTATCCAAGTCTAAGAAGACGACGACGACTAGCGTCTCGCACCTGGCTCACCCGAGGCGCCCCTGCAAGTTGGGAAGAACCTGCATGGGTGCTGCTGCCAGCCACTACTCAGCCCCGTACTACACTAAGATGCTCCGTGGCTTGAACCTGGCTCCCTTGTGTCAGACGTCTCTTGAATCAATTACGGTTCTATTCGAAAGTGATCGGGTTTATTTGTATTGATATAAATATCAATACAAAATAAAGGGCAGAGTCGGATGACGTATGAAGGAAGTAGTTGACAAATTGAGAAGTGCGAAGCTGCTTCATAGTATTTTAGTACGAGCGATGTGGGTCTGAGAAGTGGGTTCCAAAGTCACGAAGTGTAATTTATTGTACAGCTCAAGCTAGGAGATGTAGGCCAATGCGAGCTGTAAGGTAGCTCAAGTCGGCGACATCTGCAGAGAGGATTTTTTTTCCGTTGCTTTTCATTTGGCGCTCGGGAGGGAAGTTTTGTTGCCCTTGTCTTGTCAGGATATTTCGCCTTGAAAAATACTTGATCACCAAAACCCCCCTGTCAGTGCGCCTAGCTCTCTCTCTCTCTAGCTCTCTTTTAGCCCTAGCACACACAAGGCACATGCCATCTGGCACCTGCCCTTTCGGAATGTCCAGACACCTTTTGCTTGTGGCTCCAAGTTTGAGCTTCAAAACTCTCCCATGCCATGCCGTTCCGTGTAGGACTCGATAGGGGTCGGAAAAGGGGATTTAAAACTTGGACCGTGCTGGCGCACCATAATCTTAAAAAAAAAGTCGAGCGATAACTATAGATAATCTTTTGGCTTGACCCTTGTATAGTAGAGAGGAAGATAAACGGAGGATTTTGTCATCGTTTTGCGTTGGAAACATACCCTTCGTTAAGGACCATAAGGAATATTTCCGCATGTTAAAACATGGAAAACCGACCTTAGTAACACCTAAAGACGATAAGGGTCCTTTTCTCATGTTAAAGCATAGGTAACAGGACCATATTAACACCGAAACACGCGGATTTGGTCTTCGTTTTACGTTAGGAACATACGTAAGTTTTTTTTCCATTGAAAAGTGTAGGGGATAAAGAAGTACTAGGGGTCAATGGAAGCGTTAGTTGATAATAACTCGGACTTGAATTTGCATACAGGTGTTTGTTTCTCCACGCGCGAGAGGGAAACATAATTAACACAATGAGTCTGTTTCGTGTGACGCGAGGTGAAGGTTGAGTCGGGATGTTAACTATCTTGGGGACAGGTGTGTATGCCGGGATCAGATCGTTAAGGATATTCTCCCCTAGATAGGAGACCTGGTCCTGTTGTTTCAGATCTTTCTTTTACACACTCACTAATTAACATATCAGCAAAGAAGCCGTCAATTTGGCGTGAAAGTGCCACTTGCTCTGCGGTCATAACAGGGAGTTTAGGTCTTGGGAAGTCGCGCTAACGTTTTGAGTAAACACAGCAATAAGCTGCTGATTTGAGGATAAGAGAAAGTTTCGCAAGATTTCGGAAGGCGGCAAACGTGGCCTTTGATCGCGGGAGTGTGTATTAGAGTCTAACCGACAATTGGTCAGGCTTTAGTTTCAAGTTTCGTTCCCAATCGAAGATTTTTAACCTCGGTTCGTGTTTATTTGTCTTATACAATCGTGATCTAAACAGCTACCTCGAGCAGAATTTAGTGCTCTATTTCTTTAAAGGGGGGTGTGAGTTAATCCCGCTAAACAAAGGGCCAGAATGAGCTTTTGAATATTGAAAAGTAGAGTTTGGAGGAGGACGACTTTAAATAATAAAAAAAAAGAAATGGGCTGGCCCTGCTGCGAGTGACAAATGACAAGGGCAACAGGTGCAAAATGAGCATTGACTCTTGTTAGTTAAGATATCAACTCTCTTTACTGGCCTGTCTTTTCTGTGCTTTTTGGCGCAGATTGCGGATTAGATTTGCTTGTGTACGCGTATGGTGTATTGAACTGCCCAGTATCTTTTTTTATTGGTATGGGCTGCCCAAAAAGGTTATGAAAAGGAATAGAAGGAAAACGTGAATCAGAAATTATATATCAACGCCAGACTTTTTGACGTAATAGACCGTAATGATAGGGCGACTGAATGTAGCTGCGCTTCTGACAGTGTCCACAATGGTTGTGCAGCCCAGGCTGACTGCGATAGTAAAAAGTCACGAAGCACTTTGAAGGTTTGCATATTTATTAGAAGAGAAAAAAAGAGTCCCAAAGCTTATTGCTTGCTATATTTTTCAGGCTCATTCGTCTCTCGCTCTCGCTCCTACTAGCTTAGATTGAGATGCCAAAAAATACAAGGGATGACTCGCTGAATGCAAGGAAGAAGTTTGCATTCTGCGTGGGAAAAGACTACAGTCAGTTTTTATTGGCCCTTTTTCTTTTTAACATGCATCGAGTTTGGGGAGCCCCGTCGTTCATTGGAATTGTAAAAAACTTGTCCTAGCCACAAAATTAAGGCAGCTGTAGAAGATTGTGAAGGGATTATACCACCTAGAAGAAGGTTTAACTAGGAAATTAAGGCAATTTCCTGGTTATCGAACATTATGCATGATTTGCTTGGTGTAAATGGGCGTACCTTTGAACTCGTCCCCCGAAACCAAAGACAATAAGGCTCATCTCTTGGTGTTAAAACATAGGAAATACGACCTTATAGCATTCAAAAATCGTAAGGGTCATTTCCTTATGTTAAAGGAAAGGAAACGAGACCTAACGAACACCCAAATGTTAAAATATGGAAAACTCGACCTTAGTAAGACGATAAGTTACGTCAAAAAATTAGTGTCGTCAAAAGAGCGCATGTTTTTGCTATGTCGTGGTAGGAGGTGGAAATAGGCTGAAGGTTGGTAAATTGGCGTTTGAAACGGGCCCAAACGAGTGCAACTGCCCACCTAGGAAAAATCGAACGTTTTTCGACAGCATAAAAATATCTTGCATGGGGATGCGTAACAAGTCATGAAGAAAGGGGAGAAACCAAGCCAATGCTTGCATCTAGGGAAGGGGAAGGAAATCGAACGTTTCTCGTCAGCTTAACCAATTTGCACGGTGCTGTATATGAAGTCATAGGATGGGGGGGGATCTAGCATTCTCCGGTTTGTCTTTCTTTTGAATTCTTTGTTTGAATTTCTTTGAAATTGAAAAGAGTCAATATAAAGACGGAAATAGGGACGATAAGGGTAATTTCCCTATGTTAAAGCATATTAAACTAGGTCTTAAAAATACAGATTTGCTAACAGTGATCAACACCATCTGTAAACGCAAGGAGAAAGGATGTTCAGATACATTACCTCACCTAATTGTAAATTAAGCCACGTTGTTGGGGTTGTAGCTGGTTTACAATAACTCATTGTTAGTTAAAAAAGAAGAAAAAGGAAACGAGACAATTTATGCAGCTTCCAGCAGAAGGAGGAGGGGGGGGGGTAAGATGAAGAAAAAGCTTCTCTTTCTCCCCTCAAGTGAAGCGACAGAAAATAAGCACCTTATCTTTTCATCGTCCCATGATTAAAATGGGAAACATACGCATGATATGTCCAGGTCTCAAAAGAACCATGACTTTTCTTAACAAATGACGACTTGTTTTTGTTCCTGCTCTCATCGTTTTCAACATTCAGCCCTTAACTAATCCTTCAGGCTGGGAAAACAAAATGAAATGAAAGCCGACGTTGCGGAAATGCATTTCAATAACCTCCCTCCCTCCCAACACTGTAATAACCTGACAAGCGCTTTTCTGGACCCTCTCTTTTTTGTTAAAAAAAGGAAAGAAAAAGAAAGCAGCGTCCTTCTTTTGAGCTCGTTAAGTTGGCCCATGTTGCATTTAGCCTAACATGCGAGATAAAAGTGGATGGGGGAGGGGGATATATCCCCTCACCTAGTGTGTGTACTATACTACCTGTAGTAGAGTGTTCTAGCAAGTTGGAACTTGCCACCAAGAACCCACCAACTTTGCCTTTTTGCCTAGCCCTGCCTAACCTTGGTTGGACGTTTGCACCTGGCGTCCCGCGTATTCCTGTATGGATGCACCTGGATATGGACAGCGAACTTTTTTTTCACCTTTTTCGTGAAAAAAGGGTCGGGATGAGTCAAGAAAATTCATGCGTTAACTTTTTTGTCTTTTCTTTTTTTTTTTGTTGACAAGGTAAAGTCTTTGACAGTTTGACTTCGGAAAAGGGGAAGAGGAAGTGGTTCTGGAAAAGATATTGAGCAGGTCTTATTAATTAACAGGCCATTGTCTTCTTTACCAAACAAAAAGCCAGCCCAGACTATGTAGTGAGTGTAACGTAGATAAAGAAAAACAATTTTCAAGCAATTCCCACGTTCTTCTCCTTGACGGTTTCGGTCAAGCCCCCAAAGTCGACCCCTCTCCGTTACTCCCATGGTTTCTGTTTTATTGAAATCTTATGGGGTTTTCTGAGTGTGTGTATGTGTGTTTGTATGGGTAGTGTACAGTACACTGCAAGCTTTTGGATTACCTGGATTTACTTGGTTTATTTTTACTTTTTTTATTTATGTTGTTGAATTACTTGGAGTACAACTCGCCGAGATATTAAAAAGCGATATCTAAATAAATAGATAAGTGTTAAAATAGAAAATAGAGCGATAAATCTATTTTGTTGTTATTGTTCTAGTAATGTGTACAGTATGTAGTAAACCTATGTATAGTGCTGGGATGTCTCATTCCATGATGCGTGAAATACTAATTAAGCTATTAAAGAAAGAATGTTCAAGATGAGATTACGTGGTTTTTCTTGCTTCACAGACATATCAGTATTCAAGGCACACATGCACCTTAGCTTTGTATGACGAAAAATACAGAATTTTCTTCTTTTCGTAGAAATATTGTTAATTTGAAAAATACATCATATAAAAAACAAACAAAAAATCAAAAACGACAGAAAAAAAACAGAATTGTAAACTTGGAAACTGTCATCGCTTAGATAGTATTTAATGTATTACAAAATTGCAATAAAATTAGATATATATAGTGACTATATATAAGTGTATAGGAACACTTCCGCCTTTAAAAGAAAAAAAGAATTGAAACGAAGTCCGTTTTCCCTGGAATAATGTTGGCTACACAAGCACTCCTTCGAAATGTCTCGTATGTGACTTTGTTGGGTATTGCCTTTGATGGAATACTAGTACCGTGCACTGATTAAAACGGTTGGATTGGAGTTGCAGGAGCGGACAGCTTTTTTCTTTTGTTGACTAATGACTTTCGTTCGTGCCATGGCGAGTCTCAACGTTGGCTGACGGCCATGTTGTTTGTGCTTTTGCACGTTGAGGGAAAGGCTCCGGGAAAAGATAAGAAGGGAGAAGAGCGACAGGACTTAAGAGAACCTTGCTTCCGAGAAATTGTTCTCCAGAGACACCGTCTGTGTTCTAATTGAATTAACCCGAACGACGACTCTATTCACCGATGGAAAATGGCAACTTTGGCCGGGGTCTTTCTGGGATCCAAAAGTAAAAGTTGATGTATCGTATCTCATCTCGCATCCATCTCCCTAATGCAACGACTTAACTATTTTTTATTTTATTTTTTAAAGGATGGCTTGCAGGAAATGCGTCAAGAAGAGAGGAGAAGGTGAAAGGAAGGTTGAGAAAGGAATGAATAGTCAGTGATTTTCTTTTTTTCTTTCCTTTTTTTAAGCTTTACAGTTAGGGAATGAAGCGCAAAGGCAGTTTTTTGGGGGTGGGGGAAGTGGAATGTGGAGCAGCAAAGTAAATGCATATTTAACCGCTTTGTGAGCCTCCACATTGCCGCTTTCTTCTGCTTCAGGAGATAAGCGACGAATCTTTGAACACTTAAAAAAGAAAATAAAGGAGAGAAGTTGCTGGTGCCGTTTTTAACGCTTTTTCCATCTATGTTATAATTAAGCTGTGGAGCGTAGGGATCTCAACCTAAAAGTGTAAAAAAGTAAAAATTCTTATCCATGATATCGAACGCCATATCTGAGCATCCTAGAGGGTAAAAGCAGCTTCATTTCTGAGATTGAAAATTTGATGGGGGATTGAAGTACGAAATTTATGGGGATAAAAAATTGGCAACAAAAATTACAAAAAATCAAGTATAGTAGATGCCGCTTATTGTGATCTTTTGAATATTGATTCTATTAAGCAGAAATTGTAATAAACAAAAACCGGTTACTGGCTTGTTAAAGCAAAGAAACAAAGCATCGTCTACTTTTTGACACTTTCCCACACATTTTCTTTTTCTAGATTCACTACACCCACTACTTTTATATCGTAACGATTTTTCAACAATTTTTGTAGGTATGATTGAGGAATTCCTAATTTAATGCCCGCTTCCTCTTGTCGCAAATTTTTTTAATTTAACTGGTCATAAGTTTCATTGGGCCGCAACTCCTCTTTTGCATTTGAACAAACTATTTTCTTGTTCGTCGCCATTTCTTATATAACCATACGTCTAAAACACAACTAACACTGCGCCTTTGAACCTACTCCTACGCTTAGGCAAGGTCCTCAACAGGATATCCCTTCTAATTTTCCCAGTCAATTAAAGGAACTAGTCATTATATTGAATAATCTGTTCATTTAGTTGTCTGGGGAATTTATACGTGATTTCCCCTGAGCTTAGTAGTAGGCTGGAAATGATAGGATTGGCCAAAACGACGTTAAAGCATTGTCAATGTGAAATATGAAAATATAAATATTGGTCAATATGAAAAGCCCATTTAGCAATTACTCCTGTAGTTTCGTTACTGCACATGTGAAGATTTTTTTAAAATAGATCCTAGTACCCGAAAGTATGATTCTAATAACCCACTAAAATGCCAAGAACTTAATTATTTTTAATCGGTCCTTTAAAATTTGATTCCGTAAAGCGGTTGATTCTAATAACCAATGATCACAATAGTAGCTACTGAATAACCTTGATTAACCTTGTTTAGCTTGCATGTCCGCGTACTGACACAACAAAGGAAAACATAATATTATTTGGAGAAAAAAAGTGGGAGAAATGGCAAATAAGGTACTGTGGAAACATTACCACATCAAATACAACCTGATGGTGCCTGGCTCCGTGCTGTGTCGGTTCAGCTAAGCCCATATGGTCGTTCACGTTGCTGGTGTATACTTGTCATTTTACCTACACGGAACTTTATTAACTAACTGTAGACGTCAATGGTGACTGTTAAAGGCCACGGTGTACTGCAATTAGTTGATCACTTTTTGTCAGAAGGCATTGATGTCATACCCTTTCTCAGTGTAATTCCATAAACTTTTAAAAAGAAATTTAAAGAAACAGAAAGAAATAATTTACAAATTCTTTTAAAAAATACCTTACCACAGTATAAAGGGTATAAACCTTTATATTGTGTACCTTACTAAGAAAATGTATAGAACTGGGTTCTTTTTTTGTATATATGATTGATTTGACATTTTCATAACTTGGAACTCTGTGTAAAAAAAATTATGGAAGAAAAATATTAATAGAGACGAACCCACTTCTGTAGACAAATACATCCTATGCATTACTGCCACAATACAATTTGATTCTGCTGCATAGGGAAGGATCCTTTTTGCCATACTGTAGCACCCATAAGGAGTTCCAGTACACCGTGGCCTTAATCTTAGCTTGAACAACCTACCTAGCCTATTCTAGGAGCGAAATTTCCTCTTTGGAGAGAAGGAAGGCAATTCTTTTGGTTACCAGTTTTCTCTAGTTTTGGGGGCTTAACACATGTTAAGTCCAGAAAGGATAAAATTCCCTATTTGAGTAGCTTTTGCATTAGGGAAATGCCCCAAATTTCTAGTTTTGTTCTAGTTTCCTTGGACATAACGTTTCGCTTTTCGGGGTTGGCCATAAATCGTCGCGTCCCAGCACAGTTGGACGTTCCAGAAAAAGAGGGTTAAAAAGCCTAGTGCAAAAAGGAAGGGTGAAAGGTCCAGTTGTCTCTTTTAACTGTTGGCTTCCACAGTCGTAGGTCTGTCACGCTAAACCTGTACGCGTCGAACATCCGCTCACTAGGGTTCATCTCCCGGTGTGCTGATCTCTTGACCTCGTGTGCGACCAGGTCAGATTACGGTTACCAAGTTTGACCCTTACCTCCATTCAGACCCCCTCCGAGCCTCTCGTATTCCGTTTCGGTTATATATTTCCCATCGCTTGCCCATCGCTGACGGACACTGACACTCGAGAGTGTAACGTGTTCTACGATTATTTTTTTAAAAAAATTTACGGAGACGGTGATGAGAACCAACTGCTAGAATTTTTTTAAGTATCGAAAGTATCCTACCATACCCTGAGAAAACGAGGTTAAAGGTACTGTAAATAAAGTTGGAAGGGGGAAACTGACCTCAAGTGTGATGAACGATGAACAGTTGACTCGAGGGAAACCGGAGGGGAGGGGTTTTAGGTTTCTGGAAGGCCTTTTGTGTCGAGGCCTAAAGAAAAGGAGGCTCTCGAGGCTGTAGGAATTTAACGAAGACGGAAGAATGTACAGCATTCGGCTTGAAAGCTGTCGAATTGTTTGTAGGATTTTTGAGGGAAAGATGTGTGTCAACTGTTAGGCTTGCTGTTGGAAGGCTTGGGGGGGGGGGGTGCCGGAATGGCTAGGAAGGAAGCATGTGAGATTATGTAAATGTTTTAAGAACGAAACCCAGTAGCTGTAGCTGACAAGAGGGGAAAAAAGATTTCCAAGAAGATGAGTTGTTAAGATCCATTTAGGGAGCTCAGAAAGAGACGGAGGAGAGAGTGACAAAAAGAGCAAGACAGAACGATTCGATGGATCCGGAAAGTAGCTTGAGTTTGAGAGCGAAAAGGGGAGCCCATTGAGCGTAAAAATGGCTTTTCATCTTGGCTGCATGCTTAAGTAAATCCTTGACGTCGACACAGCCGAGCGCCGATCAGAGCTGGCAAGATGGAACCTCTCATCAGAGCATTGATCGTCTTCTCCCGTTGATCTCCTGGATCCCTCCCTCCCCAGCTTCCTTGGCTGCCGTCAGGGGTTGACCGCTCCTACTCTCATTCTCATCCTTACGACTCCTAGCATCCATGCCCTGGAAATAATAAAGAGGGAAAAATAAAATAAAAGATGGAACCGGGAAGAAAGCATAAGCTAACAAGGGGGAAAGAGGGAAGAAAAAGAATCGACAGGGAAAATAGCCCTTAAAACCGAGACTGGAGCTAGGCTGAGCTGGCAGTATCAATATTTCACGCCCCCAGAAGCTTCTACCCACACTCATGCAATCAAGCTATTTTCTTATTGAAGTTGACCGATGTTTTAGCTTAGCTTCTCAGACTTTTCCTTATCATTTAGTTGTTTTTATCTACGTCGCTTTGTTTTGTTCATCATTTTGGGGGGAATTCCCATGCATGTCTGTTTTATTTCGTGACTACTTTGGAGATGATTTGGAGCGCTTTTGAAAGTTAGTGCTCTTCTTAATTAATTTCCATCGGACGCATCAGTCCAACGGTAGAGGCTATAAAAACGTGTTAGCTGCTTCGTCGTTACAAGAAACGAAAGAATACCGTATTCCTTAATGAAGGGATGGGGGCATACATAATGAAAAAAATATTGACGACTTGAAACTTCGCAGGAGGGCCTTTTTAGGTGCATACTTTGTTAGACAAAACGTTTTACCGAGCATTTTGTAATTCTTGGAAGCTTTTCGTCTCGGTTTACGGTTTAGAAAAAATGTACACGGAGGAATAGAATGCGAATGTAACCTGAAAGGGGAAAAAACGCGCTAAGTAACTGTTGGAGGAGGTTGTAGACCTCTGCGAAGCCGCTTAGCTGGTCAACAGATGGCGTGATCGTGCACCATAAGGTCCGAAAAAAGGCCTGCATATCCTCGAAAGTCGCTTCACGAGACGTCGCCTGTTACTATTAATTGTTTCTTGTTATGTTATCGACACAGAAGCGTGATGTGCTGTTGAAATTGCAACAGCGATAGTAGAAAAGGCGTAATTTCGGCTAAGTTTTTAGAGGAATGCCACGAAGCCCGTTAAGGCCCCCGTATACCTTAGCGTATGATGAGAAACATAGATGGCATTGATGTTTGTTATTGTTTTGCAAAAGCTTTGCGTAAGAAAGTAAAAAAAAAGAAACATATAGCTTTTATGTTATCGGTATTTAAAGTATTGGTTTTGATCAAGCTTACTGTCACTATATTTTTTAAAATTAAATGTACTGGTTTTAACGAAAAGTTGTTTCGAAACCTGCGAATTCCCCATGCTAACCGCCTGTACCGGGCTAAGGTATAAGGGAACCTTAATGCTACCTTATTTTCATTGTTGAGCAACTGCGACATTGGCCGGAGCATGATCCACGTTTCTTTTTTCTTAAGACCTTATAGTATTTACCGTGCGGAAAGTGGAGCAAGAGTAGAATATGTCTTTACTCGATCGCGAAAAAAAATAGCCCCATAGATTGGAAATAATTGGCCATGTTTTATGCTCCTAGCAAATAATTTTCTGTCCTTACGTTTGTAATAGTTCCCAAAAAGATGGTATTTCCGAAGCGGTGTCTTTTGAAGCTGGTTCAAGAGGTCACCTGCAATCAGCGTTCTCCCTCCCTCCCCCCTTCTTATTTTAAAAAGGGGGACCCCAAGAACATGTCTTTCTTTGTTAAAGCCAATGTCGAGTGGAAGTGACAAGCCAGGTTTTCTTAGGGCTGTGGCAATACTACATAGTTTGGGAAATGATCATAAAAAGCGTTCCGGTCCTTAAAAAAAGCGTTTTATGGTACATCTTGTGAAAAGTAGTTTTCTTTTCTTTTTTTAAAAAGGGGATCCTGGACGGATTTTATACTAGCAATTTGGAAGCTATTGACTAGTTTCTCTGGAATAGTTTTGACAAGCTCTCGCCATATTGGTCTGCTTGCGTATTATTTGAGCTATAAGGCTCTTAGTAGCTCATAAACTAGAGGCAGACTCTCCAACTTGGGGAATATAACTATTTATTTATGCTATGAAAACTTTGTAGCAGTTAAAATGCCTCAAGACTCGCCATTTTGGGAATGGAAAGATTCTGCAAAGGTGCGGCGCCACGCAGTCTGAAAGATCGAGAAGGAACAGGTTAGAAAAGAGATTTTTGTTTAGGGAAAATTGCCTTTTTTTAGGCTTCATGTTGCCAAGGTGTCTGTGGCATGAAGCAATGCGCATTCCTATCAGCTTTTGTTTCGGTCGTCCCGACAACTTGTACAAGTCAAGCCACTTGAATGCTTAAAACGTTAGACAAAAAAGCTCGTTTGCTGGACGTTCAAAAATTAGCTTTTTCTATTATCCATTAATGGCTGGATAACTGTAGTTATTGTGTTGGTCAAGAGAGTGGGAGTTCAGAAAGCCCCCATCTTGGGATTTTCCTTCGCTTTCGCCTATAGAATCTGCAATTTTTCAACAAGAAAAGCAAGACGTTCAGTTAAAAGACGGGGAACTTCCCCAAACCTCGAAAGACAGAAGAGGGGGGACCCTTTTTCAACCTGGAAATTTTCTAAAGGGTAAATTTGGGCCCAATTTGAGCGTGGGGGTGTTTCAAAAACAGTCTCAAAAGCTTTTAATCGTTTTTTTTTTTCCTTTTCCCTTGGACTGCCATTCTAATAGCACTTCTTTATGCCCTAGTTCATTTGGGGGTAAAGGAAAGAAGTCCAAATTCGATCCTGCGCCCTTTATTGTTATTTTTTCTACATTTTTAAGCAAGTTTCCTTGCAAGAACAGTAGAAAGCATTCCAATCCGCTGAAATCCCAGCCGTTGAAGACTTCCAACTGAGCAGGAAATGGCCAGCGTGTAATTCCCCACTCTTGTTGGCAATGCTGAAAGATGTTCCAGCGAAAGCAAAAAAGGATTCAAAGGACTTGATAGAGGGTGGGCTATACAGTTCGTATCGCGAGCGTGAAAAGATTAATTTGTGGATGAAGGCGTTAAGCTGTTGGGTAACACTCGGCGAAAAGCCATAACAAAAGGAATTCAACACGAAATTTCTTGTTTGTTTTTACAAGTTTTTTCCCATTCATGATTGGTTGGATAGTGTGTCTTAACAGCTTAAGTAGACCCAAACACCCGAAAGTTGAACAAAGCTGAGCATCAATGTACCTCCCTGGCTTCTCTGCGTCGTGAATTCCAATGTGACTTGGCAGTGACTGCTGTCAACAGGCATATCCGTGTAAAGTAAGCTTAAAGGGACAAACGAGTTGGTAGAAACTAGAAAGCCAAGTTATAAAGCTTCGCTTTGTGGTTGAGACTGGGAAGTTGCTTAGTAGAACCTGATGAGAGAATAACGACAGCTAATTTTAGCGTTTGGGGGCGAAAAGCTGACGGATGGATGGTTCTAGTAAATACGTAGTTAGACCGCTATGTCAACAAAGGCGTGTTAGGCCTCATCAGCCAAGTACGTTACTTTTTGTTCGGAGGACGTTAACCAGAATATGGCGCACAAGATTTTTCTGAAAGAAGCCTTTCTTTTGCCGTCTTTGGATGTTTGTCTCGTGTGTCCTCGGAAACAGGACTTTGGATGAACTAGACGAACCCGAAATTAACTATGAGAATTAATAGGTTGACGAGCAATCGAGCACACTTGTACCCGTGCTTGGAAATCGGTGTGTTTAGGCTTGTAAAAATAATCTTTACGGAAAAACAAAATGTCGCTAACGACGATTTCCCTATGCTGTAACTAGCCAAAATAGACCTTAGTAACATCCAAGGACGATAGGGACGTTTTTCCTATGTGTAAGCATTGAAAAAGAGCTCTTAGTGACTTGCTTTCCACAAAACTAAAACTGCAGTAAGGGTGATTCTCGACCTTGCTCCTTTTCGAAAAGGCGTCAGGCTGTCTCGAGCGGTGGGATTTGGGTTTGCTCGGTCAACTTCATACAGACCTTTACTGAAAAGGTTCTTGACATGTAATAAGATGTTGATGCGGGTTGTACCGCCGACCCTTACTTCCGGGGATCACATACCACCTACGCCTTTTTTTGACGAAAGCAAAACTGGCAAAATTTATTTTAAAAAAAACAATGGGCTCGGACTATAAAAGAATTCCCACTTTAATATGTAAAGAAAGAGAGCGGGTCCAATTTCCAGCGGCAAATTTTGTGCCGTAAAAAAGTGGGCTTTTCCGCTTTTTCCATCGATTAGGACAAAAGGTCAGGTCAGTGAGTCGCACCCATGAGAAGAAAAAGAGTGCTGTATGGAAAAAGGAGGTGAGGGTTTTCGTAGCTGTATGTGGTATTGTAATGTGCATTTTGTGTGTGTGTATGTGTGCCGTGATCGGATTTCGGGGCTGGTCGAGTGAGCGAAGAGGGATCTAGATCGTAAGTTGGGAGGGGAGTAGAAGGCCTCCGATATTCGACTCCATGTATTGAATAAAAGCACGCAACCGTTGCTCTTTTTTTCACCTCCCCCTTCCTTCCGTTCTTTTTGACAATCCTCGTTTTCGGGCTTGGATCGGATGTGTTACAGCTTCACATTCAAGGCGATGCGATGTATGGTAGCGTTTAAAATGGCTGGAGGTTTTGACCGTTGATGTCAGCGCTATATAAAGACAAATGAATAAGAGAGGAAGAGAGAGGCTCATACCACAGACACACAAACGCGAAAGGTCAAGACAAAACGGTAAACTACAAGCAATGATGGAAGAAGACTTTGATGTTCGAATGCATGTTGCTAGGCTGCTGCACCTCCAAAAAGCAATTAGAGAAGTTTCACCAAGCGATGCAAACGTATAATTTTATTGCTAGCTTGTTGAATTTGTCTTGTGCGCAACTTGTTTCCTTTCCGAAGAGCTAAAAGTCAAGTCAACAAGAAAAGGGTTGTCATGGCATCATATAATCTTGGCCTTTGGGCTGACGCGTCCTTGAAGACACAGTTTTGCACAGGATCGACGATTACTTCATACATAGCTAGTTCTTTCCAGACGTTTTGTGTGAAATGACTTCAATTTCAAGTAAAACTATCTCCATTTGTCTCTTTAGAAATTCTTGGTAGAACAAAAAAAAATAAAAAGCGATTACTTCATACATAGCTAGTTGTTTTCAGCCATTTCCAGTATGAAAAGACTGTAATTTCAAGTTTGAACATCTTCATTTGACTTGAGACTCTTTTGGTAAAATTTTTTTAAAAAAATTAGCGAAGAATCAACGTTTTGGTTTCAAAAGGCAACAGGAATGGTTTTGGGGGTTTCTTCATCTTCTTTTCGTTGGAGATGCTTTTGTCCTTCCTGTTTAGGTTCTCACCTCACCTCTTTGCAAGTCCCCCGGCTTCGGGGTTGTCGGCTTTTGGGTTTTTGGCTTCTTTTTTTTTCCCCACCTTTTGTTTAAGGCCACCAAAATTCCTGAGAAGATGCCCAAGAGGTTTCAGGACGTTCCCAGGATCCTTGGGGTCCTAGACTGCTTGGTGCCAAGGCAGGCGTGGCCGCTGTTTTAGCCATGCAAAGCACGTCGTCCGAGAAACGAGCGGCGTAGGACGTAGAGAAGTAGAAAGGTAGAGCAAAAAGAGGAGACTGGATTGACGTAGTTCCAGTAGTTGGTTAGTTGAAGTTTGCTCGAGTTCGGCAAGTTGCTGCTGACGGTTCTTAGTTCTACCGCATCTCTCTCACCGGAGCAAGCATTCAAACGTAATTAAAAGTGAGGAAATACAGAAAAAATACGAACAAGGGAAAACCGTGATGCGAGACAACCCTGCAAATAAGTGTGTGGAATAACCAAATGAGAGAGGGAAGGTATAGCTGGAAGGGCAGAGACGAGAAAAGAAAAGAGAGAATCTGAGAAGCCAAAAGAGAGAGAGAAAGAGGGAGGGAGAGAGAAGGGCTAGTCCAAAAGACGCGAACGAGAGACCAGCCCAAAGGTCCCAAGTTTTAGTTAAAAGAAGGGGGGATCCGATCTTGGCTGGCTGAGGCAGTGCCGCAGTGGCGGAATCGTTCACCTGGCGATCGCACAGGTTGTCACACCAAGTTCAGCGAACACATCTGGACACGAGTATACAGGTGTCAATCCTTTCGTTTCTGGTGCCGAGAACTTGAAAAGAAAGCTCAAGCAAGTGGTGGTCGGTGGCGAACTTGTAAACTTGGTATCAAACGAGTTTCGTGTGCTAGTTGGGGGAATTGGAAGTTGTTGCACATGCCAGGCGCCAAGAGTCCAAGTGTTGGGCCTAAACGAGGTCCAGCACCTCCGAATGTGACGGTAGGCTCGTGGTTAGGCCCCCCAAACATGTATTATTCGGGAGTCGTGGTCGGCAGTCGCGGTAATGCTCATCCGGACTGCTCGTCCGGCTCAGCAGCAACAAGCAACAATAGTTTCGATACGTACTCCAATCGGATACCTCCTCTGGTCAGTGGCAGTGGCCGAGTCGGACTTGATCCTCGAACTGACATGCATACGAATGGCGGCAATGCGCCGTCCGTGACTGGCAACCCTAATGTGAATGTAGCATTCTTGGCCCGTCGTCGAAATCCGCATTGGCAAGCGACGTTGAATCATGGAGCTACCGCGTCGACGGTATCTTCCAATTCACCGCATAGTTCTGGCAGTAGTAGTAGTAATAGTCCTGGGATTTTGACACCGAGTCCTACTCCAGTTCGAAGTCCCCTGTCCTTGAGTATGGTAAGAGATGGATACTCCAAATAAAAATTGTCTTGTCAAACAGCCGTGAATTTTTTAGGCCACAGTATACTGCAAATAGTTGATCATTTTGACAAAAAAAGACAACCATATATCCTACGCTATGGGCAATTTCTTATCGCTAATTCATGAGCGGAAAACTTAAAATTTATCAAAAACAGAATGAGTTCATTCAAAAATTATGTTTAAAAAACAATACAATACAAACACTATACAACTTCATTGTAGTGCACACATAATTATAATTTTTGAATCAAAATTTGTCATGTTGTAGCGGAATAAGAGGTTCCAGTATATCGTGGCCTTAATAAAAACGAGCTAGAAACAACTCGAGCTGAAACTTCAGAGACAAGATAGGCAGACAGGGGTAAAAAGTGGCTTTTCAATACAAAAGTTCACTTTGGTCAAGCTCAATGGACACGGATTATTATCATTGTAATGATCCGTAAGTACAACCGTTGATAACAACAGCTGTTACCACCCTTTTTCTGCTAGGTAGAAAGAGAAAGAAAGACGTGTGTGTCACGTTGGCCATGACCAGAATTTTCTTTCGTCAGAGGAGCTCAAATCTATCTAAACATTATTTTTTAAGTATGATTAAACCGGCATGTTGAATTCATATCGAACAAAGTTGGTGGGGAACATGGGTCGGGGGGAACTGGACTGTTTCTAATCATGTCGCAAATCCAGTCATCGGGCTTAGAAGTCCCTTGCGTGGTCCGCCTTGTCCTCATTAACAATGGTCATCCTTGCATGCGATGGAGAGTATAGTTTGAGTAGATAGATGTGTCTTTAATGTAGAAAGGCAAGAGTGGGAAAGGAGAACAGGGAGTTTTGAAGAAAGACAAGAAGGGCAAGAGGTCAATGGGATTTGGCATCGAATGCTTGGCTATTTTGGTCCAAAAGGCAGGCTGAAGGCTTTTTTTTGTTAGGATATATGTTCTTTTGATGTCGCTTGTTATGTTTCGGACAGAAAAACAAGCTCATTTACTCAACAGCAACACGGCGTGAATTGTCATTTCATTTTTTGCGGGGAGCAAGCAAGTATTTTTGGGCTCGGGAAGCACAAAAGCCCCCCTCCCTCCACGTCTTGAATTACAGAGGGGAAAAAAACAAAACAAAAATGCCTTCACATATGAAGGAAGACTGTAATATGTGCTATAGCAAGGACCCCAGTTCCCAACTAAGACTCGAGAGCTCTCAGATTACGGGGCTAACGTGACCCAGACCTGGGGGAAAGGCTAATGAGCCAAGTGCGTGACACGAAACGCTCCCCAAATTAATCTACTCTGACAGGCTTCGTTTCTCCGACAGTGGCATTTAAGGAAAAAGGAAAAGTCAAGCTGTGAAATTTTGACGCATTCCTTCTTTGATCTGACACTAATTTTTCTGTTAGATTTCTGCTCCTGTTGTTGGTTTTGGATATTTTGTGTCTGACGAATTACTTATTAGTAGACTGATGAATTAATTTTTTTTTACATTTATTTTTATTTGCAGTATGGAACAGATGACTTTGGCCAAGACCCCTCTCCTCGCTACACCTCTCCGAAACCTGGCGGGATTTATGGGGACAATTATTTTATGGGTAAGCACTGTAACAAGTTAATAAAACTGCTCGGGAATCGTGCAGCACATAAAGCTCGTCTCAAAGTAACGACGCAGTTGGACGGAGGAAATTGAGAATTTTCCCGTCGCTTGTTGGCCAACTAGCTACAGTTGATATAATCAAAAGTGATGCTATCTTGAAAAATGAAAAAGTCGTATTAATTTTGTGACCCTTGGGGTTGTTTTTTAAACTTTTCAGGCGATGGCAATCATGGTGGCAGCGATCCCTGGTCGTCAGCGAGCCAGATGCAGACGCCTTACGGGTACAACTCCAACATTCCCGCTGGCTCCTCCCTCATGAATAACCCCGGTCCTTACCCAGGCCAAGGTCCAGGTCCTCATGGCAACGGCATGCAGCTTCCTCCACTCCCTCTCGTCCACGACATGCCCATGGGATATGTTCATCCGCACGGCGGACAGGGCGGTTCTCATAACGCCCTTTCGCCAAATCAGGACGATTCGTTACTTCAGCCCTCCGCCTTGCCGCCCATGTCCACTTTCCGCAATGTGGCACCTTCAGCAGCAACCCTCGCGACCGCTTCTGCACCTGGACACATGGGCCCGCCTACTGCTTCGCCTTTATACAATCATAGCCCAAATATGGCAGGCGGACCCGGTCAAACGGGGGATGCGTTGGGCAAAGCTCTAGCATCGGTAATGAACAATAACAATAAAAAGAGAGAAAAATGCGAGGAACTTAATTTAAAAGCGAGAAACTTACTAATGTATTTGTATTATGTGTTGGCAGATTTATTCGACAGACCAAAGTGGAAGCAGCTATAGTTCCAACCCTGCCACCCCTGTTTCCTCGCCACCGCCGTTGACATCTCTCACGGGACCCGGAGGGCCACAATGGCAAGGACCAGCCGTCTCCAGTACCAACTCACCGCAATTTGGGGACCGAAATATGCATATGGTGGTGAGTAGCTTCAATTGTTTTCTAGCGGTTCGATGTTGGGTGATTTTTAGTACTTATTTTTTAACGCGTTTGCTTGTCAAATGCACTTTTGCTGCTCAAGGTTTGTCCGTCTGTATTCTGAGTGCGCTTTGCATGACTTGTGGTGCGTGAATTTATTTTTGTTGTGTGTTTTGCACGATGTAGAACCGTATGCCTGAGCAGGAAAGACTGGACGACGCCATTGGCATCCTGAGAAACCAAGCAGAGGTATGGTTGGCACATAGTTTTTTCTGTTGTTTAGCTTTTTTTTATTAGCATGAGCTCGAAATTCACTTTGGGTAAAAGAAGGGTCAAGATCTTGTAACGTGTTAGTGCCAAAAGCCATTTAGTGATGACTTATGCATGTCTTTCTTATTTCACAACAGGGTACGCGAATGGAAGAACGTTTAGACGATGCCATCAACGTCTTGCGGAATCATGCAGAGCCCCAAATTGCTCATCCACATCACTCTAATGGCATGATCGCCTATCCTCCTATGGATCACATGGTAAAAAAACGCACCTGAGCCAAAAAAATTAAGAAAATTAATAAACTTACGAAATGCACCTATTTGTGTTGTCATACGCACAGGGGGTTCATCCGGTCAGCAGTAGTGTGGGTAATGGTCCTTATCTGGGTGTACCAAATCCCCAAGAACCAGCCATGCCTGAAGTGCCTCTTAAAGGAGAACCCAGCACAACTACCACTTATACCACTAAAAGCAGTAGTAAAAAATCTTTTTTTTTTAAATAATAGCCACTAACTTGCTCCATGGATTTTCCCCCTTCTAGAAAAACGCAAAGAGGCTCCAGATAGCAGCGACAGCAAAGATCTTACCTCAGCCGGGCCCCTGACACCGTCCACGCCAGCAACGCCAACCTCCTCGTCACATGGCCAAAAAGGATCCAAGCGATCTCGAAGGTAGTGCGTAGCTAGCGGCCTTGTCTTTCGTTTTCATTGCATTATTATTTCCTTACGAAATATCCTATATTACTTTTCATCTCGTTCGAGAATTTGGTTTTAATTCCTTTTTTTTGCATTTTTTCCACTCTATCCCACGCTCGTTTATTAGTGGGGATGAAGAGCTGGATGAATGCGGTGACCCTGTCGTTAAAGTCGTCCGAGAAAAGGAAAGACGACAAGCTAATAATGCGCGAGAACGGTAAGTCAGTTATTATTATTTTTTATTATGGTGGGATTTTTTGTTTTGTGGCGGATGTTCGGGTTTATCAGCCATGAACTAAACTTGATAGCAATTCGGTTGACCAGTTTTTTATTTTTCTAAAAATTAATTGGACATGGCCTTGCATTTTTTTATTGTTTTAACCTTTGGAAACAATTGTTTATAAATCTTGCTTTGTAATAATCGGCCAGTGTTCGAGTACGAGACATCAATGAAGCGTTTAAAGAATTGGGACGTATGTGCATGATGCATATAACAGAAGATAAGGCCCAAACGAAATTGTCCGTGTTAGATGCGGCCGTCAAAGTGATTACTGCTTTAGAGCAACGTGTACGAGGTGAGAACCTGGGACTGTCCCAATAATGTCTCTTTTTTTTTCCTTCCTTTTCTTCCGACTTTCCTCGACTTGACCCTTTTAAATCTCGGTACCCTCGTCATTTCCCTCCCCCACCCCAAATCCACCTCCATGCAAACGCCCTCCCTACCCTTCGCCGTTCCTAATACACAGGATCCGTATTCGTGACATCAACGAAGCGCTCAAGGAACTGGGCCGCATGTGTATGCAGCATCTCAAGTCGGATAAGCCGCAAACCAAACTGGGCATCCTCAACATGGCCGTAGAGGTCATCATGCAGTTGGAACAGCAAGTCAGAGGTACCTTTAACCCTTTTGTCAAAATACCCATCTCCTCCGGCGCATCCTTTGACTTATTACATTCGCGCCTCAACCCCACCCCCTCCCGTCCCCTCCTTCCCTTTATCCAGAACCAATGCCTGCCCTATCTCAAACCAGTCTGGCTATTCCTTGAGTGCTTCGGGGATTGGGAGTGAGGGTGGTCCACAAGCGTTAAAAAAGACAAAAAAAACTTGCTAAAAATAGGTCACGTTTACACCTTTTTACCCCTTTGCAGTCTTGTTTTGGCTTTTGAAGCAATCATCCCTCGACTTTTAAAGGAATTAACGCTCGAGAATGTAACAAGTTGTGCATTTCCTGCTTGTGACCTCAACCCCAACACCCCACCCCTTTGCTCTTTTCCTTTTCATTTACTTTATTTATTTATTTTCACATTCGTATTCGTATAATGTTGAATTGGAAGTTGTATACTAATTATTATTTTGGTTTGTTCGTAGAACGTAATTTGAACCCCAAAGCAGCATGTCTGAAGCGACGAGAAGAAGAAAAAGCCGATGAAAGCGTCAACGTTGCTATGGGAGGCGTGCCGAACCCGAAAATGGGCACGCCTCATCATTTGGGACCTCCACCTCCCATGATTCCGTTTGGCTCCATGGGACAAGGCTCCCAGCAAGGACCTCTCCAACATGGCCAACAGTGAATAGACAAATATATATAAATACGGGGAGTGAGCCGAAGAGCTGTGAATCAATGAAAACAGACACGCACCCATACACTGATTGGCAATGAAGACAGTAGTGTAAAAAAATCGCGCTCATTCAGCATCTACCAAATCATTGAAGCTAAAGAAAACGGTCCATTCTTTTTACCGGCTTGATATTCTGGGAATGCGGAGTGCTCTTTCTTCCAAGAGACTTTTGTGATTAATTCGGAACAGTGTTGACTTTTAAACCGAAACCGATGGTATGCCGTGGAGATACAAACTATGCAGGAGGACGGCGAGGAAATGCGCGTTTTTTTTGTTTTTTTCCATTCAGCGGTTTCATAAACTTTTGCCAATTCTAATGTGACGTGCAGCAAAATGAGAGACAAGAGAGACAAAGGCCGGGCATATGTACAGCAAATGGTAGTAACTCCTCGTTTATCCTCCCTTTTGTGGTTTCCTCTCTGATTTTTTTTGTTTTATTATTGTTTATGCTCCTTTTCTAGTATTTGTATGATTATTTTTTGTTGTTTTTTATCATTACTTTCTTGGTTGCCCATAGTTTAGCATGAAAGTTTGAAAGACGTATAAAATAGGTTTCTCTCTTTATAGGATAGTAAGTCTAAAAATAGCCTGAATGCAACACTGCAAAAAAAAATCAGAAAAAAAAGAAATCCCGACAGATCCTTCCTATATTCTCCGTTATATAGCCAACTCAAACGGTTCTTCCCATAATAAGAATAACGAACACTGCTGTTGCAGCTGACGTGAAGAAATTTTTCGCACTTGGGCAGTTTATGATACAACCACAGCGGTTCAATTCGGAAAGTGTGAAAACCAGCGTGCCTTGGCAGTTTTCAAACCACGTGCTACATATCTTTCTCTAAGGAATGGCATAACACATATCAAGAATCAAGTTTCTGGCATTATAGAAAAGAAAAACACCATCTCAAAATGTTTCAACGACAGATACGGATATTCCCGAGTTCAATCTTTATTTTATTTTTTATTATTATTTTTTTTTCGCTGGTGATCTCACTGCCCTTTGGTTTTTGTCTCTTTCTCTCGCTAAAATTCCTGACATCCATCCTTTTTATTATTATTTTTTTCATAGTGCAGGCAAACTATAGCTTTAATTTTTTTTAAAGACAAATTACTCTTTGGAAATCTGTAAGACACGGCTGCTGAGGGTTGAGTTGTGGTTGTTGAAAGTGTTAATTTTCCTTTTTCGTTTCATTTCACGTCTGTAGAGAATGTCGGTAGGTTGGGGTTGTATGGCAAATACGAAATATGCAGCAGTAATTTTAAAAGAAAAACAAAAACATGACAAAAATGCCCTTTGAAGTCCATGAATTTTTTATTTGCATACACTTTTAAAAGGTACCGTCATGTAGAATGAATAAAATAAACGTGCCATTTTTCAGCAGAGTTGGAGCGATTCATTTGTGCTATGGATAGGTTTACAACAGTCCAAGATGAAACTGGTAATAATCTCAATCTTTTACTTTTAAGTCTGTGTGATCTTGCGGATCTTTTTGCCAATAATAATTATGGCTCACAAAGATTATGCCGGACCGCGGGGGTAGAAAAGAACTAATGCCTGAGGCAAGGATGATGGTACTTTTAATTTTTATTTCCAGTATACACTTGTCTGAACGGTGAACGACGAACCAAGAGTTTGAAGGGTTAGAAACAAATTTTGCATCAGATCATGTCAGTCATAAATTTTGCAGATGAATCATGAATACATTTTCTAAAGTATGTACATCCATTTTACACTTCTCTACCATTCAGTCAGTGTGTCTAACTACCATTAAGAATAGTTTTCGTTTTCAGCTTCGATGATGCCACAGGCCTCCATTGGTCCGGCATTGCCGTACAGCTTTGATTCTGGATTGTTGCCTCGTCCCAAATCGACCGCAGAAGCATGAACAGCAAACGCATATCCTATAATGCTTCGAGCGCCGCTCAGGGATAGAACGTTGTCCTGGAGTTTGATCTCCGCTTTGAGAACACCGTCTTCGATCGTGGAAAGGACATTACCTAGGTCACCAATGTGTCGAACTTGATCACCGCCCAAGTAGCACACGTAAATTTGTTCAGTGTTCAAAAGACGTCTGGAAGCAGACGTGAGACGTATGCGAGATATGCTTAAAAGACGTCTTTTCTTTGTTCTAATGTCCTCACTGCGAACGTCTATATCTATATGTTTAAAATACTGATGTCTTGAAACTTGTAGAAGACGTCTTCTTCATCACATTTGTTGGTTAAAGAACACGCAAAAGTTGAGTCTAAAAGACGTATATTGGATGAATTTTAGTTGCCTTATTTATAGACAATTTTTTCATTATTTATTATGGCTATTATTTTCTAAAAACAATGAAATTTTGTTTTGTACTTCAATTTTGATTTATTTTTATCCAACGATAATTGTACAAAGTAATTTCACATCAACGGACAGCAGAAAGGATGATGGGGCGATGTTGCTGAACTCTATCATTTCCTCGTTTTCTTCTATCGTATCTTTTTCATTCGTTAGTTGAGGCTCTTTCGAGCTACAGTTTGGAGAAAACATCAGTGTTGTATAGGCAACCGTTTACCCTTTACCCTGCTCCACTTTGGCCGCAGCATCTTCGTAGGGTTCTAAATTAACGTTTTATTAATATAATATTGCTTTACTTAAAGCATTACAAAAAAATTAACTTACGCGAGACGAAATAAATTGAAAAGCGTACTTCGGCCAAGCAGGGTCGTACGCTACACTCGTCCTGATCGCGCTGTCAATCTTTTGCGGTGCGAACTTTGGAAACAAGCACAATTCGTCTTTTACCCAGTTGATTGGCACGACAATTTTCGATCTTTTCTTTTCTGCTGTTTGCAGTACGACAACACGAAAGTATGACATGATATTCATAATGGCATTCATGCACTGGAACTTCACGGTAACTTAACGCACTTGGTGGTATACGACAATAACGAAAACTTAGTTTTCATTCTTGGACGGGACTTAGTCAAGCTCAGGCTTTCGGTGGTAAGAATT
>JAGJRO010000321.1:0-48693 GCA_022832285.1 Lepidurus apus apus
ATATTAATAGATATAAAACAAGCATACGACGGAGTATGGATAGATGGTCTTCTCAGAAAGATAGGAGAGAGAGGCATTAGAGGGAAACTACTAACTGTAATACGAAGCTTTTTAAAAGAAAGAACCCTCCAAGTCAGAGTGGGTGCCCCCCTGTCGACAGAAATCTCAATGAAAAAAGGTATTCCACAGGGATCAGTGATGTCCCCTTGGTTATTTAATATAATGATGGCAGACCTATCAAGTGAATTAGGACAGGGAAACATATCGATCTTTGCAGACGATATTGCCCTGTGGGTTACAGGGGCTGAACTAGAGATTGCAATGACAAAGGCCAGTAATATTCTCGGGGATGTTAACTCGTGGTGTGGTAAAAATGTCTTAAAAATTTCGACTGAAAAATCAAATTACATGGTAATCACTCGAAAACGAAAATTAGAAAGCAGACGGAAATTGAAGATCAATTAAAGGGAAGGAGTTAGCGAGAGTGGAGACGGCTAAATTTCTGGGTTTGACCTTTAATAAGACTTTGTCATTCTCAGAACATCTAGAAGCCATCAAGAAAAAAGGGATGAAAGCTATAGGGATGATCAGCAGACTAGCAGGGACCAGTTGGGGGAGTAGCCAACAAGTCATGAAAACCCTCTATCAAGGACTAATAAGGTCAAAACTGGAATATGGCTCCATAGTATACAAAGATATAAATGTTAAAAAACTACAATGCCTTGAGGTGATCCAAAACAGAGCCTTGAGAATTATTCTAGGAGCCACCAAAACGAAAACGATAGCAGTACTATTGTGTACAACAGGCACCATACCCCTTAAGGACAGAAGGGATCTGTTAGCCACTAACTATATTAATAGAATGGTAGAATGCCACAAACACGATATAGTAGTAAAAAAGGTTTGCAACAACCGTAGTTCATCATTATGGACATCATTTAAACAGATGTACGAGTCTTATGAAATTGCGCAGCCAAAAGAAGGAGATTTTTTTGAGAACCTAATTCCCCCTTGGGATTTTGAGCCCAAAAATATAGTCAAAGAAATACCAAAACTAAGCACAAAAAAAGAATGGTTAAATGACTGTAAGCAACTTGTGTACGAGTATCTACATAATAACTTCCCCAATTATATCAAAGTTTATACCGATGGGTCCAGAGACGAAGATGGGCATTCGGGGGCAGGGATCCACATAGAAACTGAAAATACCTCGGTCGCTTTCGCCCTCCCTCGGTGGTCGTCAGTAATGGCAGCGGAACTGTACGCCATCAAGGAAGCAATAGCAATTATCGAGAATTCGGACGCAAACAAATACCTTATCCTGTCGGACTCAAGAGCGGCGCTCAGTGCTATTGCTTCGTATGGAGGGAGGGCCTACTTCGAGATAGTCCAAGATATTCAGAGTAGAATACGGATTCTACAAACAAACAACTTTGACATAACGTTACAATGGGTCCCTGCCCATGTAGGTATCGCTGGTAATGAAGCAGCAGATTCGGCGGCAAGGATTGGCAAAAACTCCAATCAAATAATATTAAGAGAACTCACAAGACACGATGAAATCACAACCGTAATCAAACAGAAGATAGAGCAAAAAGTACTCCAGCGCTTAAAAAACAGCTCGTTACAAAATCTTGTTCAATTTGCTACAAACATCAGACCAGCGCACCCTGGTTATTGCATAAAAACAGGAAAATGGCAGTAGTTCTTTTAAGATTGAGATGTGGACACGGAAGAACAGGGTCATGGCTGCATAGATTTAACTTAAAAAGAAATAGCGCGTGTGATAGATGTGGTGAGAAAGAAGATACGGTGGAACATAAGATTATGAAATGTCTGTATAACTCAATTGAACGTGAATTCCTCAAGAATAAAATGATTAAAGAAGGAATGGAATTTAAACTCGAGAACATTCTGGGGTTTGGCAACCTTGATGAACAAAAGCAATTTTTAGCTCAGTCATTTTTGGTGGACTACATAAGAATTACAGGACTAGTTGATGTCATATAAGTAATCTGTTCGGTGATGGTCTAAACTCTATCATCTTTCCTTACCATGCACTTTCTTAGTCACGCCCATTCCAATAAAACTGTGTACATTCGTGTTTGGTCCAAGGAAGACAGAAGGAGTAGACAGCGACATCTATTAGGAATGCTGCAGACGACGATGCGATGACGATTCGCCTGTCGTCTATAACAACATAAAGAAGAAGAAGAAGAAGGATGGGGTATATTATGCGGCGATGTCGATAAATTTCCTTTGGAAAAGAATATTCAGGAAATGCCATAGGCAAGCCCCTGGCAACGGAGCTCGGCATAGCAAGCCTCAACTTTTTTTGCCTTCTCGCTGTCTTTCCTATTTCACGCCCAGATTGTAAAGTTTTTCTCTCCCGCCGTGGCCAAGAACAGGCAGCACAATTTGCCAACTAAACTGTGGGCTTTTGGAACAAGATTTCTCGAAAACGGCTTGTCAGATTTGAAAACTGTCTAAAGCAAAAATTTTCTTTTGTTAGCAGCTAGTGCACAACCGAAGAACAGATTTTTAGGTAACGTATTTCTCATAGTTGCAAACTTCATTTGCATATTGTTAATTAACTACTCATTGGAAAAAAACGTGCATTGGTTGTGCACTACCTGTTAGCAAACTGAATAGCCTTGTAAAATAAATTTGTCATGAAATGCGCTGGTTTTCTCAAAAAAGCGTTCCGAGTTTCCCCATGCTAACCGCCTATACCGAGCTAAGGTATATGCTTTACTGCATCATTCGCTTTCTGTAATTTCGCGATTCGCATTCAACGCCTTCAAATGGAAGGGAGGGACTCCATATTTGGCGCCAAGTTCTCCCAACGGACGACGGTGCAAGTCGCAACTTGTACGTAAGTGACGCCGGCCCCTTTTGTGTGCAGAGTGAATAGAGCATTGGCTAGCCGGACCCTTCCTTGTTTACCAAAAGCAGCAACTCTCGCATAAAGCGGGTTCAGCCATGTTTGGGGAGGAGCCTAAGCGACCCGCAAAATCCTTATTTGGCTTCAGGCGAGGTATTGCAAACCGCAGCACACTATATAAGGCCGTTGCATGTAACGATGTCTTCTTTTAGTCCTTCACTTTGTTTCGCTCTCTAGTCAGCAATAAGTGTAGTTCCTTATTTAGTGTAGTTTCTTGTTTAGTGTAGTTCCTTATTTTGTGTAGTTCCTCGTAACCCCGGATTACTTATTTAGTGTTTCTTTTCTTCTAACAAATTAACTTTTCCCTTTCCTTTTAATATAGATAAATCAAGGGCGCTGTTTTTTGAAAGCTGTCTTCACGATCTTGAGCGTACCGCTAATTTGCCTGCATCGGCCTACGTTAGCACGTCGACAGAGCGCGTAGACATTTCTAATGAACATTTTGAGAAATTTCGGCAAACATGTTTCTCAGAGAAAAATGAGTTCAATGTCTATACCCTCTACCAAAGCGTATGGCAAGGGTGCAGTTATTTCGGTGTTTGGGAATTGACCAAACTGCTTGCAATACTTTGCCCGAGCGTTTTAGCGAAGTTTTAGCTTTGCACAGCACCAGAGCTGGTAATTGTTTCTGCAATTCCGCGTCTTTGTCTTTGTTCGGCAACGAAAGTAAGGCCGTTGAGTTGCGCTGCCGAGTTGTAGTCGAGTTGGCAACCAATTATGAGTTGTACTCCAGAGAGTCAGCCGGATACCTCTCCGAGAAACAAATTAGTACCCTAATCATGTACTCAGGATTCCGTTTCGACCGTATTATCTTCACGGGCGATGATGACACAGGTATTCCACCGACGGAAGACTGTTTTAAGTACTATTCCATGGAACACACCAGGAATCGGGAATATTCGAGCATTATTGCATTCCCAGCTTTGGCTAATGTTTGTAAGATAGCCGTGGAGTCAGTTTATCCGAAAGCGGGTGGCATCCTGTCGTCATTTCATCCCGCGCTTCATTTAAACGAAACGTTTTCACCAAATGATGCCGTTTCGCCGGAAACTATCCGCATACTGTGCTCGAGGTTAGAAAGTGGACGTTTAGTCCCTACAAATAACTGGAATCCCAATCATTCTGTGCCTTTGTTAGAGCGCGAGCGTGCGAGTCAATCTCCCGTCCTTTTGTCAGAGAACTGCTGTACTCTGCCTGTTGTTGATTTTGTAGAAACTGCATCAGAAATTTTCGATCACCCATTTGAAGCTGCAAGTGTGGTAGCACCTNAGCGCGAGCGTGCGAGTCAATCTCCCGTCCTTTTGTCAGAGAACTGCTGTACTCTGCCTGTTGTTGATTTTGTAGAAACTGCATCAGAAATTTTCGATCACCCATTTGAAGCTGCAAGTGTGGTAGCACCTGTAGTTTATTTTTGCAGTTCTATGCAAAATAGTAGTACCGCCTCTAGTTCAGGGCTTCGCGAGTCGTTCTCCCATGAAAGTTCAGGCTCAAAGTTCGGATTGTCAGTCCTTAAAGCTGTTGTCGCAAAAAATGGAGAGCACGAAGGAAATGTCACAAAAGGCATTTCATCGAATGATAATAAAACACCTCGTGCAAAGCTAGGCAGAGCAGACTCCCATAATAAGCAAGGGCCTGCAAAATTTTCGTGCAAGGGATGTGCAACAACGTTTAAAACAAATCAAAATTTGGAGAATCATATTGAGAACAAACGCTCTAAGCTTCAGCTATAGGAAAACCAAGCTCTAGTCAAATTGTTCCTGCGGACCAAGGATCTAAAGGCTTTACGTGCGAAGACTGTAAAACTGTTTTTACAAGGAAGAACAATTTGAAGGTACATGTAGAAAAGAAAAGGTGCCATGTGTCTAGTTTTCAATGCCCGCATTACTAGAAAAGACCTGCTCACCCATCATGTAGACTTGGTTCATTCTCTTGTATTAGAAAAAACACGTACTTTTGAGGAGATCCCCCTTAATTGTCCCGGTAGACAAGGAGCAGTCTTTAAACGTGATTTCAGTGGACGAGCAGCAATTGCCTAGCTTAGTCGAGTTAGATCAGTCAGAGCCGACTTATGACCCAATAATAAGTTCTGCGTCTCAGAATAGTGTTAGTGGTTGCGTGACTGCTAATACCATTAATTGCAGTACTTCAGTCACCGATTCTGACGACGAATTCTGTAACGTTGCTAGAAAAAAAGAGAAAGCTCGAACAGCGACCAAGAATAATTTGCTATTACCCTGGTTGTGAAGAGAAGCTGTCACGTCTGACGTCTTATGTTGAGCATGCTAACAGTAAACATGGTTTGTCCTGCAAGCTAGAGGAACTCTGTTTTACTGACGAGAACAGTTTCATGTCATGGAAAACAGAGATAGAAAGAAGTGCTTGGGTTAGTTTTCGTAATCGAAGGGGAGCTCGAAAGTGCACTAGTTACAGGACAACAACCTACGTGTGCAATCGCTGTCTGGTATAANGAGAACAGTTTCATGTCATGGAAAACAGAGATAGAAAGAAGTGCTTGGGTTAGTTTTCGTAATCGAAGGGGAGCTCGAAAGTGCACTAGTTACAGGACAACAACCTACGTGTGCAATCGCTGTCTGGTATAAAAATGAGGGTACAGGCAAACGTGCCCTGAAACGACTCAAATCTTGTCGTACAGATGTTCATTGTACCAGCTTTATAATTGCGCACCTTACAAAAAGAATTGAGGTTACATGTTGCCTAACTCATGTTGGCCCTTATCGCCTACCAGGACGTTGTCGCCTTCATAAGGAAACAGAAGAAGAATTACGACAGAAACTTTTTATCGGAATCCCTAAACGTAGAATTGTTGAGAGTTATATGGCAGAAACCATCATCGGTGATGCACTTTCTAGGGATCAGGCCGTTACGATGAAAGATCTGCATAACTCAGCTCAGAACAGAGGTGCTCATCCCCCCCCAACCCATACAAATCCCCCCCCCCCAATTTTCGAGGGGGGGAATTCCCTTCAATTCCCCCCCCCCCAGAACATGGCCAAGAGGAGTTACTCCTCACGAACCCCCCCCCCCCCATCAGCACCACTGAGAAGCTTACTGTTCTATCCACAGAACGTGGCAGTAAACTACTTTATAAATTAGGAGCTTCTTGGGTTTCAATGTCCATCGGAATACTAAAACAAAGCAGTTTTAGAAATACACCAAAAACATGTTTGTAGAAACATCTCAACCATGTACTCTACTGTCAAAAAAAACGAGTATAGGAAAACCAACAATGATCTAATCCTTACCCGTGGGATTAATTAAAGATTGCTCATTTCGAACCTGCTCCTCTCTAAAAACCGAACCAAAACTAAGAAAAGTATAATCCTAATGTATTTCTGGATGAGTATTTTCTCTGTCCTCCAGCTCAGGGTAAAAACGGATTCCTCTTTCTGTAAGTTTTGGTTTTAGACAAACCGGTTCAAAATGAGCAGTCTTTAATTAATCCCATGGGTAAGGATTAAACCACTGTGGTTTCCCTATACTCGTTTTTTTGTTGACAGTATATGAAACTACAGTAGTGAAAGCTACTGGTGCTTTGCATATTGACCAATGACATTGCTTTTACGTCGTTTTGACTAATCGTGTCATTTCCATAGGGGGAATTCCTTCAGTCAATTCCTCCGTCAATTATAAGTGATATTGTGTTGAGAACCCTATCTAAGCGTAGGACTAGGCATCAGAGGCACATTGTTAGTTGTGTTTTGGACGGGTGGTTACATAAAAATGGAGACGAACAAGAAAAAGAGTTGATTTAAACGTAAAAGCGAAGTTGCGGCTCATTGAAATTTTAAAAGTTAAATTTCAAAGATTTGCCACCTATATATACACATTTCCGATTATAAGAATCAAAATTGGCTGGACAAACGTGATCACTATGAGCGACGTCTACTGTATTTTATTTAAAATGTATCTCAAGAGTCGATCATTTCTAGGTGAACCGCGGTAGGTGCTTTCCATGAAACGGAAACTTCGGAAACGGAAACTAGTGTTGTTCGGGTTTGTCTAGCGAGCATGCTCCGTCCATACGACTAATCGGGGAACGCTTCGAGTCCCAGTTTGATGGTTCACTTGGCCGCCGGTTAAAAGCTCAAGTTTTACAAAAACTACTTGATCTCTAAAACAGTTAACAAAAGATAAATCAAATACACTCAAGAAATGGCCATTAGGGTTGTAAGCTTTCGGGATGGAAATGTTGGCCCTGAAAAGGGCCGTTGGGGTGGGTTAGATTGGTCATAAACCAACCAATCTAGCCTCCAAAACCGTACAAAGTGCGGCCCTGGCGTTTCAGAGCGTAGACAACGTCCATTGCCGTGACCGTCTTCCGTTTGGCGTGCTCGGTGTAAGTAACTGCATCACGAATGACGTTTTCCAGAAACACTTTGAGAACACCACGAGTTTCTTCGTAGATGAGCCCTGAAATACGCTTGACACCGCCACGGCGAGCCAAACGGCGGATAGCTGGCTTGGTGATGCCCTGGATGTTATCACGCAAGACTTTTCGATGACGTTTCGCACCCCCCTTGCCGAGTCCTTTACCTCCCTTGCCGCGACCAGTCATGGTGACAAAGTGTGTTCGAGAATGGTTCAAAAGCCGTTGTGTGATTCAACTCTGGAGCCCTAGACCCATTTGAGCTAGCAAGACGGACGGCAAGGCTGATGGCTAGGCCCAGCCAATGGGAAGACGGGAAGTCCTGTTGCTCGGGCGTTTGCCTATATAAGCTGAAGACTTCGGTTCAAGGGCTCATATACCATTAGCTTTCGACTGCATTCTCCGTTGTAAGTTTAAACTATGGCGCGTACCAAGCAGACGGCTCGCAAATCGACGGGAGGCAAAGCCCCCAGAAAACAGCTGGCTACTAAAGCCGCTCGTAAAAGCGCCCCAGCCACCGGTGGCGTGAAGAAGCCTCATCGTTACAGGCCTGGTACGGTTGCCCTCCGTGAAATTCGCCGTTATCAGAAGAGTACCGAGTTGTTGATTCGCAAGTTGCCCTTCCAACGTCTGGTGCGTGAAATTGCCCAAGATTTCAAGACTGACTTGCGTTTCCAAAGTTCGGCTGTTATGGCGCTCCAAGAAGCTAGCGAAGCTTACTTGGTGGGTCTGTTTGAAGACACCAACTTGTGCGCTATTCACGCCAAGCGTGTGACCATTATGCCTAAAGACATCCAGCTGGCCCGTCGTATTCGTGGCGAGCGTGCCTAAGCAAGTATGATGCACTTTTGCCAAAAAACCAACGGCCCTTTTCAGGGCCAACACAGTCTTTTGGAAAGTTAAAACCACGACATGCACTTGTGTATATGTTGCAGACAGCGGTCTTTGATAGGAGAAGCAAGCGCTTTTCTAGTGTCCGAAAGCAACATAAAAAGTTGGTTTTCGACTGGAGTGCCAATTCTGGACATGGGGAAACCATCCGGACTAGCGCTAACGAGTCGCAATGCTTGACACATTTTTACTTGTATTTGGCTCCACGCAAGCTATATTTTAGTTATATGGGGGAGAAAAGTGTTATTTTGGTGGTCTTTCTGAACCGACAATTTGAGGGTTGTTTTTAAAAGTCGATTATTTTGAGGAATTATTAAACGTAAGACTTCTGCGTACGCTACTCTATTTTCTTCTCTCTACTCGCATGACACTTTGTCAAATACTTCTCTACTCAACTACAACTACTTGTTTACTTTTGTTATGTTTGATAACCAGAAAAGCTATGCACGCGCCGTTTCACTGAAAGTTCCGGCCGTAGCGTTCCTTCGGCCTGTTTAGGCACTACCGCAACAAACAAGCGGCCCTATTAGGGTGAGAAGTTGCTTCTTTTTTCATTCTTATTTTGCTCCGCGCCGGAGACAGTTATCGGGGGAAAATTTGTTGCTTGTTTCTCGAAAGTTCTTAAAAAACTACACAAACAAGATTAGCATATTTTATGTAACACTAATTTGACCCAAATAGTAAACACAAGGTCTTAGGAGCCAAAACAGGCAATAACTTTCGTAAGAGGGATGGTGGCCCTGAAAAGGGCCGTTGGGAAGAAACGCCGTGTAAAAAATAAACTTTTTAGGCTTTCTTTTCAGTTTTCTTAGGCAGCAGCACAGCTTGGATGTTGGGGAGCACACCGCCTTGGGCAATTGTAACGCCGGACAAGAGTTTGTTTAACTCTTCGTCGTTACGGATGGCCAACTGTAAGTGACGGGGAATGATACGAGACTTTTTGTTGTCACGCGCTGCATTGCCAGCCAACTCCAAGACTTCGGCAGCCAAGTACTCCATGACAGCGGCCAAATATACGGGTGCACCAGCTCCTACACGCTCTGCATAATTGCCTTTGCGTAGCAAACGATGGATACGACCGACGGGGAACTGAAGCCCGGCACGGTTGGAGCGCGACTTGGACTTACCCTTAACTTTGCCTCCTTTGCCACGACCAGACATGGTTGGAAAATTAAAAGAGCGGTTTGAAACGGGTATGAGCGTATGACTCGCTTTCGTCTTCAAATGCAATATTTTCCTGATAACCTGACTATATACCTCAAGCAAAGACCTCCCGCTCGCAAGGCATCGCTAACTATCATCCAATCAGGGGCTGCTGAAGCCCTTTCCGGTTCTCAGCAGGAGCCCCTCTGCCATGTATAAAATGCTCGGGTTCCAAGCAATTATATCAGTGTTTCATCATGCCTCCCAAGACAAGCGGTAAAGCAGCCAAGAAGGCGGGCAAGGCCCAGAAGAACATTTCCAAGACCGACAAGAAGAAGAAGCGCCGCAGGAAGGAGAGCTATGCTATTTACATTTACAAAGTGCTAAAGCAAGTGCACCCCGACACTGGCGTTTCCAGCAAGGCCATGAGTATCATGAACAGCTTCGTTAATGACATTTTTGAGCGCATTGCGGCCGAAGCTTCCCGTTTGGCTCACTACAACAAACGCTCGACCATCACCAGTCGGGAAATCCAGACGGCCGTTCGTCTGCTTCTGCCAGGTGAATTGGCTAAGCACGCCGTGAGTGAAGGTACCAAAGCCGTCACGAAGTACACTAGCTCCAAGTAGAAGCTTTTACCTAGAAGAAAACCCAACGGCCCTTTTCAGGGCCAACCAATTCCTTGACGAAAGTTCGGTTCTAACTGCTTGTTATCTTGGTAATCTTTCCGAAAAGATACAATATTTCACTCTTCTGTATGTTACTGTATGCCTGGGTTTGTGTCGTGTCTACTAACCAGAAAACCATGTATTGCACTATTTCCCGTATGCGTCAGGCCAGGGTTTGTAGCGTTCCTACGGCCTGCTCAGGCACTACCGCAACCTCAAGCTGCTCTATGTATGGAGTGTAGGAAAGGAAGTACAGTAAACCCTCCATTTACGCGGTCGATTGGGACTCATCGCATATATGGGAAGACGTAGTGAAATTAAAGAACTGGACAACCCCTTTACAATATGGGAATTTACGGAAGTCATTCGCAAACTACCAAAAACTAGTCAGGGCAAAGATATGGTCCATTATACAATAATAGAGAGACTTCCCAACAATTTCAAGCAAGCTCTGTTCAGTATTTATAACTACATTTTGGAGACAGGTGTGGTACCCTCTGACTGGAGGAACGCGGTAGTGATTCCCATTCCTAAACCAGGTAAAGATCACAAGAAGTGTGAGTCATTCAGGCCCATATAATTCATTTCATGCTTAGAAAAAATCTTCAAAATAAGGATAATGAGAAGATTAACATGGGTTACATAAAAGAACGCTATAATGTCCCCATGCCAGACGGGGTTTAGAGTAGGGAGAAGTACGATAGACCAGCTAGTCAGACTAAAAAAGGACTGCCAAACTGCGTACGAATCAGGAGACGTCGCAGTATTAGTACTAATTGACATACAGCAAGCATATGACGGAGTATGGATTGAAGGCGTACTCAGAAAGATAGCCGAGGGAGGAATCAGAGGAAAGATGTTAACGGTAATAGAATGTTAAGCTCGGAACATAGAGGTATTTTAACTAAAGTGAGGGAAAAGGCCTTTCCTTATGGGCCGTTTATTACATGTTTTTTTTTGCCGAAGGCTTATCCCATGAGAAGTGAGGGTTGGGCATGGGGTTGGGCACTTGCCTTAGTGACAGCGGTAACAACAAAAACGACAAAAGCTGGTGTCCCAAGTGTAATATCGATATGAAGTGGAATACATCGATATCTTAGCTTTTTGGGGGCTGAGGGAGCTGAGACCAGCAGTTGCCATTTATATACGCATGGTGCACATATAACCTGTTGTAGTATTACAAATACACCCAGTACTGAATTTGAATTCACCGCTGTACACATAAACTTGTAATTGATTCTTTTTACTTATTATTTTAGTGTATTGGCACTAGTTTTAGTCCGTTATCGATATGCTTAACCGACGATGCCGATCTCCACTGGCACAGCGAATGAGTAATAGCGTTTTCAACTGGGAACCCTGGTGCAGCAGTTTTTGCACTGAATCCCAAAAAGATGTGTGTTGTGCCACAAAATTGAATGTTGCAACAGTGAATTTGTGGCATTCAGGGCAAAAAGTGCTGCACCAGGGTTCCCAGTTGAAAACGCTATAAGAATAACTGGCCGCGATAGTAACTGGCACCGAGTTCTAGGACCTCCTTTTCGCTCCTAACCTTGTAACAACCCTTTATACAGCGACCCTCCCTCTAGTTATATAATACCTCTATGGCTTGGAAGCTTCATTCCTTGAATTCCTTTCGCGTTTCGCATTTTAGCCACAACCGCTACTATCCACTTGCTCTGCCATCTGCTTTAGCATTGGCTATCACGACCCTTTCTAAACCGCAGCAACTTGCATAAAAGCGGTTTCAGCCATGTTAGGAGGGTCGCCCAGCGATCCGCAGCAAACCATACAAGCCTTATTTCGCCCCAGGCGAGGCATTTTAGGTTACGTTAGGATAGGTTAAGTTAGGTTAGGGTAAGTTAGGTTAGGTTAAGTTAGGTTAGGTTAAGTTAGGTTAGGTTAGGTTAAGTTAGGTTAGGTTAAGTTAGGTTAGGTTAGGTTAAGTTAGGTTAGGTTAGGTTAAGTTAGGTTAGGTTAGGTTAAGTTAGGTTAGGTTAAGTTTGGTTAGGTTAAGTTAGGTTAGGTTAAGTTTGGTTAAGTTAAGTTAGGACGCTTATGCGTCTACTGCTTTTAGACGCCTCCTACAACATGGCTAAACCCGCTTATGCGGTTTGCTGCTTTTAGGATACCTCCAACAACATGCCTAAACCCGCTTTTATGCGATTTGCTGCGGTTTAGAACGTAAACAGAAAGGGTCATGCTAGCCCGACGTATCTGCTTTTAATGCGCAGTTGTTATTGTTTAGCTGTTTCTGTTTAATTACGTCAAATCATCGTCCTGGGACATTTTGAAGTAGTGCTTAGTGCTACATAATGAATTTTGACAAACAACTTGATGCCACTCAAGAGGTAAAGCCATTTTAACGCCGTAACACGGAACAAAACCAATGCAATGTAGCTTACATAATACGGTTTCAACTAAACAAGGCTTTTCTTGGACAGGAGGCCAGTGAATTTCGTGACGGTCGTCGCGCTCGTAAATCGAGGAAAGCTGATAAACAACAATCTGGGGATGTCAAAGCCAAATTAGGTAATCAAGCAATAGATGTTACTTGTTCAAATTTGTGCCTGTGCGTATTATTTTATTTATTTTGTCAGAGCGAAGTCGCCAGAGTGCTCGTGAATGTCGAGCCAGGAAGAAACTTCGATACCAGTACCTCGAGGAACTCGTTTCACAACGGGAAAAGGCAGTAGTTGCATTAAGAGAAGAACTGGAAAGTTATCGTCAATGGTCACACGAATTAGACGATGGACTTGTCACTGAAGCTTTCCAGCAAGCTATCAGTTCTATTAAGTTAGAGAAGGGTTTCTTACATAATTTTGTCACGGTGAAAATGGAGGGTGAATTCTAAAACAAACCACTTTTAAAAATTGTGTTACTTATAATGTATATAAGCCGCTTTTGCCAACTTATGTATACATGGTTGGAGATGTATAAACCAAAAATCCAACAAAGGCTTATAGTTTACTTTTGGGACTTCCCTGTACAAAAATCTGGTAAAATAGGTAATATTACATTCATTTAAACACTGATTTGAAAGAGCAAAACCGTAGGAAGCTTTCACTGCAATAAAAGCTTCGTATGGTTTGTGCCGTGCTCATGTTAACTATTGAAGGAAGTTTATAAAGCTAACTTTCCCTCATAGAAAGCCAGCTAGAAAATAAAAAATCGTGAAACTACAGGCGACTTGAGTGATGTGCAAGTAGTCCTTTTTCTGAATTGAAGAAAATAGCCCCCATTAAGTTGCAAAAACACGTGACACGAATAAATGCAACGTTTATAAGGTTAGGTTAAAGCGTTTGTAATTTCGTTACAATCTTCTTGGAAAGAGCCGGAAAACATGGGCAACAATAAGCATAATACTTCAGGGCGAAACTTCAAATCTTGCTCCAACCAAAAAAATGCAGAAAAATACGCTCCTGATGATTTAAGCTAAGAAGTTCAAAAGCAGTCCAAGTTTGGCACGTGCTAAATCGTGATATGTGAAGCACATTTCTTTTAATCCAATAATGCGGTATAATAACAAATAATAAATAGGGGCAAGAAAGAGCTCCCCAATACCGGTTACGTTTTTAAAGACATAATTAAAACGGAAAAGGAGCACCAAAAAACATCCCGTGTACTACACAGTTCAGTTTCAATTCCCGAAAGATTGTCAAGTAGGCCATTTTCTTTCACTCCGAAAAAGGGGTAGTGCGTATTACAAATATAAAATGCTTATTGTAAGTCGAGTTTAGTATACACACAAATCGCAAATCCAAGGCACGCTTTTGTTAAAACCTAGCGATGATTAGAATGCTCATGGATACCCCCCAAGGTCACTTATATTTTGTTTATCTATCAATCTATCAAAATTTAGTTCTCAAAGTTCGTTTCATTCTCTCTCTCTTGTTAGTTTCCATCCAATTTGAATTTCTTATCTTTTAATTGTTATGACTTGTGCGTTTCGTCTCTTCCATCTGAAACGATTTCGTCGTCATCGTAACGGTCCGTTCCATTCTTTCTGACGTTTTCTGCAATTCCTCGATCGAATGACCCATATTCGACACATTCCGGACCAACGAGGTGCTGGTATAAAATTGCGAATTAGAATTATTCGCATCGTTCGGTTGCAATTGCAGGTTCGAAACGAGGTGCGTAACTTGTCTGACGTTCTCCGTCTGGGGGCTAGGTTTAGGGCTAATAAACGTACTAAATGTTGTGGTTACGTTCCCAATCCCCGAGTTATTAAATTTCTGGCGCGATTCTTGAAAGGAGGGCGTGGCAGCGGCCCCGCCTTCCGCTTCAGCGGCTTCTCGTTGTTTGACAATGAAATGCGGGACAGTTTGGGGCGAACTGGTATACTGTCGAGGGGGCGTGGCTGGGGGTTGCTTCCTGAACCCTGCAGGTGACCTTGAGGTATCAAAGGAGCTCATTTTGTGCGACTGGGACTGGAAAACAACCGGAGCGGGGCTTCGTTCGAGATCCGAGTCATTCAATTGCGCCGCTTGCCTTGTCGAAGTATCAAAAGACGACTCGTATCCACTGAAGTACCCTTCTTGATCTCCTTCTTCACCGGGGCGGTACTTTAACTTGTGTAGAGCTTCGTATTTTCGTCTGGCGTCTTCCAACTCCTTCTCGATTCTCAGAACTTGCGAGCGAGCTTCGATTTCGTCCGCAATTCCGCGCACCATGCGTTTGTTCACCACCAGGCTGCTTTCTTCTTCATGAGCAACTGCCTGCTGCGCTGCTTTTACCAAATTATCTGTCGCTCTCTTGACTGCATTTCCAGCCGCCTACAAATGAAAAAGAAATTCCAAGTAAAATGTGTTCTAATTTCTTTAGGGGACTAAATGTACTTGTAATCGTTTCGTGGATGTGGAATCTGGGTCCGCCTTGACTTTGCAAGCCACCAAGAGTTGCGCGGTGGAGCCAGCCACTTGTTTGGCGGCCGAAATCAGTTTCTCTTCCGACCCATTGCCTTGAACTAGCGCATTGGCTGATTCTACCAAGCTGTGAGTAGCGGCTGCTACCAAACGAGCAGCAGAAATGAGCCCTTCAGACCATTGGCCTTCATCAGAGTTGAACTGCGGACGGCGGCTGATCTATTAGTTTGGAAAAGGAGAGAAGGAAAATGACGTAAACATAATGAACGTTTCGACAATAAAAAAAGCGAAGAATTACTTTGCCCTGCTCAATCAACTCTCGTTGAGCATAGGAAGCAGCTTTGACTAAGGCCGAGGTAGCAGCAGCAATGGACTTGGCGGCCTCCAAGATCATTTCATCGAAAGAGAGGCTCTCATCCGTTTCCTAACAAAAGTGTTATCAGTTGCCAAAATGAGAACTTCCGAGAAAAGAAGTTTTAATTAAACGCATTTGAGTGGAATGTAAGCTGATGATGTTCATGTCAGTAATAATATGTCTGATACCTGGTTGAGTTGAAAGCCACAACCAAGAATATCAAACATATCTTACAGGCAGAAACAGGCGTTTTTCTCGGGTTAAATAATTCAATTCAATTAAAACTGACAAGAATGTAAACAAAAATGCATGCAAGCGTAAATATTTGTGGAACTTTGATTTACTTTGACTGAGTTTTTCCTGGGACGCAAAAGCAATAACTTCTTCGCAGCAGCATCAATAGAAGACGCAGCTCCCAATAATTCATTCTCAGCAATAACCGAAGGATCTTCCGGATCTTCCCAGTCACTTCCTACAATCAAAATGCAAACAATGAATTCATGACGTAATCCGTGAAAATGGCTTTAAATTTTACTTTCAAAACAAAACTAAAATTCGTCTTCAGAAAAGAAAGGTAAATATGTACCTTTAAGGTGCTCAGCAGCCGCAACTAGCATAGTAACACTCGTTGCGATTTTACGCGACACGTTGGGAAAATGCGCCTTGGCTTCGGTACCAGCACCTGGTCCAGGTCTGCTTACCACGTACAAAACCAAGTCAAGGAGTTCTCGGTACTGCTTAGCCACATCCTTCCCAACTTCTAATGTCCGTGTCCTTAATTCTGCTGTTTCTGCTGTGTAAGCAGCCGCCTGTGGGGAGGAAAAAACGAAAGGTAAGTTATCTAATTACAGCCTACATTTCTCTCTTTTAGAGCCATTTAATCGGTAACCAAAAGTAACCATCACCCCCCAAAAAAAGAGGGAAAGGTGCTATGTACAGAAAAAAAGACAGCTGAAGACGACAGTACATCCTTTATTAGGTGTGCCTCGTCTGGAAAAATCCTTCAACTTCAGTTGTAAAATCGAACAAACGAAGCTTTAAAAAACGACTCAAAGGACATATTACTTTGCAAGTGGCTAGCATGTCCGAAATTGCTTTTCGGCCTACGTTAGCCGCCACAATGACATCTTCTTGGCGACCGGTATTCCCGGCTGCGACCGCTTTGGCAGTAGCCAGAGTAATTGGTTTGGTAGCACGTACCAAGTCCTCCGGACTGGCTTTCGTTCGAGGTACATCCGAAGAATCATACGCCTTTTTTTAAAAAAATAAGTAAACAAGATACTGATTAACAACTGGATGGCAACAATAACTGACTGAAATATAAATACAGAAAATATTTCTTACGCGGATTTCTTGCGCAATAGCTTCAATGGTGGACTCCAAGGCTCTCGTTCCACGCGTATGTTCATCTTCTACTGCTTTTACGGTTTTCAAGAGCGAAGTCACATTCGTCACCATCACCTATTCGATTACAAAAGTGAAACGGTTTAATTTTTCGTGTTTTTTAATGAAACGGGCAGACACAGAAACACACCCAGTTGCAAAAAAAAAGCTTTGGACAACACATCTTTCCTACGCAAACGGGATTTTTACTCTCGCGGTTAATCAACAAAGCTAAGCTAGAAATATGGGTTAGATCCTTTTCAGAAGTTCTTCATGCTCTCAGATCATGCACAGGTCTTAAACCCAACCAAATTCGAGTTTCAAGGAGCTAAAACCATGCCCATCAGGACGGACGTACCTACGAGTGACTGAGACTAAAAATTGAGTGGCATTGGACCAGTGATGCTGGACTAGTGAAATATACTGCTTCTTTATATGTGTTTAATGAATGAATTCGACAGAAACACAACAGAAAGTCTTTAAAGTGTCGTACTGAATATTTTTCTTAGATAGACTTTTCTACGTGCGAAAGTCCGAAAGCCACATCTACAGCCAAAGTTTCAACTTGTTTCAAACTTTCCAGATTTTTTCACTAAAACTGCGTAACTAATTGACACGCGAGCTTTTAAATTACACGCGTAAACTTCAAATGATATGGTCTATAAAGAAAGACAAACCTACAAATGTCTGAAGGGTAAATTTGTAGAAAATGTTAGCTTTAACAAATAAGTTAAGGGGTAAAGGTGAAAAAGAGAGACAGGAAGAAGGAAAAAAAGCCGAGTTTTTCGTTTGTTAATGAGCTTGGATCACTAATGGGGATTTCGATTGGCCATCTTTCAGGACTCGAATGAGTTCCTCTTCCTGGTCGGACATCACCCAGTCCGATGACGTCACAACCACCTGGTACAACAATACACCCCGGAATTTTTTTCTTTTTCAGATAATATTTTAAAAACAGAACCAATTAAAGTAGTTCTAACAGGCTTCCCATAACCCCCATAATTATTTTCAATGAAATTAAACTTCTTACAAGTTGCAATGACAAGTTTGTAAAGTGAAAAGGGAGCCTTAAAAGGGGAGTGGACTAGGGGTAGTTTTGCTGTACCAGACAGCTTTTTTATCGCAATTAAATCGATCCTAACACGGCATGCTTTACGTGACTTAGAAACGGTTGGTTCATTAAAGGAAAAAAACACGTTAAATTCTACAAGCAACTGACTTTAGTCCACCACCCTCCAAACTACTCCCTTTGGTTCACTAAACTTAAGAATAAAAAACAGGCACGGATTTTCTCCCCAAAACGCAAAACGGAATCATCTTCAAAACTCTTACCTTGGCCGAATCTTTGAGATAAATCATAGCAGGATCGTTAATGCTTTTGCCGGAAGCTGATTTGGTGGCATGAATGAGGTCGCCTAAGGCGGAGGCGACGTCCTTGACTGCGTTGATCAACATCACCTTGCAACGAATAAGAATTGTTAAGCAAGTTCCTAAAGATGAAAAAGAAGAATCTAATTTTTACTTGGGCTTCTGGATTATTGGATCCCAGGGCTGCTGCTCCCATTTTGACAGATTCCGCCAACTGGACAATGGTGGCCACCGCATTTTGGGCGGCGACCGCCAACTGTTCTTGGGAAGACGCTGCTCCTGCCACTAAAGTCTTGGTATCTTCTACCAACGCTTTGGCCGTTTTCAAAATGTGCTCACGTTGACTCGAAAAAGTGTCGTCTTCGTTCTCGGGATGCAAGGTTCCCGCCGTAGCGAATAGTATAGTCGTATCCAAATCCCCAATAATGCCTAGAACGAAACAATTTAGTAAATCCATAAATAAAACCGATATTCGTGGTAAAGATTCAAAGATGGAATTCAGATTTTTTAATAATACCTGAAACAGTCGAAGCCGCGTTAATGCAGGCCTGCGTTCCCCTAGCGGACGCTTGAAGGGCCGCCAGAACGTGGGACGCCTTTTCTTGTACGCTGCGACCCGCGTCCGACAAATCTCGCTGCGCAAAGACGTCTCCTTGCGCAGTTTGACAAACACCTCCGGTTTTGACCATTTCCACGCACGCTTGGCCCAAATCCTGCACGGCTGACTTGATCCTCACCGCCATATCCACCGACGAGGTGGCCATGGCCGCTCCCATCGTATCATCCGCCAATTGCGAATAAGTGTGCGTCAACGTCGTGCCCAATTGTGCCAAACGATTTGGATTGCTTGTGGATGTAGTCACCTAACGCAGAATCGGCTTGAATGATTTTACTTTTAATTCAAAGAACTCAAGTCAAATACCATTTCTTGGGCCAGACGCGCAATCTCTTTGGTGGCGGCCACCATACGTGTTTGGTAGTCCACGAAACTACCTCGTGATGCGTCATCTTGGTACACACTGTGTGCCATATTGATATTGAGCGTGCTGATTCTGGTCATGGCAGTCGCGAGCGAATCCACCAAGCCCGAAACGACTCCAGCTTCAGTGGCCACCGTTTCTAGAGTAGCCGTCAATTCCTGTAGGGCTTCTTTGAGGGAGTCTGAGGCTTCGTCCAAATCTCCGTGCGCATGCGTCGCTTTGGCGTTGCCACCTGCTTCTTTGGCCGCGTATACCAGCTGGACAGCACATTCCCCAACCGTTTTATTCTGGTCCAGTAACTGCATTTGCTGTTTGGAGTTGAGGAGGTGGGAGGCGGAGCCAATAGCGCCGATTACCAAAGGCTGGAAGTAGCTTACTAACTGAGCCACGGCGTGGCCGAGTGATTCCGCCTCTGCTCGAGCGGCTTGACGGACGATTTCTACACTGGCGGCCATATTGGTAACACAATTCGTGGCCTGTTCGGCATACGCTTGCGCAGATTTGTCTTTGCGTGGGGCCAAGTTCTGGGAAATGGCGGCTAAGGAGGCTTGATCCAAGTCACGAATTCCGGTGTTTAATTTATCCAACGCTTCGTCGCATTCCCGCTGCCCTGGAGCTTTATCTCTGCAAGGAATAGAGAAATAAACAAAGTATTACTGCTAAAGAATAGCTAAGGATCTCAGATTCACCAATAAATGCCTCCAATAATGCACCCTTTTCGAAAGCATGATTCGACAATTATTCGCAGTGCTGGTTCGTCTTCAAGGCTTAAATGTGTACGAATAAATCTATGAACAATTTGTTGGCAGCAATTCTGAAGTCGTACTTCCAAGTGTGCTCTCCAACTTTAATAATGCGTAACCGCGTTTCGAGATGCAGAGGATGCCGCTTATTGTGATCACGTTTGTCAAGAGAATATTGATTCTATTAAGCGAAGATTCCAATAACCGAAAATCGGAAATATGTGCCAATGTGCCAAAGAAACAAAACATTGTCTAATTTTTGACACTTTTGCACACGTTTCCTTTCTCTAGATTCACGAAACCCACTATTGTTTAGTTCGTAACGATTTTTCAACCATTTTGTAGAGATGACAGAGGAATTCCTAATTTAACGATCGTTTCCCTTTGTGACACATCTTTTAAATTTAACTTGTCATAAGTTTCAATGAGCCGCCACTTCTCTTTTACATTCAAATCAACTCTTTTCTTGTTCGTCGTCATTTTTGTAGAACCGCACGTCTAAAACACAACTAACACTGCGCCTTTGAAGCCTACTCCTACGCGTAGGTAGGGTTCTCAACACGATATCCCTTCTAATTTTCCCAGCCAATTAAAGGAACTAGTCATTCAATTGAATAACTGCTCATTTAATCGACTGGGGACTTTAGAAGGAATTTCCCTTAAGCGTAGTAGTAGGCTAGAAATGACAGGATTGGTCAAAACCACGTAAAAGCTATAAATCAATTGGTCAACATGCCAACTCCATGTAGCAATCACTACTGTAGTTTCATCACTGTGCATGCGAAGATTATTTTCAAATTGATTCTAATATCCAAAAGTGTGATTCCAATAACCGATTCAAATGCTACGAATTTGATCATTTTGAATCGGTCCTTTAAAATGTGATTCCATAAAGCGTCTGATTCTAACAACCAGTGATCACAATAAGCGGCATTTAATGTATTTTTTTTTGCAAATGTGAATAGTAATGATGATTGTGGGCGTTTTTTTTTGTACATAGCAATGAAAGAAATGAGATCAAGTCTTACCTGATGGACGCTACGAGCTTCTTGATAGCATCAGATACGCTCTTGCTGTGATTGGCCAGTGCCTGCCAAGTGGGCGGGTCCTTGGGGTTAATAGCAAGGGACTTGGCCGACCAAATCATGGAACAGGATCCTTCGATGATGGCTTGTCCTGCTTGGCAAATGGGTTCTTGCGCTTTTCTGCCCTGATTGGACAAACGCGCGGGTACGGAGGTGAATTCTGGTGAGGACGCAAACGTCACCAGACCATCCACCGCATCCAATAAGGGTCGGGTGGCCGTCGCACATTGGCTGCGATGTTCAGGACTGTAATCCTGATCCAAGGCCTTGATTTCCTTCACGAGTTTCGCGGTGGCGTTTGCGACATCTTTGGCCGATTGAACAAAATGGCGTTTGGCCACCGGATTGGCGGTCTTGGCCGACGCTAAACGGCAGGCATTGCATAGGGAAGACGTGTGCTTGGCAATAATGGTGGCTGCCGACAAAACTTGCGGCTGGGAAGACGTGGGACTCGATAAATTCTGACATGCCCCTTGAATCGCTTCAGCGGCGCGTGTAAAGGACGCTTGATCAACCAAACCGGGTTTGCAAGCCACGCTAGAAGGGTCTGAAACGGCCACCAAATAGGCGGCCTGCGCAGCCGCTTCAATTAGTCCGCAAATCGCGTCTGATACTTCGCGCACAGCCTCGCCGAACGGCTCGTGCTCGGATCTCTTGGCGTTGTTGGCGATACCAGTCATTCCGTCGCCTAAATTAGAAATGGAACATTCGCATAAATACCCTAACCGTTCATGGTAGGAAGCCACAAGAAAACTTTACCCAAACTCTTGGATTTGTCCATTACAGTCTCCAGACACTCGAAGTAGGATGTGTCATTGACGGGTTCAGAAGGATTGTCCAATAAGGACTGCGTAGCGCGAATGGCGCGAACGGCGTTGTCGCATTCGCGTTGGCCAGGGGCGCCTGAGGCGCAAACGTCAACCAACCCGTTAATCGATTCTGTCACTGCCCTATTTTTTAACATAATTTATTAGATTTCAGCCTTTAAATTTCCTTAATTTTTTTTTAATTATTGAATGGGTAAAAAAATTATAGTCAATTGACTTGAAAGCGATGACTAATATTCTCAGTAAACTTAAGATTATTTTTACCTGGCGGCTGCGGCCAGCTGGTTACGCGTATTTGGAGCGTTGGGATCTGCATTGACCGTTTTGGCCACCGTGAGCAGTTTAGAAGACACCATGCTTACATTCTTGAGCGAAACGACCATCTGACTGCGCACTTGTGCATCCTAGGAAAATTAAAAGTCCCAGAAAATACTCCATTTTTCTTCCATTCTTATGACATAAATGACTTTACCTTGGTTTGTCCAGCAATTTCAACACTGACGCCAACCAGACTCTCAAAAGCGTTGCCATATTCGCGGGAAGAGGAGGCCAATTGGGCAGGACCCTCCCTTGCAGCTCCGACCACGTGGCCGGCGGCATCATGAAGATCTCCTGCCGCATTTCCGAGCATCGCTTGAAGTTCACCATACGATTTGTCGGATTTAGGAAAGGGCAATGTGTTCAAGTTAGTCGAGACGTCTTGAATGTGCTGAATAGCCGTTTCCACGTCCTTATGGCCAGGTAAGCAGCTCACGCATTGTTTCAAGGACTAGAAAGCGTAAAATCAAAAGAAACAGAATAAAGTACGAAAATACTCCATTTTTAAAAACACGTTACCATCCCATGTTTAAGAATGTCAATATTTGCTGTACCTGAGAGACACCACGGGCTACCTGAGCCAATCGCTGCTGGTTCGCAGGGTTATTAGGCTCTTTGGTAACATGGCGAGCTTCCAAAATAAGTGTCTGGGATTGCTCCAACACTTGATGTGCGCTTTCAATAATCCTAGAAAAAAAAACGAAACAGATAATCAAGTTACGACACTGCTCTTGCAAATTAAGATGTTTTAAAAACTTACTTAAACTGCACGTCTTGTTCATTTGTTGTCGCAGCAACAGCTCTTACTGCATTGGTCAAGTCTCCCAACGCCGAAGCCACGCCTGTAGCCGCACGACTGGTATATTCGGAGTTACCTTGCGACGCCGATGTTAATAGCTGCGCAGTTGCCGAACCCACGGCTTTGGATGAAGCAGAAATCTGCTGCGCAGCATATTCGGGCTATAACAAAAATCGTAAAAAAAGTGAATTTTTTTTCTCTCGGATCGAATCAAATCTATACAAAATAAAAAAAAAGCACGATTACCGTTTCTCCTGGCAACGGTTTCAAATTCATGGCTTCAACAGCCTGTTGGAAGGCGTCTAGTTGACTCTGCAAATCTGCCAACACGTCCAAAGCAGCTTCGACCTCCAAAGGTCCACAAGCTTCGCGACTTTTACCGACTGCGGAACGCAAGTCCGTTAACGCTTGTGTCAATTGCTTGGAGCTATTGTTTAATTGCATGGCTGAAGACGCATCTGTCACTGTGGGCAATGCCGCCTTTTGAAACAATATAACAAGACCCTATATTAGTACCTAATCTGACTTAATCTGGCTAAATGGCTGTATCTTACTTTGGAGGCATCGCTTAGTTGGTTGCCAGCTTGCAAAAACTCTTCACTGGCTGAAATAAGCGCTAATTTGGCCGAAGACGAATCGGGGTTTGCCAAAGTGCCCTTGACACCTTGGACTAATTGGGGAATCAGATCCGCTACGTGTTTGCATTCGTGTAACAACGATTCTTGGGTCGCAATGCTGTCCATGTGATGCCCCGCCCCCTGAGAGGCGGCTATGCACTGCGTGGCAGTGGCCGCTGCGTGTTTGGCAGCCGTCTAGACACATTCGCTCAATAAAACGACCCTCCACAAAACTAAACTAAGATCAAATTCACCTCCAAACGTTTCAAGATCTTCTTCTTGATGGCATCACCAGCGGCGACGTTGGTGGCTTCTCGCAAGTCCTCCGCCGCTCTTTTAAGTTTTCCTTGCATATGGCCATCTTGCGGACTCGAAGCGCACGCTTTGGCAGCCTCGACCATTTTCGCGGTAGCTTCTGCTAAAATCCTGGCAGCTGCCAAAAGGCGATGCTGTCCATCAGACTCAGGTAAGGCTTCAGCTTCACCCTACAAGTTTTAATTTAAAAAATTTCCTTAAATATTCCATCAAATGAAAATAAATCCTTTCTTTCAATAAATCCTTTTTTTTTAGTTACTTTCACTCAATTTTTTCGTGTTTTACCTTAATGGCTTGAATCAACTGGGCCGTGGCTTGGGCCAGGACACGTGCCTGCCGCACCATTTCTCCCGGATCGCCTTCCGCCGCCAATAGGCGATCCGAGGCGACCATAATAGAGTCCACTGCTCCCTCTTGCACACTCTCCCTGGCCCTGTCACGTGATCCATCCCTAAAAAGGTGGAAACATTAGCCTTTTCTTTCTTCTTAAACATCGGAAGAAACAGGAAGAAAGAAAACTGTACTTGACGTGGACTAAAAGCTCATTCAGGGCCTTGGAGACTTCACCAGCCGCCCCAATAAGGTTTCCATTCAAAGATTCGTCTTGAATGTTCTCCTGACAGACTACAACGATCGCTTCGACCGCTCGGGCGACTTCTCTGGTGGCGTCGATCAAGTGTTGTTGGCAAGCGCGGTTGGAAATGGTTGGCGCCACTACTTTGGCGCAGGCCACCAACTGGGAGGTGGCTAATGCACACTGCGTAGCCGCTCCAATGACGCGATTTTGCGTCCCCTGGTCACCACAAGCCCCTGCCACAGCCTTCGCTTGCAAGACCAAGGCTGCAGTAGTATTAGCTACCGCTTTGGCCAAGCTCAGCAAAATGCCTTGCACTTCGCTGTCAATTGCGTCTTCCTCCCCAATCGTAGACAAAACCTACGAGGAAAATCAGCTCTTTAGGTCAGATATTCTTGCTTAAAATGCAATATGTATACTTGTTGAGAGGCTTCGCCCACACGAGAGGCTGCTCCAAGCAAATTCTGCCGGGATTCCTTCGCTTCAGGCTGGGCGGCGCTAAGCAGATCCGAAAAGGCGGAGCAAAGCGTGCGCGCGGCGTTCAAAAGACTATCTCCATCGCGTCGATCGTCTTCCATCAACGCAGCAATCATCCTGACACCGCGAGCCATTTCGGGCAGGTTGGAAGAAATGGTAGAAATGGCCGCGCCCACTGCCATGTGATCAATTTCCTCAGGAGGCCCTAAAATCACGCCAAAACTTAATCTTCAGCCAACATTAGCTAAACGCAAGAATGGCAAACCTGCAGTATGGGCCAAAACGGAGGCTGTGGCGGCATTCATGGCCGCAATTTGCGAAGAAACGTTCTGTTTATTCGTATCTAAAGTAGTTTGTTTCCATTTGAGTGATGCCTTAAGGAAAAAAAGGAAAACAAATCAATAAATGAACAAAGATTCCTAATTTCTTTCATTATTTTACCGGATCCGTTCCCATAACCGGAAGTTGAGCTACGTGCTCTAATTCGTGTTCGGCAGTGGCAACAGCGTCATGGCCAGTAGCAATAGTAGTGATCAACGCTCGCTGTGGTTCACTCAAAACATTGGCCATACGAGGATGTTGAACCTTAGGACAGAAAAAAAAACAATAAAAATAAATCTCACCATTTCTTCTTTCAAAGACTTAGTAAACCACGTTTCATCAGTGGCTTGAATGACTAATCGTGTTCTAAGCTTTCAAAACCTACTTGTTGGGGGACATAAATAGGAGCTGCATGGAAAGACAACATATAATCATTAAAGATAACCGTTCAGACGCTAAAGTTGCACAATTCAGGTACAGGAAATTAAAAATTCAGATTTTCAAGTCAACAAAAAAAATGTTTAAACCCTTACAATCGCATCCTCAGAACCATAAACGATAGAAATAGCAAAAGAAATGCAGAAATATTTACTACTAAGGCAAAAAAAAAATTAAAAAAATGGAAAAGTGAGAAAAAAATTAAAATAAATAAAAGCTTTTATACCGTTGGTGGGGCGTGCCCAATGTTGACCTGCCCCTGGATGGTGGGCATCTGTGCACCTTGCATATGACCCGTGTTATAGGACTGGGGAGCTGCAAGACACAAAAGCAATGCAAACTTAAATTTTTTTCTCTTTTTCCCATGCAAATTTGAGGGAAAAAAGTCAACATAAGAAGGCAGAAACTTTACAACCAAACACCTCTTCGTCAAGCACATAGGCTCAATTTAACTCCTCAAATGATAACAAATAAAGCAGAAAAAAATATACTGAAACCGAATTTGTTTCAATGGTGTTCGAAAAAAATGAGTTCCAAAATACTTACAATCTGCAGCCCGAACTATAGCTGGCTTTGCCACAGATTCGGTATTTACTTTTCCTCCTTTGCTTCCTTCTTGATGTTGCATAATAGTGGCCCTAGTCAATTGAGTACAAAAAAATCAAGTTTACTAAAAATGTTTTATGGTAGCAAATTGATAAACTCCATATTTTAACACAAATTTTACTTTAATGGAGACACGCTATCTTCTACCATCGTGGATCCTTCATCTCCCTCAATGCCAAAATGATCCTTGGCTTTTTTCTGTGTAAGGAAAGAAAAATACTAGCCCTAAGAAGGAGAACTACGAGACAATCGCTGGAAAATCACCTTTTTGAGGATAATATCGATGTATCCACCGATCAACTGAGAAATTTGCTCGCCTTCGGGGGTTTGTACTGAATAATATTGGTCGGAATAATCGCCAAAGTCCAACGTGAAAGTATTCGGCGAGGCCGCCCAACGTCTGACTGTCGTTAAAGGCCAAGTTCTCAAAATTTCCTTGGTTTTCTCATCCAATCGCAACACGGAATCTTTAGTCACGCCCAATAAGCGTGGAACTAATTTGTTCTTGCCCTTCATTTTTTCCTGTGGATAAAGAAACGTTAAGTTTCTTTTCAACTCCTAATCCGAAATATCCACAAGTTTCTAATTTTCTTTTACTTTAACCAAGAAAAAAGTGACACCATAGGTGCTCAAAGCACGCGCCGTCTTAACGTAGGCAACTTTAGAGTCTATTTCACTCAACGTTGCGTGCTTCTTTTGTTCCATAAACACCTTCTTTTCGATTCCTTTCACTTTAATGTACGACTGAGGCAGGAACTCTTTTAAACTATAAGAACAATCTTCGTTAAAATCCATTCAAGTCATGAAACCACGTTAGGAACGATGCGAATCTTACTCTAAAAAGCCAGGTTTGTGCTTATTCTCGATGTAATCGCCAAACTGGGCTTGACATTGGATCCCAGCGAATTGACAAGCTTGATCTTGGGTGACTGGATGTGTTCCGTTCAAAATCGAATCGCGTGCTTGGACGAATAATAAGTTCAGTTGAACTGGATCACGCGAATCAACGTTTCCGTCCGAGAAAAAGTATTTGCGTCTCAATAGCACCGTTTCCTGCTCATCGATACCTTGCTCTCTTAAAGTTTTCGATTGATCCACCCAATTTACTAAAATGTTTTTAAAAAGGGAAGCATAAAAATGCGGTTTTTTGTTTAGAATGAATGGCAATTAATTTACATTCATCGTCAGTTTTGATCTTCTTTTTCAGTTGCTCCATCTTCTGGTCTCGTTCTTTGTCATCTTTCTTGCGACGTAAAGTCAAGGTTCCTGTATTGGGCTTATTTTCAAGTTCTTCTTCCAGATTTTCTCGGACGAGTGAAAATTCGTCATGATTCGTTATCCCGATTTTGGTACAAATCACCACCATCAGGTTCGAGACCGGCTGGCTGTCATCTACCAGCATCGTTTTCAGCGTCCCATCCAACATGCGCACTTTCAACTGACGCATTTTTCGCCGATACTCCAGCAAGTCCTGCAAAGTCACGAAATATTTCATTAGTTTTGACTTACGTTATTTATTTTTCTAAAAAGCCAAGGCTTTAAACTATAAAAAACTTACGCCACTGTGAAGCAAATAGTAGCCCAGATTCCGGCCTGGTTCAAGCCACACCCCTTTCTTGGGGTCTTCGTCCGCCAAAAAGAGCCCATAATCTTTAGCTGTATAGATTATAAAACGCGAATTATTAAGTAGTTAGGAATTATACACACAGTTCTGAACATAACCCTTGATATCTTACAACTAACATTTTCTTGCAAAAAACGAAAAAAGCCACCAAAAATAACCAAGAAAATAAAATGTAGAAAAGAAATTGAAACTTACGATGTCCCAGATCTGCCTCGGTTATCTTTTCTCGCACGATCCTACACGCATCGTAGATGGTGGTATTGGGATCAAACTGCATCGTCTTGGTCACATCTTTCTCGACGATGTTAACTTTGAGCGACAAGGCCGCCATGGCGCTCGTTTTTGGTTTTTTCTTCTATTAAAGAACTTGCTGTCTTTTCTTGTTTTACCTGGCGAAATCAAAGATCAGATTTTGAGTGAATCTAATCCGCAAAGCAGAACTACACCATCCGCACAGGTAACTCAGGTACATGGTTATTAAAACTACTGCAATAAAATCAACCCCCCTCCCTCCGCCAAAAAATAAGAAAAATAAAAGTGGTCTCAAATCCAAATCTTTCGATTTCGTCACCTAACCCCCACCACGAACCGGACAGGAGTGCGAGGGGAGTTCTAAGGTATCTGTCTGGGACGCAGGGCTATTTGAGATGAGATCATCAAGAAAGAGCAGTCAGATGCTGCGAAAAAGCTTCTGCGCCCTCGCTCGACCTCGCATCTCGCGTGCCCGGACATTCTTCGGAGCCTGCGATTTGCTCCAATAGCGAGCTGCGAAACGCCTTCTGGGATTACTAAGCACCAGTAGGCGTTCTCTCCAGCTTCAGAGAACCTAAATCGATCTGGTGAATTTGGGAGGTTCACATAATGAGGCTGTGCAATGTAACCTGCGTCAACTCGCTCCCAATTTTCTAATGGTGGCCGCCAGGAAATAAATAAAAAATTGAGACTTTTCTCTTTTTTTTGGGCCTGAAAATGGAAAGATTTTGGCTTGGGGTCATGTCCTAGTCCATAAACTTGACTGCGGCAATCTTAAAGCCCCCCAAAAAAGCAGACGAAAGCGAAGACACTCGCCAAAAGACTGCCCGGTGTACCATAACGTCATAAGAACGACATTGTATGCGCAAGAAACGAAAAAGAAGACCTTCTCCTTTTACGTGACAACCCAAAACATGCTCATTAGAGTCTAATAACCTTGCTCTAGAAGGAGAGTTGCATTTAACGCGATCATAAACTCAAAGCTAGACGCAGGTTAGTACAAATGCGCAAACCTAACCAGCAAGCCATCGGGGCCGGATGATGGTCCCACTCCCAGCAATGAAAATGTACTCCCATTTAGCAGAATAAGTACTTTTAACAACCAGACATCGGCTTGGGGTTACATCTGTAGCATTTAAAACCTTAATCATGCAAGAAAATTAAAACCGAAGAGTTTTAGGTTCAATCTAACGAACCAAGGCGGTGGAAATTGTTCCAAATTAAAGATGGCGGCCCGTTCAACGGCTATACCTATTGTCACGCCAACTTCGAACGTTTTTGACCATGCCATAGCTCTATTGTCCCATAGGTCTTATTTTCGCTAATTCGTAGTGTTACTTTTACCTATATGCTGAACTTCTTTCGCAAAAAATGTAAATTTTGTAATGGGCTTGGTGGACAAACGTTATAACTACATAAATACAGTTATACAGTTATAACTATAGTTATAGCCTGGTTTAAATCCTAAAGGAGGGGGACTATTGTAAAACTCTTCTATCTGGTTGTCAATTGCCTCTTTATGCCACAACAGTTCCATCGGGACGAGTTAGAGGAGTGTTGTATTTGTATACTGTGTGTTTGGGGAAGGGGGAGTTGTAGATTTCACTCGCCGATATGTCTTGGTTAGTCGGATTTTGCGTTCGAATGAAAATGAAACGGAGCGCGAGAGGGGTGAATCACGTTCCCGTCCCCTAGATTTGAGTGAAGGGAGAGATTTTTCCCTATACTGATTTGATGGGAGGCAATTACCTCCCTCCTCCTCCTACAATTACTATACTCTTATAAACTCAGCCTCCTTTATCTCCTCCCATCTACAATAAAAGGAAGTTACACTTGGATGGGATGCTGTGGAAACTGTGGATATACATGAGATTGAAAGGATGAGGATATGGAGGGGGTACCAAGCCAAACCAAAATGCCTGTCACAATAGGCCTGGATGGATGTGGAGAAGAAGCCATCCGGAAGTGGAAGTCGACAGAGAGCTAAGATGCTCTTTTGGCATCTTTCTATGGGAGGCTGAGGGATGTTGAAGGGTGAAAAGGGGCGCCAAAGAGGGGGAATACAAATGTCCCATGTTATTCATACGACAGAAAGGTTCAATGGAATATGGATATTTTGCCCCCTTTCGGGAATTCAAGCAAAATGTTGACATAGCTCTCTTGCTCTCGCTCTCTCTCTCTCTGAGTTACATGTTTTGCTGCTGGGTTAACGAAATTGCATATCAAAATGATGGATTTATATCCGTAACAAATCAAGCGGGACGAGACAGTCCCCACAGGCCTTGTTTATCTTGCAGAGATGCAGACTCACAACTCATTACAGCTGACACCATTATAACAGAACAGACGAAACCAAAGTGTCTGACAAAAGGCAATGTTGTCAGAAACCTGGGATGACGTACTCCAAAAACGGGACAGGGTAGGCTTTTCGTCTTTGTCAGCGTGCCGCACTTTGGTAAGTGTCGAATCTATGCAGCTTGGGATCCTAAGAAAGGAACTTGAGGGACTATCAGGAAAGACTTTTAAGAAAACAAGAGTTCTACTGGAGAGATTTCACTGGATAAGGAGTTCAGTCTTTGAAGTTAGAGATCTACACGACAACTGGGAACATAGAAAATCGGGTACCAGATTTGGCTACGCCCATGATCTATCGTTCGTTTTCGTTCGTTTCTCCGGCGGAACAATCGACAAACTTTTTCCTAATGATAAAGGCAGCCACACCCGACAATCAATGTTTCCTATAGCTTGAAAACTCATATCCTTTAAAGCTTTTCCCCTTGGATCAGAGAATTTGATCCAACAACGACAACAATTCAAACTACGGTAGTCAAAAGAGAAGCTGACAACAGACGATCTCCCGCATCCTAAGATTAAATCCGGTTACAATTTTCTATTGCTGTAAAATAGAATCCTTGTTATTTGCTGCCGAGCTACTGGACGAATATATGATCACATTGGAGAGTATGTTCAAAAACTAACGTGTTGGATAGTATTTCTTTTGTAAATATGTTCAATGTCTAATCGAGGCTGACAACTTACAAGATGGCGGAAAACAATTGTGACAGTTACAACGCCAATACTGGGAAAAAGCCCAGATTGTATTCTAATTTCCTTCTTTTACTATTCATGATATAGACCACAGTATAAAGGTTTACACTGTAAACCTTTATACTGTTGATCTAGACCCATTTGAAAAGCGTTCCTCAACCGCAATTAAGCGAAAGATTGAGTTCGCATTTTTAATAGGTTTTTAACCTTACTTAATTGCATAATTCATAGCTCTTCTTTCATAAAAGAAAGTAACAAAATCCTATTCATGAAGCTACGTGCCAAAAATTATGGCCGAGAATGTTCATAACTCAAACAGTTCAAAACTTCAAGATCTGTGATGTTGCGACCGTTACTACTTCAAAGGATTACTAATCCTATAGTTTACTAACCATTTACTACGCTAAAACAAAAATTCGCGATCAAAAAATATGTGCTCCAACACGTCAAAGTAGATTGAAATCACCTTTTCTTGTGCCAATTAGAATTTCAAGATTCCCTTCATAACTTTTTAGAAATTACACAAAGCTAATTCTTTCAAGTGCTTCATTACCTCAAAATTTCCCTATTCAACACACGCTAACAAGAACGAAACCTAAAAGGACGTCCTGAGTTACGCACACACATGTGGTCTGCATCAAAAGCCGGATGGGTCACTTGACACCTGTCTCGACTGTCTTGTTCCTTCCCAAATAATTGCTCTTCCAAAAGTTTCTGATCCAAATCCCGGTATTTCCTTCATCCTTTTGAAAACTTAAAAAACGCCTATAATGAATGCGCAACGTTATTTTTTGTCTCAAACTTATGCTCATGCACGTAAAACTCCCCAAGTCTGAAATTATGAAATTCCAATCTGTTCGTAACTTACACTCTTTCGAAGAAGGAAAACCGACCGGAAAACCCTTAAAGTGTGATTTCTCCGTATTTCCCGGAAACTTACCAGCAACGGCACATCCGTATTCTCAATTCCATTTATTTTATTTTTGTCCTGAAGAAAAATCTTTCTAATCACAACTTAAAACCACAAATCTAACAGGATACGCCAATTCCGCATTTTATCCCGGTTTTAATTTCCAGATTCAGGAAAACGTTCAAGCGCTTCAAATTACGTTTTAACCCACTTAAAACCACTCGAAATTGTTAGAAGCCGAAAAAATAAATAAAAAAAACATCAATGAAGATGAATACGAGATGAATAAACAGTTAAATAAGTCAAACCGATGCCCGCTGTGGGGACTTCAGCGTGTCGTAAGCTTCAAAAGGTGAGAAAACGAACAAAACAGGTTTTTCGAGATTCTCGCTTATTTTCATCAATTTTTTCCTGATTCCAGCCACGTCAAGGCGAAATAAGTTATGTTAAAGATTTCCCTCGCGCACACAAGCACACATGTATCTGATCTCTAAGTTTTTTGGCGCGCCAAGTGTTTCTGCAACACATGTCCCAAATTATGCTCCTCGAACCAGCGACTTTTCACTCAGCAATCCTAGCTGGTAATACCGTATCCCAAAAAACTCCACGAATGGGCAAGTGACCTTCAAGACCAGCTTTCAAACGTCCTTATAAGGCTACAAAACTTCCAAGTCGAAAACGTAGCATCACTAGGGGCATATTGACGTTCACCTTATACATTTCCACATTTAACATGAAAATCCCAGCTCTAATTTGCGTTGAATGTATGCAATTATCTGCGGAAAACCTCTCATTTCTATTAAAAACAGCTGGTTAGTCTATTTTTTTCAAGGTTTGAGCAAAAGAAAGATTCCTTTAAACACTTTAATATTTAAATTGGCGGTTTTTTCTGCTTATTCAAACGGGTAGAATTGGGTATTTCGGTACAGCCGGGTGTGGGATTTGTCAAAAATAGGCGGTTACAAACTCGCGCCCTTTTTCCCGTCTTCTCACAGCAAACATGGCTTTTCCTGCCTCGGCGCTGCATTATATACACAGTCACATACAACGGGGGGGGGAGGGGGGTGGCCCAAAATAACCCCAGACCTGTGAGCGTACTAAAACCTCCCTCGTTTCGTTTCTAAAGCGTGAATGGATGGGAAACATGGCTTCTTTGGGGCAAGAGACTGTTATCTTGCTTTATAGTATGATAAGAACTCCCACCAAAAATATCATAGGGGGGGGGGGTCTTTTCTCTGTACCGAATCAATGTTTTGGGTTTCAATCTTTGGAAGGAGACTGACAACATTTAAGTTGAAATAAAGAAGTTTCTTGTCTTCTCGTCCCTGGGGTGACTTAACTCCAAGATGTTGTTTTTCGACTGTAAAAACGTGTATGACGTCACGTGCGTGGGAGGATGGGTAAAACGACCAAATAGGGCGAAAACCAGTCTAAAATATTGCCTTTTGGGTTATACAGAGTGCATATTAAGAAACTATGATCCTCCTTCAGATCCTAAACCTTAATTTTGGTGGGGCTAACAATACATTTCTCTGACAATAACACGATTTTTAAACAGTTCCAAGGAATTGTGTGGTTTTTAAAGCCCATCACGCCAGGTTGCGATAGAGAAAAGCCGAAGCGAGAATCTTGGCCTAATTTCTGGCGCATCCAGAGGATAACACAACATCACGGACAAGGCCAGAAATGGTATAGTAGCCAGCTGCATAACATTATGGCTGCTGGTGGCCAAATGGATTCGGTTTTAGGGTTATATGTGCGAAGGCAGAAATTTTAGACGGTAAAGTTCAATGTTATCGGGAAAATTAAGGCTGGTATAAAGAACTTACCGTTTTAAAATAGCGTAATCTATCCAGCACTTTAGATCCACAACACGACACGCCCCGCGGTTCACCAAAACTGTCAGATGTTGTTGCGAAGGAGAGAAAAAGAGGCGAGGCTAGTCCGCTGTTCTGAAAATCCTGCCGCGAACTGCGGACTAACACGTTATTCCGCGTTTTGTGTTACGATTCCCGTTTTCGTTATTTGGGGTATAGTAAGCTGTGGTGACTCCAATCACTAAGTTTTTAATTAATTTCTAAATGTTCACTGAATACTTATTACCTTGTTATAGCTTAAATAAAAGCTATCGTTAAAAAATATGTATTTATGGTATCAGGATGTCGTACGCGTTCACTTCCAAATTGTAAATTCAATATTTTTCAGGAAAAATGAAGCGAAAGTCTTGCTTAATCTTCGAACGTATTTGCTGGAAATTTTTTATTGTTTGACATAGAACCCTTCCTCGGAAACCACTTGGCCATTCCAAGTTCGTTTGTAGTTGTTGTTTTTTTCACCAGGTATACCGTATTTATTCGTGTTGATCGGAGTCACCCCAAACTGAAATATCGACGTAGGTGCACTTAAATGATTTAATTTAAGGTTCGAATAGCACCAACACTGACCTCGATTTTTAACCATCGAAAGTAGAGATGGTTGTTAGTTATTCCAAGAAATTTTTATTAAATTGCCAATGTCGTTTCAGAGTTATATAAAAAAAAAAGTTAAAAAACTGAGCGGTCAACCCAGTTGAGAGTTACTCTGAGCGGAAATTTTGCTCGTTTAAAATTTTTTTAACTTGATGTGTGAAATAAGGAGACGAACTTGTTCTATATTCTAAATTACTTTTTTTCTTTTATAACTACCATTTTATGTATTTAAAGGCCGTGAAAGGTAATGCGTGAATATAAATAAAAAAAGCTGATTTAAATTTCATGTTTCTTATCCTAACTGTCTCGCTTTATCGAACCTACATAAAAGAGCAATAAACCGGCTCTTCGTAAAAAAGGACATAATTTTTGCTTTTTTATATCGATATTATCCGAGGTTCTTTCTCTCTCGCTTGTCCGAAGCATTCATAACTCGGGACTTCCGATAGCCCCATCCGAAACTCAATAGGAACATTCGGTGAGAGGGCATTTTTTTAGTACAGTAGTACAAAGGTCTTCTCTGACTTTTTTTTTCTTTTACTTAGGCTCTAGCGCTAGTGCTCCAGTACTTCTCATGCTCTCCCTTCCAAACCCACTGTGAGTTGGAATCCTTTTGCTTCTTTTCCCTGCCACATTTCAAAAGGACGAATACTGGGGGAAAAGCTGGCAACGCCGCTCGATTTCCTGGAGAAGCACTTCCGGACACACTTCCGCCACGAGGCCCGGGGAGAAGGGAGAAAATGATAGTTTGGGAATAACCCAGGAATAACGGAATAAACTCTCGGATGAGACGATTCCTTCCTTTTCGTATAACTTTTTCTTATATTCAAGTCATTCTATCTTAAAACAAAACTTACATAATGAATTACGCGAAAAAAGGACTAATTAAAAGCATCTCAATTATGCCAAAGGAAGGACGTAATCGCGAAATCTTCAAGAGGGACCGAATTTAACGATATACTGAAGACATTAGCATAGTTATGGTTTCTTAGATCGTATCGATTGGTAAGAGGGAGGGATTGCAAATAGAACCAAAGCCAAAAAAGAAGCCATCGTCTCTACTGCTCATCTCCTCGGTTCCGCGTTCTGCACGGTCGATGGAAATCTTCACCCTATGATAACCAAAGTGTTATCGATAAAGTCAGTCGAGTGTTACGGCCTCCTGACCGAGCAAGAGGAGGGTGCAAATCTAAAGAGGCTGTGTATATCCCCCACTTCTTTCCTCTCAGATTCGGGGGGGGGGTTGGGGCTGTGATGGATGCCAACTGTCTACCAAGCCATCTTCAACGATGACAAATTGGCCAGACCCATACAAAGAGATCGCTGCTCTTTCTTCTTCACAAACTTCGTTGTATCTATAGTTACTGCCAATACCATCCTTTTTTGTTAAAAAATCCTCTTAAGTGTGAAAATATTATAATTGTTAATAAGTTTAGAACGCGTTCATGAATACAGGATTATTTTCGCGCAGTTTTCTTGATAATAAGTACAATGTTTGTACAGAAAAAGCTATTAAAAAACGACATTGGAGCCTATCACTATGGTGTAAATGGGCTTCGATATAGCTCGCGTTCTTAACTCAATTATTGTCTGTTAATCTTGTTTTCAAGATTTCGTGACAAGAGAGGGGACGCGTATCCATTAGCAATATCAGTTTTACCGTAGAGTGAAAGGCTTGTAAGTAAAAGAGGAATAAAGGTAACGGAAGGTCGGGTACTTCATGAGGCATGTGACAATTTTTCGCGGTTGTTGGTTGCGGAATTTTCTACATTCATTGAATGTCTTTCTAAAAAATAAAAATGCTGCTTAGGCTATTGTTTTTCATGGCGGTATGCCCAAGCTGCCTACAGCTTTTTTTTACACAGTAGTTTTCTCTTTTACCCTTGTCCCATCGTTGCCAAGAAAAACGATTACATAGACGTCGGAGAGCCTGGCGCCAGCACGGCGGGCGCCCTAGGTTTTGCGTTGCTTGGTTATATGGCGATAAAAAGAACAGAAAGCAAGCCAGAGGAGCGAGTAAGAGAGAAGAGAGATGCCCATGCCGGGACGTCGGGACCTAATTCAATCACGAAAGTCTAACAGCAATGGAGAGAAAGCCATTGACGAGGCTGCGGGTGTTTGGGAGGTTTTGCAGCAAAATGGGACCCAACGCTTCTGTCTTCACTAAAGGAGATAATCTTGACAAAATAAATGGTTTGGGCTTCTTACAAACAAGAGCTGTATACTCGTACGCAACCACTTACGCTATCAAATCAGAGCTAGTTGACTAACCAGCGTTGCTTTTACGTAAAATTACTTAAGAGAGAAATTAAATACAGCCACATGAGTTTCTTGAACTTTAGTTGATTTGTTCGCAACTATTTTATAGTCATTCGATTTGTAATTTAGCAGGATTCTCTAACTGATTTGAGACAAATTACAAGTTGTGCAAGAAAACGCGCGCGTTCAAGACCGACGATAATAGGCTTGTCATATAACTTTGTTAACATAAGGTTAATTTGCTACAGCAATACAAGAACTGTTCATAAGGACAACAGTCCTGCTGATTCCTTACTCAAACTTGTAGCTGATCATTTTATAGCAGAAATAAAAATATTAGGGGAATTTAGACAGGGCAACCTAGAAGACTTTCCTAGGCGTAGAAATACCAGACTTGATTTTTCTAGCTATATATTATGAGTTGTCAAACATTTTTACAACATTTATTGTATATCAAAACTATCGGTTTTGGACGTTTTTAAGTCATTTCTTATCATAAAGGTATACAGCAACGATATAAAAACTTGCATTCTGAAATATTTTTTCGATCTTTGTATTTTAAACAAGGTAATGGCGGAAGATCATGGCCATTTTTCACCCGTTACCACATCGCATTTGCACATTCATACACTTCTACACATGATGTTTTTTTTTGTTGCGTCCATTGAATAATTTTTTCCAACTATCTAATACGTAAACCTTAGATCTCGCGGCTGTGCCCGGAACTGGAATTCAATTTTTATCGTAACCAACATCACATCACAGAGTCAGATCCACCTAAAAAAATATCCCCTTCACCACACAACACACACCCAAGAAAAAAAGAAAAAAAATCTCTTCCAATTGTAGGTCTTCTGGGCAAAGAGGCAGTCAGACTCATTTGCCTGTTTTTCAGGCGTTTTTAAGTAAAATAAATTAAAATCGATAACCGCTTCGATTTGTTTATCCCCATCCCAAATTGTTGCACTTTGCACAGGCCCACCAAATGGATAGGTCCATGGCCGCTTAATAAAATTTCTTAGATTGTACTTCCTTGTTATCCCTATCACAAAAACGAAATAACTTGAGAATTAGACAAAATCTGAATATTTTCTGTTTTTACCTGTAAATGAAGAATCCTATGAGGAGAATCAGCTGAATTGCTGCGAAAACCAAAAACACGGTAGGAGAGAGGCAATTGGAGGCGGGGCAAGCAGTACTGGCCGCTCCAGCGTTCACTTTCTGGGATGTGAGCCCCAATTCACGTCTAACGTGGTTCAAACCATCTTTCAACTCGTTCAAGGTTGATTGTAGGTGATCGTAACCGATTGTTTGTACTTGGGCTTGCCCAGTACCTGGTTTGGCTTGATTCTGGAGAATCGTATTGGAGCGCTGATGGATTTCGGTCACATACGCTCTAAACAATTGCCTCGAATCATTACATATGACTCTTAAATAACCTAATATATTACTTTATCTCCCTTGCTGAGCCCACAATGTCTCTTTGGTTCGACAAAATCGCCTCCAAATCCTGACGGCGGATACCATCTCCAGGAATGTGTGGAGCACCAGGGGCAGGTGGCAGTTGCGCTTGTCCCACTATGAAGAAACACAAAAGATAGATAAAATTCAAAACAACAAGTGATTTACTTGCTACCTTGTCCACTTTGAGCGAGGGCAACCAACGAGAGAGTTCGCTCCTGTCTTCCTACAATTTCATCTAATTTGGCACGTAAGTCATGGATAGCTTCAAACATCTTGCTCTGGCCAGTGAAAATCTGGCGCAGTTCTCTTTGGTCGTCAGATTCGTAGTACTCATCCGCATTGGGATCTTCTTTAGGTTTCGCGTCTGGGTGTTCCTTAACGTAAGCTTCCTGCTCTCTCTCTAATTTGGCTTGGTAATCTTGGAATTCCTGAGAGAGCTTCTGCCGTTCATCCTCAGACATAGCCGTTGCAGCTAAAGAATCCGGATTGTGCAAACTAAACGTGGAGAACTTCAGCACATCATGGTCATCTAGGAAAATATTAAAAGGAAAATGTAAAAACTGGTCGAAAAACAAAAATATATGTATGAACGTAAAGGAAAATTATACCAGCAAGGCCTCCAGTGGCAGCAGAGACGCCAAAATAACCATTTTTAGGCAGCACGACGTTATCAACACGAAGACACATCTCATAATCCTTGTCCGAATTGGACATTCCACTGTGAAATAAGACCGTCAACGTATTTTGATAGTACTCGATCTTGGCACGGACAGGGAATGGTTTGTTACGGAAATCTCTTAAACAGCCAGCGAGCTGTTGCGTGCTTCCATCCCTAAGAACAGACAATTAATAGTTCTGAGCTCAAATTTCCTAAATTATGAAAATATGTTACATTTGGTGATCATAAACTCTGGTTCCATCATTGGCCATGGCCATAACATAGGGGTTGTTGTGCTTATTGTCATTATCGAAGGAGTCGAAAAAAATGCCCAAACCGTTCCATTGGTCAGAGGAGCCGAAAACTGGTCCTTCGATTCCCCTCTGCTCTGTGTACCAAAATGCCTAAGACAAAAAAGTGCAATTGAAAGAGCTTTCCCTTCCGTAAAAACTGAACCTACTAAACCATCGGCGCCAACACGACCTCTGCCAGTAACTCGGAACACCATCTCTACTTCCCACCAATCAAAGTTAACTTGATTCTGAGTCCATATAGACCCTAAACAGATTGCGAGTTATTAAATAAACTGTTTGGCTTATTAATTAAGTACCTTTTTGACTTCTAAGAGACGGAGTTATTCGGACCATCTCTTCATTGGCAATAGCATCTTAAAAAATTGAGGTTTATTAGTAAGCCTCTTTAAGAGACTATACGAATTTTAATTACTTCCTGAATAAACCCAGAAGGGAACACTTCCATCTTTCTGGGCAAGATATGGAGGTTTAAAGCTGTACTTGTACTCAAATCGGCGGTGAACATTCTGTGCATTCAGGACTACGATTACCAATAGCAATAACGGGACTACAACTTGTTGGCTCCGTCTTAAAATGGAAAATAATAATAATAAAGATTGATCTTAATAGCTCACCGGTAAATTCCTAATTATTTTAAAACTGTTGCTCATTACCTCCACGTGAATTTAGCCATGATTAAGCTTGAGTGTGATGATTGGTAATACTAGTAAAACATACAATAGAATTTGTAGGTTTATAATTTAAATAAACCCGATAAAAATAATCAACTACAAAAGGTATGGTACAACTTTCCCAGACTATAATCCGCAAGCAGCCATCAGCGCCACTGTGCCGATTGCCAACGTGCACAGTTTAGGATAATCGGCTGTAAAGAGTTGACTAAACATCCGACGGGTATGTCTTAACTGTTGGCGCCACTTATCGGTAAACTAGAGAAGTATCAAGCACGTTTTTGTGTTTAAGCCGGTTTCCACCAACAGCGCTGACAAAAATGTCTGCTTGATTACATAGAACATCAGGAAAGTTAGAAAAATGGCTTCAAAAGAAGGTGAAACTAATGAAGATCAGTGGCTTTATGGAGATTCTGATGAAAATGTATCTGGAATCGACGCAGATACAAGTTCTAATCTTGTTCAACCCGCAAATGTCGGCAAACCTGACGTAAATTAAAATGCTTAATTTAATCTTAAATGAACTTGAATTAATGCAGTATAATATTTTTCTCACTTACAGGCAAATGAAGACTTCGAACCGGAGGACAAAGAAACCCAGCCTCTTAGTGAAGGTTTAGAAGAACCAATGAGTGCTAAAAACTTAGATAAAGATAATCAAAGCATAGCTGAAGGTAATTGAATTAATTTGTCTATCAATGAAGCTCATTTTTATTTTGTGCTTTTTAAGGTGATGAAGAAGCAGAAAAAGACGAAGAAGGTTCCCAAGATGCTCCAGCCCCTAAAAGAGGTGACGACGATGGTTTAGAAACGATTGAGGATTTCGAAGATGAAGACAGCGATGATGATGTTAATATCGTCATTGGCGATATAAAAACCGGTCCTGCAGCGTACACCAATTTCAGTGTTAAAAGAGGAACAGCCCCAGCTCCTACCGGCGACAAAAGCAAAGTAAAAAAAAAAATAGAAAAAAAAATATCGCTTCGTCGCAAAGCTAATAAATATATATTACTGTTTCTAAGTTCACTCCAGACGAGTTTGAAGGCGTTGGAATGATCAACGGAGTCCCAGCTCACGAGTTTAACTTGGATTCTTTAGAAGATAAACCTTGGCGTAAACCTGGAGCGGATATTACTGATTATTTTAATTATGGATTTAATGAAGCCACTTGGCAAGCATATTGCGAGCGACAGAAACGTATGAGGACTTTGGAATCTGGTACTGGTCTTACCCCAGCCATGGGTCCTATTGCAAAAGTAAGTCTTTAGCTCCTGATTTTTTTTTTTAAATCATCAAATTGTTTGAAGAAAATAGACAATTAAATTTTTTTTATTTTAATAGGCTCTGGCCAATTCAGGATCAGCTACAGGAGGAGCGATTGTCAATGAGAACTCCAAGTACTCGGGTGTGGGCGTGGTCAAGAAAGCAGGCCCACCCCCTGCTCGCAAATTGGCAGGCAGTATAGACGTAATTGGAGGGAATGTCCCAGTTCGTCGAGAGCGGGAAAGAGAACGCGGGGAGAGGGAGAGGGAACGAGAAAGAGAAGGAGCGCCTCATACTGAAAGCGTAATTCAAGTTATGACGGCAGAAAAAAGAGAATATAGTCGGAAAACTACGTTGCCGGACGTGAGTGTCCCACCTCCAGGCATTCCTCCGTTCGAATTACCCACCATTCCAACCGTAGTTGGAACACCTCTGATCGTACCTACAATCCCTCCGTAATTTTCTGTCCATTCGAGAGGTTTTTTTATTACCTTTTTTCTTTCTTTGCAGGTTTATGGATCCGTATGGAAGCGAGTACTATGGAGAACAGGAACCGACTTATTATAGTGGTTTTGAGCCGACGCAGGATTCGCAATGGGGTCCACAAGTAAATTTGTTTAATTAATTAAAAAGTACATATACAATTTTGGGGGCATTAGCCTGGATGGCCTGGTACCAATCTTTCCATTCCACCACCAATTTTACCCGGAATGGCTCCGCCTCCACGTAGCCTTATAGAAGGGGATGATAGAGAGGATAGACTTCGAGAAAAGTAAGTTTTATCGGAATTCTTTTTGTATCTGGATTACTAAGAAGATTTTTGGATAGGTCTGTTCGAAGGGATGATGATGACCGCGAGAAAGACAGAGATCGGGAAAAGGAAGACAGGGATAAGGATCGGGATAGAGATCGCGATAGAGATTCAAGAAGAGAACGGGATCGCGATCGGGGTGAGAAATCTTCGCGCGATGATAAAGAGCGTCGTCGTCGCCATCGCAGTGGAAGTCGTTCACCTTCCAGTTCCAGTCACAAACGTAAACGTTCGAAACGTAGCCGGGAATCGCCTGATCGTGACTGAGATTTTTAATGTATGTCCTTGTGAAATACAGATACCTTTTCTTATAGCAAACCAGCAGAATTGAGTGGCAAATCGTGATTATCACGACACCTTCTTTTGGTGATCCGCATTTTGAATCGAACACATGTATTTTTAATGGTTTGCCATTCGCCTTTCAACTTTTAGAGAAAATTGTAATCTCCACGAGGTCAGGGAAAAGAAGAAAAACAAAACATGGGTAAAGCACAGAAATTAAAAGTAGCAAAATCGGGCAGAAATATTGCCCTTGACAAGCAAATCGAGCAAGACAATTATGCACAAGTGAAGGGAAGAGTGAAAAAGCCAGCCAAAAGCGACGATGACGAAACTGAAGTAAGTATTCGATTTTTGACATACGTGTAGGTGTACTGTAGCTTTGTAGTAATATTTTATTTTATTTTGGTTTTCCGGCAGTTTGTGGATGAACGGTTGAGCACAAGGATTTTAAGCCAAGCTCGTCAGCAGCAAAAGGATCTTCAAGAGGAGTTAGGTTTAGCCCCAACGCCCAGTACTTCTGCTACCGGGCAAGCGCGGTTCAAACTTTCTGACAGTGATGCGACCAAGCCAGATGAAGGTTCTGATGATGAACAATTTCTGGATGACGAAGCTTCCTACAATGACTTTGTCGTAATAATACTTCTTTTTTACGATTTACATTCTGGAATGCATATGAACTTTTTGTTCTCCAGGAACTTGATGAAGCTGATGAGAAGGCATTGCAGTTATTTATGAACCCTAATCCTGCTCCTAGGAGAACTTTAGCTGATATAATTGCAGAGAAGATTACTGAAAAGCAAACAGAGATTCAATCGCAATTTTCGGAAGGAACCAGTAAAATTTTGTCATATACGAAGTAGCTTCAAATACTATGTGTTACTCTTCATCTTTTAGACATTGGCATTCAAGACATCGACCCTCGCGTAAAAGCTATGTATGAGAGCGTTAAAATAGTGCTTTCTCGGTACCGAAGTGGAAAATTACCCAAGGCGTTCAAGATTATCCCAAGTTTGCAAAATTGGGAACAAATTCTATACCTGACAGGTGCATTTAGTCTTTCCTAAAAAATGTTAAATCTAATCACTTGCCATATCCAGAACCAGACGGTTGGTCTGCAGGAGCCATGTTCCAAGCCACGCGTATTTTCACCTCAAACTTGAAGGAAAAAATGGCCCAGCGATTTTTTAATTTAGTTTTGCTGCCTCGTATCCGAGACGACATTGCAGAATATAAAAAATTGAACTTCCACCTATACCAGGCTCTTCGCAAAGCCTTATTTAAGCCAGGCGCTTTTTTCAAGGGATTTTTGCTTCCCTTATGTGAGGTAATTACTCGACTTTTGACGTAATACTAATACATAACACTAATATTCTTGGGTTTCCATACAGAGCGGTACATGCACGCTGAGAGAAGCCATCATAATTGGATCTGTGGTAGCTCGCCATTCAATTCCTGTGTTGCATTCATCTGCTGCGATTCTAAAGATCGCTGAAATGCAATATAGTGGCGCCAATTCCATATTTTTGCGGATATTTTTTGATAAACGTTACGCTTTGCCGTATCGCGTAGTTGATGCTGTAGTTTTCCACTTTGTCAAGTAACCAAGCTCATATTCAGATTTCTAATTTTTTCTATGTACTTATTTTTATTGGATTTCATAAGGTTCCGCTCTGATCGTCGTGAATTGCCCGTACTATGGCATCAAGCCTTACTGACATTCAGCCAAAGATATAAGGAAGATATTAGTTCGGAGCAAAAAGAAGCGCTCCTGGAATTGTTGAAGAAGCATCCGCATCCACAAATCAGTGCTGAAATTCGTAGGGAATTGGTTAGCTCCAAAAGCAGAGATTTGGAAGCTACGGAGCCCATGAATCCACCCGATGCAGAAATGTCATCATAGTTAGATAATACAATTACTCCCGTGTGTGGGCTGTTTAGAGTTTACCCATTATTTTTATACATAATTAAAAGTGCATATAAATGGCACCCGAAATCTTCCTTGGGGTTTATATTTTCATATGTCGCGCGCAGAATTATAAAGGCGTCGCTAAGGTATATGTGTTCAGCCCTGATTGGTTTTTTGGTAACCTCAGAAAGATTCGAGGGCGGGCTTTTGTACGTGTACGATATACACAGACTTACAATACAATAGTGTAAATTACTCCACTGCCCATACCGGATCACTTAAGATGCATTCAATTGCGGGTTTAATCAAACATGTCTTGCAAATTTGTTTAACTTTTGGGTTATTTACGAGTTCTGCGCTCGTATACGGTAAGTTTTGAACTTTTTATTTTTTTAGCCCTTGCATTAATTATACCCATGATTTTAGGAAAAAGCGCTAATCAGGTGACCTGTGGCTCAGCTCTAAAATTACAGAATCTTGCATATAAAGTGCGTTTGCATTCCCATGATGTTAAATATGGATCCGGGAGTGGACAGCAGTCAGTGACGGGCACAGATTCCAAAGACGATGTCAACAGCCATTGGGCCATCGTAGGTCCCTTGAACGAAACTTGCAAACGCGGGTAACTATAAACCTTTCCCAACAAAAGTTATGTATCAACTTATCGTGTATTTCTAGCGATCCGGTCGAATGTGGAGCAAAGCTAAGACTCCAGCATCTAGCAACCAAGAAATTTCTACACTCCCATCACTTTTCTTCGCCTTTATCCGGAAGCCAAGAAGTTTCAGCTTTCGGCGAAAGTGGTATTAAATTTTTTTCCTATTAGTAGCAGAAACGTAATAAATCTAGACCCTGATATATTCTCAGGCATTGGGGACTCGGGTGACCATTGGAACCTAGTCTGTGATAATGACTTTTGGGATCGGGACGATGATGTGATGCTGAAGCACGTCGATACCGGCATGTAAGCTCTTATTCTCTTTCTAAGATCTGTTTCTTGTGTAATATGCATTGTGAACGCAATTAGGTACTTATCCTGTTCTGGTCATTCGTTTGGACGACCCATCAATGGTCAACTTGAGATTGTAGGAATCACTCGCAGTGACACAACCACGAAATGGCAAGCAACAGAAGGTCTATTCATTCATCCTCCGAATCCTGAAGAGAAACATCGCCATTCGTCACACAGCGAACTCTGAGTGAGCACATTTTAATCACGCTGGCTTTTCCTATCCTAATTGTATCTACTGAGAAGACTGCTTGTTTGGTGTGAATAAATGAAGTGTGACTGGAAGTTCTTTCCTTCGTTTCAGGTCTCTTTGTAACAAATGTCGATCAAATTTCAGTACCTTTTTTTTTTACTTTTCTACATTTTAAAGGAGCGAATAGATTCCTTATATCTCATATCGTTTAAAATTCCTCAGCAACCATTTTCTTAACAATGACTCCAATTTAAAAATAGCAATCAATGGTTTCCTGTGAGGAAATGTATTGGTACAGATTTACATATTATCCACGGTATTTGGGAACGTTTCCCACCATGCAACAATAAAAATCCGCCAATCCATAAAAGCCACTTAGTCGAAGAGACCGAAACCCATGTCGTCATCCTCTTCTTCCTCGGACTCTTCTTTCTTCTCTTCCTTCTTGGCGGCTGCGGCCGGAGCAGCAGCAGCAGCCGGAGCTGCAACAGCCGCGGCAAACTTGGATGGATCCTTCAAGAATTCCTTGAGAGTCGTAGCTTCCTTGAACTCCACATCGGTGGAAGCAGCGATAGCCAATAAGTTCTTGAACCCGTTGATGATGGAGTGAGGAGCAGAAGCCACAGTTGGGTAACCAATACCCAACGACAAGCTAGCGATGTTACGAACTCCCTAATGAAGCCAATTTAATTTAGACATTTTCCCTAAATGCCAAGTCATTTGTTCATACCTCCATAAATCTGTCACGCAAGCTTTCAGGCTTGATGTCCAGGATCTTGGGATCAAAAACGGTACCAGAATCGTACACTTGTTGGACAACCAAACCGTAAGTGAAGGGCGAGACGTTCAGCAAATTCAACAGGGTTGTAGCAGAAGCATCTACACGGTCTCCTTCCTTGATCAAGTTCACGGTAGTCTAGATTGGATACGGAATAAAATGTTTTACTTTTCTGTCAAGTGTCTGAACTACAATGATACCAATATCGTTCGACCTTAATCAGGCTTTAATGAAATTAGCTTCATGATTTTTATCAGAAGAACGAAAGTTTAAAGTTAAACATCATTTTAATTAATTATTGTGAAACAAAAGGGAAAGAAAACTTACGATGATTTCGATCGTTCCCTTGGAAATCTTGGTGGGGATCGACAAGGCTTGGAAGAAAGAAGTCTTCTCAGGGCCCAAACCGGTGTTCTGGGGTTCGATAATGACGGGGCAAGGGGCCAGAGATCCAGCACGAGCAGGGGCACGGACCTTGTTTTGGGTCAAACGATCGCGAACATCAACCAAATCGCCTTTGGTGAAGACGAAGCCGACGTTTCCCCTTACGTACGGAAGCAACCTGGCGATAAAATGAACAGCAAGTTAATAATCGTTCAATTTTTAAAAGATGGAGGGCAAATAAGGAAAACTAATCAGACAGCCGTGAGGCCAGTGTTCTCATAAGGTAATCCTTGATATCCTGAGGGTTCTTCCATTGCTGGATCAGGTTACCAAGGTCAAATTTGAGTTACATCATCATGGAAAAATTAACGGAAAAAACAAAGGGAATATGAACTGTACTTTTCGAGGTTGGGGTTGTTCTCCAAATGGCCCTTGATGGCTTTACGGATCATGGTGTTCTTTCCCATTAAGACTACAGCGTATTCACGAAGCGAGCTTCGGATCTGCTGCAACTGCTTGGAGCCTACATTGTCGGCACCAACGATGAAACATTTTGGATATTCGTCAAGTAGTTGCTACAATCATAGAAACTGCATTGGAGTTGGTTTTAAAATCACAAAACTGAACTACTTACAACTAACTTGACGAAGTAGTTGGCCTTCCAGGTTGCTTTGTCCTCCCTGCCCATCTTAAGAGTGGATGCAAGGAATCGAGAGAATTTAAGGACTAGAATAATAAAAATACGGGAATTAAACTTTTATATTATTAGCCATGATTAAGTAAAACATAAAAGTGTTATCTTATAAAAGAATATTGACAACACATTCAAGGATGGGGAAGATATTTCAAATTTGCCTAGTGAAAAGTAAACTTACCAAAGCGAGTGTCACGTTAATAATGTAATGGATGAAGCTTGAGAGGAGGAGTCAAGGGGCGGGCTTTCAAACAATGCGAAAGGTTTTCCTCTTCTACTACATCTATGTGCAAGTTGTCGTACTAAAAGGGGCTAAGGGCTAAAAGGGGCTTCTCCATAGTGTACTCTATGGGCTTCTCACACGAATTCTTACAGGGTGTGGGCAAAACGCGAAAAGCTAAATGTGAAACGCGATACGGTAAAACCTGAAAAATGCCGCGAAATAGTTGACGGCCTTTTGACCCAAAACAGACGTTTCGCGTTTTGCTAATAGAGCAAAAACGGGAGTGTTTTAACTCGATTTAAATTTGCCATATATCAAAACTGTGTAATTTATTTCCTGACTGTGTAATTTATTTTATAAAGAATTCATTATGTTACATTTGTAAAAATACTATTAATGTATGAAGCTAAATTTAAATTACATCTATCCTATACATTTGGTTACACAGGTTAGGTTACAGTGGTGCTCATAGAGGGGGGTCGTGAGGAGTAACTCCTCGTGGCCATTTTTTTGGGGGGGGGAGTTAAGGGAATCCCCCCCCCCAAATGTGGGGGGGGGGATTTGTAGGGGTTGGGGGGGGAACTCCTCTTGGGCCCGGGGGGGATGAGCACCTCTGTTAAGTTAGGTTAGGTTAGGTTAAGTTAGGTTTGATCAGACTAGATTTTTATTATATTTCCTTGTGTTTTCAAGTATGACTTCAAAACTTAGCTTACAATTTCTCTCAAGTTATGATTTGGCATTTTTCGGGTTTGGCGTGATTTCGCTCACGAGGATTCGCTGGATCAAATCCCGTGTCGCATTTCGCGTTTTACCCACACTGAATTCAACAACGAACTTATTTTTTCCAGCGTTGGCTAGCAGGGACCCTTTCTTGTTTACCTAGTAAACAGCAAACCTCATAAAAGCGGGTTCAGCCACGTTAGAGAGGGTCGCCCAGCGATCCGCAGCAAATCATGCCAGCCTTCTTTCGCCTCAGGCAGAGTATTTTAGGTTACATTACGTTAGGATAGTTAAGTTAGATTAGGTTGGTTAGGTTAGGTTAAGTTAGGTTAGGTTAGGTTAAATTAGGTTAGGTTAAGTTAGGTTAGGTTAAGTTAGGTTAGGTTAAGTTAGGTTTGGTTAGAATAAGTTAGGTTAAGGCCCCGGTCTAGCAACTTTAGGGATTTTTTCCAATAACAGATGACACTAGTGTATTTTCAGTGTATTGGTATTGTAGAGTTATGCCAATTTTTTTTAAATATTTTCAGGCGATTGCGCGAAAACCGTATGTCCGATTTCATTTTTTTCTTCACTATAGTTTATTTCGAAAAATTGCGCTTAATGTGTCGAGGCCGATTTTTTTTATTCCCACAAATAAGAAAGTTGAAATTTTCAA
>JAGJRO010000323.1:0-48183 GCA_022832285.1 Lepidurus apus apus
TGGCAGTTAACCTCTTTAACTTCGAAAAATCTTTCGAAACAATACATTTCAGGTCTAGGCACCATAACGAAGAAAAACGCTTGTAATAATCTGGAGTTTAGATTATGACTGACTGTATTGAAAGCAAAAAGAAGATAAACGAGGGAGAGGGTATTTACAAGGAAAAAGTCACAATTGACCATTTCCTATTTTTTTCTTCACAAAAAAATCAAGTAATCCATAGTCTCGGAGGTAATAAAGGTCAGGTAAACAACGACGCTCCCGAAAGTAAAAGCGTAGAAAGATTCTGTGTGCTTCAAAAACGGCGCGTTAAGAATAATCGAGCTACGTCACTTGCAGGCGGAGCTGAAGGTCTGCCACGGGTACGCTCCGCCTTTTGACAACCTTGTATATAAGAACCTTGGTTAGGCTTTGCTGGAGTCGTTTTTTTTTTAAACGTACTGTAATGTACAACCAGCGTAGTACAATAGGGGGGTCTGTCAAACAGAAAGTTACATATGCAGTAACTTCATGGTAGTTTCACGCATTCATCCAAGTCCATTTTTCAGCTCATACAATTTTTGTAAAAATCCTTTTTTTCTACTCTTTTTTTATCGTGTACCATGAAAATGGCACCCCCCTCAAGTTGGCGCCCAGGGCACGTGCCCTGGCTGCCCTCCCCCTCGTTACGCCACTGATTGGAAATGCATTAGTTTAGGTTAGGTTAGGTTAGGATAGGTTAGGATAGGTTAGAATAGGTTAGGATAGGTTAGGTTAGTTAGGTTAGGTTAGGTTAGTTTAGTTAGGTTAGGTTATAGGTTATAGCTGTTTGATTAGGTTAGGTTATTAAGTTAGGTTAGGTTAGATTAGGTTAGGTTAACGATTCTCATCAACTTTCGTTGATGAGAGTCGTTAAAACTTGCACTATCTTTCAATCCATTAGCTGAAAAAGAAAAATTCATTGTTGGCCAGTGACGCACAAGTGTCATATTTGACTCCGGGATACATTACGTACGTATGTAACTAAATCCAGAGAACGTGTTGACGCTTTGTACTGTACTGTACTGAGCAAAAAAAAGTTTACATGGCCAAACCACATAGGTCTAATTAACCCTCTCGAGTCTGATTTCCCTTCAATGAAGGTATACCTTTAATGAAGGTAAACCAGCCTAACTAGGCTTAATTAGACTTCTGTGGTTTGGCCATGTAAACTTTTTTTTGCTCAGTACAGTACAGTACTCTTAAAAAAAACGACCCCAACAAAGCACACCATCCTAATGGCCCGCAAGTGTGCGTCTGGGAACAGCACTACGGGCTTAACGGACGGCTATTCGCACTTCGCAGCACTGTTTCCAGATGCGCCGTTGCGGGCCATTAGGACAGTACGGTTTGTTGAGGTCATATTTTTTTAAGAGTACTGTACAATATTGTAGAATAATGGTTTTATCAATTTCTCTTTTTTATGGATGCTTAAAGAAGAATACTTGCTTTATTTAGATTGCATGAAAAGAGATTTATAGTAAAAAATTAACTTTCTGACGTCAGAGTTCAGATGTAAGATAACCGCGCCTAAATTGATGGCCTCATATACAAGTGTAAAGGAAGAAAGAAAGCGTTAGACGATAGTTAGACGATAGATACCTCGTAGTTGTAGCTCATCTCTAAAACTTCACAACCCATGTATTTATGAAAGTGAGTAGAAACTAAGCATTTTTAAGATTAGTCATTTTATTGGGAAGACGTAGTTTTTGTATGATTTTCAATTATTATATATTACAATTGTTTCTTAGATTTCGCCTTTAAACCGAAGCGTTTTGAATTTGAAATCTGCGCTCCAAAAGCCGTCGACGTCGTATGCCGCAGTGGTCCCCAGTGGTCCCCAATCCTAAGGAAAAAATTTTCTACGGACCGGTGGGGGGTGGGGTGGGGGTGTTCAGTATGTGCCCTACAGGCGCAGTCCACTACTCACCCGCCGTGGCCCTATATCGTATATGGGAAGCAATTAAGGAGAAGATATATCTGCATGATCGTTTCCTTTTTTTGCTTCATAGCAAGAGTTTCTTTTTAAAAATTTTCTTCCGAACGTAAGCACTACGAATTTCAAACCTGCTGGCCTAAGTCGGTGGCGTAGCGGTCATGAATTTTAATGGGAAGCGATTTATGCTTCATTAACCCGAGAACCGGGTTCCATAAAAACATAAGAAAGTTAAGTTTATACGGCAAACTTAGCTTAATAAGAAAAATTTGCAGGGAGTTCATATCGTTGAAATTTCTTATGATAAAACTTGTCACTACTCGACCTCATCTGAAGATATAGGACACCGGTACGTATTGGATTCTCATAAATTCCCTTCGGGTTATGGACGTTTTTCCCTTACCCGTCCTTAACCCTTTGTGCTGCTAAGCGTGTCTGACTTGGGTACGACGTATGTATGGGTAAAAACAGCACGTGTAGTACCTTCCACAAACCGTTATCGCCCTTGACCTCTTGATCCTTAACACGAGGATTTCTACCCCAGATTATCGATGCACGCTGCGATGTATTGGGCAAGACATAATGCGAGCTTGTCCGTTCTAAAATTAAGCACAGAAAATCTATAAAGATCTTTTTCGGTACGTGTGCACCGCGAGTATATAATGTATTGGATGGCATGATTCCATATTAGGATCGACTTAAAATATGGGAATTATTTTTTTCCTTTCACGTTAACTTTTCTAGTTTGGAGTTGGATTTGCAAAAGAAGCAAATATCACATTGGCTTTGGGAGCTTTTTTGTCGGTTCTCTCCGTTATTTACCAAAGGGACAAGTTTTCAAACATTGCAAAAAGGACGAAAAGGGAAACCAAAGAAAATTGTATCAGAAAGGAAGTCCAATAATCGATGGTTCATCCAATTGTTGCACCTGAAGCTTCACAAACTTTCCATCTATATCCTTCGTCGAGTGTTCGGCAACACATTTTGCAAGTAGTTAAATCAAAACTTGCCAACTTGTTGAAAAACGAGTTTGTTTACACTATATCCGTGCCCTGTGACGTCACAATATAAACTTGATACTTGCTTTAATTTACAAACATAATTATCCTGATATTTTAGTAATTAAAGAGATAATAGAGGAGACTAGGATACAGGAAGATGCGTGTTTCTGATTTTCTGTAGGTTTGCAAGGTGGTGCCGGAAGTGCTGACGCCACGTGCTCCACGCGTTCCTCTCGTTAAGGTCCAAAAAGGTTTATAAATACTGCGTACCTCTCGCGTTCCATCCCCATCGTAGAAAGAGTCAAGAAAAACCACTAATGAATAGGGAAGGATTATATACAATTATATACCAAGAGCATTAATGATTCATTTTGATGGTTTCCAGAGCACACGTAGATCCATAACGATCCAGTCCACTTTCTACGTTGGCCACGAGTCGTTCTTTGTACCGGTACGCGGTTAGGTCGCGGATCGAAGACATTTTGACACAATCGTCGCCTCCGTACTCGCACTTGCGATAATGATGCATGAAAGCTACGTTGGCGGGCACTTGGAAGGAGCTGTGACCCGCCTGCAATTCCCACACGAAGTGATTACCCACTTCCACCACTTTCAAAGGCTTACAAATGTACTTGGAGCGGACCTTATGTGGGTGCAATTTATCCCTCCGGATGGTCTTTTGTAAAGTTATGAAGGGCAAATCCGGCACTGATTGAGGATCATCGGGCCATTGTAAATAGAAAAAGGCATTTTGAAAAGAAAAGGCACCCGTTTTGGCCGGGTTAGGCACCACCGCTCCAGCACCGTCTAGCCGGGCTAGCATATTCAGGAGGGACTCATTGGCCCGCGGGAGGACGTACTCGTCAAGATCAATGAGCAGCAAGTAATCGTGTCGGAAACGGTGTCGGTACACGCAATCATTTAACGCAGCAAAGATCCCTTCGGTCCGAATTTCCTTCTGCGACACCATGTCCAATTCCCATGGCAAGACCGTGACGACACCATCAGCCATATATTGCCTCAACAGGCAATCCACGCTGGAGCCTACGGAGTGGTTATAAAACGTAAAATGATTCACCCCTAAAATACGGTTCATCTCAATGAACTCCATCAGTTGTAGAGTGTTATTCCAGTTAAAGTGCAGCGGTTTTACACAAACGCCCAAAGAGGGTGGCCTGGTACCATTGTGTACTACCCTCACTCCTCCCCAGGCGGTTTGATTTTGGTGGAGTACCGGTAGCAAATTCCCTGTTCCAATCGCGTTTAGGATATGCTTCGGATGAGTATTGGTCGAAGTCACTTTCAAAGTAGCGGCACTGCTGATACTCAGGTAGGAGGGTACGTGACCCGGTCCACCGATACCCAAATGCGGGTACAAAGGACAGAGCACGAACAAGGCGCTGTACTTTAAGTTCCAGTTCTCTCGGATCGCTTTCACACTGCCTGGTACCACTTTCCAGTTAATGGCCAGTAAACTCTTGTTGGATTGGCTCGTGTCTTCGAATCCAAAAGCGCACCAGACTCGTTCTACGGGTTTGGTCTTGCCGGCCCCAATTACGCGCACCATGGTCGTTTGGGTGTCGTCAAAGAAGGCTGAATACACGAAAAATTTTTGTAAAGTATCCTTAACGAGCTGCCAGGGACAGACTTTCTTCTCCCCAAAGCATTCATCCATAGATTCTAAAGCTGGCCAGTCCGGTTCCACGTTTCTTCCAGTAAGATTTTCCAAGTGGGCGTGGCTATAGTTTCCTGACTGTAACGCCCTCATTCCAATAACCACCCCTGGTTCCAACCTGTGTTGCACTGGTTTCGCTCGTACCGGATGCTGCAGCACATTGTGTTGGCTGCCAGATGATCCTGGAGCGCCTTCGTGATCAATGGAAAAGATTTCGAGCGTAATAATCCCCAAGAAGAGGATGAAAAATGTTAACAAAACCAAATAACCCAGATGTAATGTCCGGTGCCAAGTCCAATTCGAGGGATTGAACCCCTGTAAACAAAATTTGGCGCGGTACAAGATGGTGCGCTTGAGGAGCCTCATGGCAGCGACTTCCGGTTTCTAGACTTGCTTCAAATTTCCCGCCAAAAGTACTTACAACGGTTTAGCCACTTCTGTTCCTGCGTTTCAGGGGGATAAATGCAACTGAATTTATTTATGCTTTAGTTGTTCCTAAGTTGCTTAAGTTAGTAAGGAGATAAATGCACTATCGTAAGTATTTAATTGAATTTCTTATCTTGAACATAATTCAACCCCACGAGACAGTACGGGTGTCTTTATAGTCAAGTTTAATCTGGTGGAAAGATCCCTGAAGGCGATAAGTCATTCAGCGTTACCGTTACCTTAGTAATTTGATATCCAGTATGAGTGCAAGTTTTCCCCACCCATTTTCTGATGCTTTGTTCGTTTTTCTTCTTACTCTCTTGTGTTTCCTTGTGTGTTTACACTTTACAGAGAAGAGAAACATCCCATCCCAGCAACCAAAGCTTGGCAGCGGGGGTGAGGGGGGGGGGGTATCCTTTCGCACTGACACATCAATCTTGTAAAACCCAGGATTGTATTGATTCCCTTGGAAACGTTACTTATACGTTTACTATTCCCCATGAAAGGACCAGAAAAGCAAAAATTTCTCCTTAGTTCACGTATGAGTATACGCTTAGACTGTTATCGCCTTGAAGTATCACATTAGCCCCCTTCCCCTTTTTTCTCTCTTTTTTTTCAGTTCTAACACAAAAGATCAAGCATTCCTTAGTGAGCCTATATCGCCGTGTTCAAAGTCAATGTGCTTTCTTGACTCTTGAAACGAAACGAAAAGTATTACGTACTCTAAACTATATTATCTTTGAACTTCCCACCTATGTATACATTTGCTTGTAGATAAAATTCTTATGACTTAAGACGAACATACCTCGATGATAAAACGTATTCCATTGTTATGGCTTTACAAACTGAAACCAAACACTGGGGAAATCTCGGATAAATTTTAAAAACTATATGTCATCGGAAGAAAGTTGGAATGCGTGATATGAATCATGAGGATGATTGCGGTCAGGAGAGCACCACAGGTTAATAGTAGCACCGATGTTAGAAGAGATTAACACCCTTGGAATGGGAAACAGGGACAAACTATTACATTCTGCTCTAAAGGAAAGTGTGACTAGCCAGACAAGGCGGGTTCATTCATACTGAGATAGTGGACTGGATCTCTGCAAGGTTTTTGTACCGTACTGGGGCGTCCCGAAAGTACTCCAGAAGTTCTAGAGGTACACAAGAGAAACCCCCTTTTAGACCTGGGGCAGACGCTCTGGCGCAGTAGAAATGTACGTTTTGGGAAGAAGAAGTATATGGAATAGAGAGGAAGATATATCTGAAGACCGCCTCCAAAAAGCATCGATCCCTTTCGGGTGGGGGAATACGAGCATGCGCTGTGTGGAACAGTCGCTGGAAAACCTTTTGCCAGTTTATTCGTGCCGTAGTTGAATGAACAGAATTTTTTCCACAGTTATAGGCCAACATTGGGCTTACTTTTTTTTTGGTCTTGAAAGAAAGGGGTCTATATCTGTGTGTTTTCAGTTCACGTTAGGATTTTTGTAAGAGCGGAACGATAGATTGTCTAATTCAGACAGAGGGTGAATAGGCACGCTTGATTTGTAATTCTGCGTGCGAACGCAGACTCGACTTGTAATTAGGTGCAAGTGGGGAAACCGAGGGGATAGGAACTCATTGCTGTTTATGGATTGGATAACTACCGAAAAGGATCAAAGGGAAGGAGAAGAGAGAGATAGTGAGAGAGAGGCACAAGATAGCGGATGTCAGATATATGTATGGAATGAGAGGTCAGAAGAGATTAGTAGGATTTGTCCAAATATTTTTTTTTCTAAAAGAAGTAAATGTTTTTAGGTTTTTGCTTTTTGATCAAGCGCACTGTTTCTTTTTTTGTTAGAACGTTGGAGTACGAAAGACAAAGGAGTGCTCGCGTTCTCCTTTTTAGCACCAAATTTTAACAAAAAGGAGTTCAGGTGAATTTAGCAAGTTCTTCTCCATCAGATTTTCCGTAACATGTAAGCGGGGTTTTATTGGATTATACACGTCTGTGTTACGTCTAGTTCGCGACTAAAGGCTGGTACAATTAAGGAGCTTTGATGGGAGAGAAATGGTGGAATTAGGAAAGCTTCGACAGATGTTTAGCACTAATCTACATATTCTACTGCGGCGCATTTTGGAGAAATGAATCATCTTGTATCTGTTTCTAACTGCTGTGTTCTCTAGTGTACTCAAAAAATTAGCATCTTTTGTGGATAAACTTCGTAATTAGACGTCGTAGGGATATGAAAGAAAGTATACTGCTATTTCTTAAAATTTAACTAAACTTCATTTTAATATGAACTCAAATGACTTCAGTATCAGGTTTCTGGGAGTAAGCAAAATTAAAGGTGTTATTACTGTTGATTTGGGAGCTTTTATAAGCCACATGAAGTGGTTTTATCATCTGTTTCTTTAACGTCGGTATAAACCGGAAAGGTCTCTCGCTGAAAAGAATTCCTGTGTTGCGCAGCACGTTATTTAGCTGGTTGGATTAGCGTTTATTATTACATTGCGCCAGACACAGTTAGCAAGGACCTTATGGGAAGATGAGAGTCATAAACAGGGCATCTTGTTCGGGGTGCCTGCTGTTGATGGGATTTATGTGGACGAACGTATTGTCGTTAACGAGGGAAAATAACGTTCCCATCTATTCTTTAATTTTCCAGAAGGTTTCTGTGAATAAATAATGCGCGTGTTTTACGTGAAAATGTAGGTTCTTACGAAATTTTCAATCTTTTGTCATTATTTTTTGTATTGTATGGCGTCTTTAGAAGAAGTAATATCACGAGTTTCAAGAGGAAAATATCATGGAAAATATCGAGTTACGGAACCGCGAAGAGAGAAAAGTTCCAACCGCGAATCGTTTCAGATCGCTGTTTTGCTTTTAAACAATCCCGGGTATGGAAATCATAAGCAAAACAAAGCGTATAATAATTATTAATACTTTAGTCAGTGACGTTTTCGCCCTAAACTTCGTGAAACAAGTGTCATTCCTTTAGTTTTATTAACTGGTAAGTTTGTGTGTTGGTCAAGTTATAAGAATATTTTTCGTGATACTAACAAACTTTCATCACTAATCCATCGGCGAAAAGAAATTTGCCATTTTAACTAACAAAATCATGGAATTGGGTAAAATGAGTGACTATGAGCCGGATTTTTTCTTTGAAGAAGATAAAATGTAAGTCCAAAACCTAAATCCAGGCCTGATTTTTCCCCTGCCTTTGGTTTTAATGGTAATTAAGTACCGTACCGTACGCATAGCTTATGTATTTTCTATTTGTTTAAACTTTCTAATCCCTTTGGAATCCCTTTCCCTTTGGTATTTTCACAGTTGTCGTTTTCGTCACGTTAAGATTGAGTTCACTGTGTTCTGTATTTGCCTGCCTTGCGTATTTCCTTACCGATTAACCAGAGAAGCCTTTGAACCTCCAGACAATCATGTCCTTTCGAGCTGGTTTGCACCAACAATACTTTCTTTTGCCCACATCTGACGAAAATCAAACTTTGATGGAAGCTATGGAAGCTTTCGAACAGCATCCTGAACCTTACAAACCATACCTTTTGGAGGATCGCATGTATTTCAAGTTTATCCTTTTATTTCTATTTTCAGTGCGACAATTACCAAAATTTTCCCATTTTTGCTTGATTTGCTTAGTTTTGGCTAATTAGCCGCCAAGCTTTATGGCTATCGGTTTGTTGGCATGTTTCATGTTTTTTCTGTCTACGGGATGGCAGTCCAGAGCCTCTGTTTTGCTCGCCTGGCTTTGCGAATGCGTTGGAGGAAGTAAAATGTCTCGAAAATGGACCTCAAACTCAAATGGCTCCTTCTCATGCCATTCTTGACGAGTCCAAGCAACAAGAATTGCTTAACTGCTCGTAAGTTCTTCATTTTCCAGACCCAAGAAACTTTTCAAAGTACATTTTTAAAGCGATTGCAATAAAGATTCCCTTTCTTGGGGGCAAAAAAGCCAATTTTTATAACGTTTTTCTGCTTTTCTGTCGCTGCCTGTCTGCGTGTGTTGTTTTGGGAACGACAAAGCCATCCTATTTCCGTCAGGTCCACCGGGGAAGATTCGTTTGCATGGCCTGCCTTTATGCTTGAAGAAAGATGGTATAACTGGGGAAGCTTTTATAAAGAAATAGCTTGGAGCCATTTATTACGAAACGTGTTTTGCTTATACAATGAACTTCTTTTGTGCCGTTTCATGCATGCAGGGGGATGACAATCACGTCCGGCTCGGTGAATTTGCAAAAAGATGACTCCAATCTCATCGGAATCAGCATTGGCGGAGGGGCACCAAGTTGCCCGTGCGTTTACATCGTTCAGGTGATGTTCTACTTATCAGTTTTTCGTTCTAAACAGCGATGTTATGTGTTAAATCTTGCTTTTTTTTATATATATATATATGCAATATTTTTATATATATATATTTTTTTGCAATGGCCGTTTGCGTTGTAGGGGCAGAGCTAACAGTGAAAATTGCTCGAAAGGAATATCTGAAAGTATTGCCGTAGTCCTGGAAGGCTCCCGCATACCTTAGCTCGGTATAGGCGGTTAGCATGAGTAATTTTGGAACAACTTTTTAAGAAAACCAGTACATTTAATGAAAAAATCTTTGACAGTAATGTTAAGCTTGTTGATGGTAGTGCACAACCAAAGCACATTTTTTCAGTGAGTAATAAATTAGCAATATGTAAACAAAGTTTGCAACTATAAGAAACACGTTGCCTAAAAATCTGTCCTTTGGTTGTGTACTAGCTGTTAAAAAAGAAAACGTCTGTTTTAGATTGTTTTTAAATCTGACGAGCTTTTTTCGAGAAATCTTGTTCTGAACTGCTACAGCAAACTGGTGACAAATTGTACTTTCCAGAATGAAAACAAGCGTAGAAACTTTGCCGGCAATTAGTTATCTATTTCTTTTCTTACTTTCTTACGCAAGGCTTTCGCAAAACAGTTACAAACATCAGTGCCGTCTGTGACTTTCCCATCCATAAGCGAAGGTAGACGGAGCCTTAACATAACAGATTAAATTAAGTCGAACCGAATTAAAAGGACTTTACATATTTCCAAGCTAAGAGAAACAAATTTTCTCTTGGGTTTGGGTTCAAAGAAAGGAAATTATAGGTGGGTTGGAAATGAAAATATTAACTATAGAAGGGTTGGAAATCAGTAGGTTTTCATTAATTCCATAGATAGGAATTAGATTACGTACTTAGGGTTTCCTATGCTCGTATTTTTTCACAGTAATTCGATAACGTCATAATCAAAACATTGCATACCAGTGACTGGTGAACGGTTGTTCAAAAACACTTCAAACGAAGTTCCTCAATTTTAGAACTACAGTACTAAGATTTAGACTACAAGAATCTGTCAAAATTTCAACATGTGATTTAGGTGGCCCTTTAAACTTTACTTACACTTGAAACAAGTGTTCGAATTGTTAATGTGTCGTATTGTTTATGTATTTGTTGCGAACCGCGTTATTTACTTTTTGAATTTATTTCTTTGCCTTTTATAAAAAGGCCAAAACTTAGTTTCATGATACTTTTTTGCTATTTTTCCTAAGTATTATATTTTAAGACTAGTGTTTACGCTGGCTCTGCCGTTAAGGATTTAAACGACAGTGCTGTTTGTATTTTGCTTAACTGTTTATGTCTGGGGCGAAATTACTCCGGCATATAAAAAAGTGAGAAGTAAAAACCTTTATTTTTCTATTTTTGTAGGTGTTTGATAACACTGCAGCTTCCAAAGAAGGAACTCTGCAGAGTGGCGATGAAATCATTGGAGTTAATGGCGTTTCGGTTAAGAATCGCTCAAAAGTGGAAGTGGCTAAGATGATTCAATCCGCTACGGTAATTTTTTTTTACTAATAAATCAACCTGAAAGTGGATACGTTGGTTTTTTCGTCTTTTTCCTTCCCTCTCTCTCTCCCCCCAACTCTGTTTCATCTCCAAGTTCAAAGCCTTTTCAAGTATGTAAAGTTAGGGACTTATACTCCGGAAGTTAGAGCAGAAAAGTTGCTAACTGGAAGGTTGGAACGTCGAGGGTCAAATCTTGGCAGTGTTCAGCATCCATTTCTTTTATGAATGGAATGAGATTTCTTACTTTCGTTAATAATTTTTTTCTTTCTTGTTGGCTGTTTTTTCCCCAGGGTTTGGTCACCATTAAGTATAACAAGTTACATGCGGAACCAAGTCAAGGAAAAAGCCTTGATTTTATCTTGAAAAAGGTCAAGCATCGTTTCGTAGAAAACATGAGTTCTACTACAGCTGATGCTTTGGGCCTCTCTCGAGCCATTTTGTGCAACGACAGCTTGATTAAGCGACTTGAAGACTTACAGCGAACCGAAGTTATGTACCGTGGCTTGGTCGAACACACTAGACGCGTTTTACGTTCTTTTTTCGACCTCTGCCAAGTCTACAAAGGTAAAAAACGTCGAAAAGAAAAACTCCATTGAATTTTTCGGAGATTTGTGGCATGATTTTTCTAGATATAGTAGAATTATTTTTCTTCACAGAATTTTGGTTAAGTCGTTAGATTTTATCAGTAATTACTTATTAACTTGAAATTCGTTAAATATTACAATATGTTAAAGATTACAGTATGTGAGTGATTCTTTTATGAACAAGCAGAGTAATCTCTTAAGCTTCTAAGATAAATTAGAATTACTAGAATTATTTGGGACTTTTTGAGGGAATTGAATAAGAATTGCTAATTGTGTTAATTGCTAATTAGCTTTTGGAGACACGTTTGCTACAATCGCCGTAAGAGAACCTCAGCCTCGGGCTAGTGAAGCGTTTACAGTTTTCGGTGATTTGCATCGTCAAATGGAGAAAAAAGGCATAGCCATGCTTAAGCAATTGAAGCCGGTAAGGATTTTGTGGGCATTTCTCCATTAGGAATTTTATTGGTTGCTTTTTTTAGATTTTGGCTGATTTAGGCACTTTTTTGCACAAAGCCATTCCGGATACGCGGCTAACTATCCGGAAATATGCTGATGCCAAGTTTGAGTATTTATCGTACTGTCTGAAAGTGAAGGAAATGGATGACGAGGAACACAGCTATGCGAGTTTGCAGGAGCCGCTTTATCGGGTGGAAACGGGTAACTATGAATACAGGTACAAAAAAAAGAAGAGGATAGCAAGATAACGGCTTGTGAAAAAAATTGAAGTTACTCCTTTTTGTTCCGTTTTTTCTATTTTTTTTCATCTCTAATAGGCTAATACTGCGTTGTCGGCAAGAAGCGAGGGCTCGTTTTGCAGCTTTACGCTCGGACGTGCTCGTTAAAATTGAATTACTAGACAATAAACACGTACAGGACGTGGTGCATCAATTGACTCGTTTTATGGCCGGCCTTACACATTATCATACTGAATGTCACGCCTTACTCGAAGGCCAAGTCCTGTTTCCGATAGAAGTCGATTTGTCACGAGGAGCCTTCACCTATGAAACAGCTGATGGGACTTTACCGGTGCGTTTTGGTGCATTTCTAGTCTTCGTATTTTTTCTAAAAACGCTCTTAGTATTATTTATGTGTACCTACAAGTTTTTGTGGAGTTTTCAGACTGTTCAAGGCTTTGAGTCTTTTAGTACCTTAGATTTATGATAACAACAAAAGTCGTAAACAATGCTGAACAAAAGGGTAAATAATAGGATATTGTACACTTCAAGCACAGGTCGATTCATTTAGCTAAAATAGTACAGCATTTTTATGAATATTTTGTTTATACTAACCAACAAAATTGTGGTCTTATTAGATTATGGTAACGTAGTTGTGACAAATTCAGAGCTGCTATTAGACGTTGATGACTTCCTAAATAATAGGCCGAAATTTTAAATTGTGTAGCGTTTTTATGATACTGTTTCAGGATACTAATATTACGTTGTAACTCATAGTAATCAATCAGTTATTTCATTGTTATTATTACTGAAAATTTTGTTAAAATTATTTACATTTGGATTAAACCTGCCGAGAAATATCTTCAAATACCACCCCTGATAGCAATTTATATTAAGTTTGGGGAATGTGTCCATTGTGTCTGTAAGGGAATTTGTGGTATTTCTGGATTATTTCCTTTGATTTCTAGCTTGTGAATCCTTCTCGGCGTCTTTGTTAATATATTGTCGTGCTTTTTTCCTTTTCGTGCATTGGCTCTACAGCCTGCAGATGATGACGAAGATGAGGCCATTGAAGCTCTAACAGAAGAAGCCAAAGAAACTGGAATGGAGGCGCACGGCCCATTGATTGCAATGGATTGATTGAGCATTGGGAAAACTTGGCATTATGGCAAGATGAAGGCAATGCATCCAGGCTTGAAATAAGCTTTGCGTTATATAGCTTCCACCGCAAAGCTTGTTGGGAAAGGAGAGGATTAGGGTTTCAAACAAGAGAGAGCTACATTTCCAGTCTTTTATTTTTACTAGTCGTATTCTTTGCATTTTTATGTATTATTGCATCTTTTTTTCTTCTGTGGGGTGACAGAGAAGTATGGTTGGTTGGAGCACTCCATAAGCTTCAAGAGTGTAAAAAAAGAAATAAGGATGAAAAGAGTATTCTTTCACAGATTTCCAATTTCTTTTATAGCCAGTCATATATATATATAAAATATATATTTCCTTGGAGACTGCCCAACCCAGCAAACATCATTAACGAGTCTCGGATATATACCAAAGAATTTCTTTGTTTCTTTTTTTTTGCCTTTCTGTGAAACATAAACTAAATATTCTGAAAGCATTCTGGTCAGTTTTTGTGGCGTTGACATATATTTGACATAGTATTTTTGCGCCAAAATAAAACTAGTCTATTCCTGGGGCCAATGTTTTTCTTATTTCCTACAAGTTAAGGGCTACCTTACGATTTCTGTTGAAATTTAAGTGATGGAAAATAAATCCATTTATTGATTCTTCTCCGTATTTCCCGCCTTGTAGATGGCGTTTGAAATTGTTTACGTAGGTTTTGTGTAGAAGAAACCATGACAAAAGGAGGTTTATTTCGTCAAACATAAAAACATTTAAGTTAAAATTTCCTAGCAAGTGGTTAACGAAGATTCTAAAACTCGAAGTTATTTAGTGAGCTCAGTTTGTAGCAGTTTCGAAACTGAAAAGTCCAAATTAGTAAACAATTAAGCGTTCGAAGCATGTTTGGACCTAAAATCCGGCATTTGTGGTCCTCCTCGAGTTGTTTAACAACATTTAGGCATGCAGATAAGTATGTAAGATCTAACCCCGTGTGTGTAAGACAGTTTGGACGCTCGAGTTTGACTTTAAAAGACGGGAAGACTTCTGTGATAAGAACAGACAATTTTGGAGAAGCTCAACAGAAAAGCAAAGAAACCTTCTTGGAAGCTATTGGGCGCTTCCATTACAAAGATATCCATAAAAGAGGGCATGTAGAGTTTATTTATTCCGCCCTAAAGCATATGAAAGACTTTGGGGTGCACAGGGATTTGGAAGCCTACAAGAAAATATTGGATGTTTTCCCCAAAGGTCAATTCATCCCCACCAACATGCTCCAAGTCGAGTTCCAGCATTATCCTAAGCACCAACAATGTGCGGTTGATTTGTTGGAGCAAATGGAGGATTGCGGAGTAATGCCCGATGTGGAAATGGAAGACATGATAAGAAACATTTTTGGGAAACATTCGTTTCCTTTAAGAAAGTATGGCAGGATGATGTACTGGATGCCAAAATTCAAGAATATTTCGCCTTGGCCCGTACCACGTGATTTAAACGACAGTTTGGAATTGGCCAAGTTGGCCATACAACGAATTTCCAGCGTGGATTTGCAGTCCAAGATGGAAATTTTCCAGGTAAACCCTCTTTCTTTCTTTTTCCAGTTATGTTTGTCGCTTCATTTGAAATGTAACGTTTTATGAGCTTTATTTTAAAATAACAAGAAGAAGGAAAGAAAAAAAAGCAACATGGAAAAGTGAAAAAAAACATGGTTTAGTAGTAAGGTTTTAGGACTGGAATTCATTATTCAGGGAATTGTTAATTGTTGACTTATGCCTTGTTGCTGAAATTTTCTTGATGCTCAAGTTCGACTTTTATTCACACATTAGTGGTTATGATTTGCTGTCGCAAAAGTTTCTTGTTTCTTCTAGGAACTTCTAGGAACTTTATTGTTGCAGAAATAAGAAATCCTGTTTTTGTGAGTTGGAGTTAATTGATGCAGAAATATTTTTTTGCTATAATTTTCTTGTTACTCGAGTATTATTATTCGCGGAAATAACCTACCTTTATTGTTACACCTATAACATTTTACGCTTTTACGACAGTAACATTGGCTGTTTTGTTAGGACTTCGTAGTTTACGTGTCTGTACTTTCAATGCTGCCGTTAATGTATCTGTTAATGCGTTAAAAAATGAAAAGAGCATTGTTGCGAGGCTGACAATAAATGTCATTATTGCAGTAATTCTTTGTCTAAAATAATATAATTTTTTGTCTACGTTCATTGTTAAACATTTTCCGTACAGAATTTCGATATTAGGTGTATTACTCACGGAGTCTCGTTACTGCATTTCTTCCGTTGAAAATTTAATTGTTTGAAGCTTTCCTTCAAAAGTTCCGTTAGTGTAAGTGTTACTTCGAGAATTCAGTTGCTGAAGTTTTTTTTTCAAGACTTTCAGTGTTGCGAATATTTTCTTAAAAAATATTGTTGTTCCAATTCTCATTTCTGTTCGGATAGATTGATAGATTGATGTTATTCACTTGGGTTTAAGATTAGTGCGAGTTTAGTTTTCGTTAATTTATAAAATAACTATTATCCTTTTTGTATACACGAATGCGAATTCGTCATTTTGTTTTGGAATTGGGGAAACCATAGGCGAGCGAATTACCGGATGCGTTAGACCATACATGGATCGTGAGTGCTCAGAGTCCAACCCAGCGCCAATTAATCGAGTCGTATCCTACTGATAAGGCAGTTTACGTGGAAGGCGCTTTTACGGTCTGGCTCCGCCGTTCTTCTGTCTCCTATTTTATTCTGCGAGGCGAGCCTTCTCCTCCGCCTACACCACCCTCTCAAACTTCCTTCGACCCAGATGGTAACTTCAAACCCTTACACAAATTTTCTCCTTTCCAACTCACTAACCGAAACCACTTTTCCTATCTTAAAAACTTCCATCCAACACAAAAATGATCTTTAATTTCTCCGTAAATTAATCACGACCTCATTTCAAATGTCATGCTAAAGAATTTTTTTAATGCTTGTAATTATTTTTTGCGTCCGGATCTTTACAGATGTGTCGCAATTAAGATCCTGGATCTTGGGCGAAGAACCACAGCCTGAGAAAGACATACTACCCGTCCTTTCCGTCCACGAACAGGACGACGGAATCATTCTTAGCGTTGCTGCCACCGGCACGTCAAGTCGCGACTCGGTTTTATCATGGGTTCGATTTCTGGAGCGCCAAAACCCTCGACTAGGGTCTTTACCTGTCATCTTTACCTCCCAGTCACCTTTAGGTAACTTACCTACATCAAATCTGTAGTGTCAGGGCTTCTGATCAAATATTCTTTAGTGTTTAATTTCTTAAACCTCAATTTTCATAGGCCCAGTTATGCCTGCGTTGGAATTAGTATCGAACCCGCTTCTGTCAGCCGCTCCAAGCACTCCAAATCAAAGTACACCGACCATGCCCAGTAAAGACAGCTAGAAAGTATTGATGGTATTGATTACCAGCTTTTATTTGCGTGTAAACTAAATACAGGAGCTATTAAGCCACACCTCTCACGTCTTAAGTTTTTATGTGGAAATAGTGGAGAGGATACAAAGAGTTTAAGAGGGTAGCTGTGTGCCTTCGGCAGATTCTTTCCATTCTGCGGATTCTGGAGTTTCAGCTGGCTCTTTACCGAGTCTTTTCAGCACTTGATAAGCGGCACGTAAGCCAGACTGTGCTGCTCCGCTCATATAACCTACCCAACGCGTCGCAGTTTCGGTTCCCGCCCACAAAATCCTAAGGAAAGCGAGTTTTAAGCAAATTCCCTATCTTTGGAAAGCAAACTGGGGCAAGACAAAGGATTCTAACGCTAAATTGTACCTGCCATGTGGTTGTCTGAGAGCCAAGAAGGCGTACATGATTCCCGGAACGCCGTAATTCACAGGACAACCCCCAGAATATGGTTCTTCGAACCAATTTTTCTCCAAGTAGCGAACTGGGGTGATAGCCCAAGCCCCTAAACATTCCGCTAAGCCATCCAAGACTGCTTTTTTACGCTCTTCAGCCTGAGATAAAAAGTAAAGAAATTACTTATTCTCAATTTATTCAGCTAGCTTGTTAAAAGTTTTGAAAAGAAATATTTACGCTTCTCGCACACCATTCCACGCTTTGACGTCCGGCAATGAACCCCACCAGTGCAGGTACATTATTGTACGTGGTGGCGTCATAGACGATGCCTAACGGACCCACGTGGCAGTTCTTAAAGCGGGAACGGCCGCCATTGCTTACGATTTCGCCTGAAAAGCCAGCTTCTTTCCAATACGCCTAAAAATTTTATGTACAACTTCGAATTACATTGAGCGTTGTTGCACCTCGCTTTTATTAATTTTTTCGAAGGAGTTTATATTATATATAGTTAAAGTACCTTGTCGTAAATGACCGTAAATTTGCTTAGGTGTCCTACCGGTAAGTTATCGAGTAAAAACTGTCTCGTTTCGGGTAATGGAGGGGACAAGTGCATTTTTGTAACGAAGTGAGGTGGCGCTGCACAAATAACTTGCTGAGTACTAAAAAACGTGCGATTTGTGTCTTTTATTTAGTGATTTTTTCGTTCTTTTGTCTTATGTGTTGGTAGTCATGTTACTGGAAGGTTTTGCCTGAGGCGGTGGTAACCCACACTTCTTTATGGTTCTGGACGATTTGGGTGACGGGTTCTTGGAAGTGAATCTTATCCAAACCCACTTTTTCAGCTAGCTTTTCACTGATTTGTTGAGTTCCTCCCTTTATTTATTGGAAAGCTCAAATTATTTTAAGGTTTTAATGAATTTCTAAAGTTCGGAATGTAAGTTACTTTAACACGAAGCTCTTGTGCTTGGCCTTCGTTAGCTAATAGTAAATTCATGACTCCGCCAGCTGCGTTGGCGTAAGCGAGGAAGAACAGGGCCCCAACGTTGCTCAAGTCGGCTCCTAAATGCTTTGCTAATTAGTTATTCAGTTGGGAGCAATTAGCTTAAACCTATAACGACACGGATGGCACATTCGATCGTTTCGCGAGCAGCTTGGTTCATTATGTATTTGCGAGTAATAGATTCCAGAGTCACTCCGTCGTACTTGGCAGCCAAAGGAGAAGAATAAGGATCTTCTATTGGCACTTTCTTGCATAGTTTCTCCACCTAAAATTCAATTAAGATTGTTGCAGATTTGCTTGGAAAGGGGCTAGTATCTAACTTTGTTAATGAAAAGTTGGAGCTCGACTAGACCGAACCACGAGCCCAAACTGGGGATATCGGAAGCGTAAGTTCGAACTTTATATTCTTTCCCAACTTGCATCACTTTGGTTCCTGTGGCGAATTGTTGATACGTGTCTAGTCCGAATTCCTTAATTAAATCCATAATGTGGGTTTGGGAGACGGACACCCATTGGCCGCCCAAATCGAACTTTTCTTTACTTCCATCGGGCAACTCTACTTCCGTTGTTAAAGTCCGCCCACCAACACGATCTGTAATGGAAATTATATAAAGAATTAGTTTTATTTCGTAATTTAATTTAATTAATTTTACCCTTAGCCTCCAAAACTATCAATTTAACGGAGGGATCTTGTTTGAGTATACTGTGAGCTGCAGCTAAACCTGCGACACCCGCACCGATAATTATCACGTCGTTCATAACTTCCGTTGTTGCCATTATAATATGCCGCGCAGTATTTTTAGCAGCGTCGTTAGGACACTCAATCTCACGTTTGCTAGATTCTACACATGCGAGCGAGATAGCCTTATAGAAAAGCACCCCCTTATTAACTTTATCTTCCAAAAGTCGACAAAGAAGAGATAGTGTATATACCTAATCTATATCAATAAAATTTTATCGGATTCTTGTGTGTTGTGCTTTCTTTATATGTTGAACTAGTGCTCTTATATCTGAAAAGCCCTTTTACAATCCCGTGAAGATAAATAGATTACGTTTCTAACTTCAAACGATTGTCTCGCTATAGTTAAAGGAAAATTAATTATTTTTCCGTATTTTTAAAAATTTGTTAGTTTCAAGTTCATGCTTTATTCCAACTGCTTGAAATACATAAACTAATCCAGAAAACCAGAATTCTTATTAAGAACGGTAGTTGATTAACAAAACATTTCTAGAAATTTAAACGCTTTGGAATCAAATTAAAAGAAGCTCTTAAGTTTGAATCTTCCGGGTCGGCGAACAAAGGAAAGGGCCTCAGCAGGAATAATAAGTAATATTTCCGTTACTATTACACTTCTGCGCTTAAATTACTTCGCTTCTTTTAAACTCAATTTTCTAGGGTTTTCTGAAAAACGAAATTCCCTTAAAATTTAAATATGCGCCGTTTAGCTTTCTGCCTGTATCACCATCTGGTGAGCAAAGAAACAATTATTTTAGCCTTTAATAGTAACTTCAATAACGTACTACAACATGGCAGTCAAGCGATGGTTAGTTCCTAAGTCTTGTAGGAGAAATCGAACCCTTAGGCATTTTGCAAGACCATCCTCCTTCAAAGCCCTGAAAAGTGAACCCTTCTTTGGCTTCTGCTTTGTATACAAAGTTGCCCTCTAGCTAAAAACCACGCCAAAAGCGAAGGGGGAGTAGTAGGAATGGTAGGAAGAGAAGGAAAACTTTCATGATTGTTTGTCTGCTCCAACCAGCCACCCTACCCACAGTTAAGTCATGACAAGCAACCTGTAAGCATGTGTATTTGATAACAAGTGTTCTAAATGGTGTTGTGTACCAAGTAAAAAGAAGGAATTAGTTTTACAAACCATTCTTTTGAGTATGGACGGGTCTAGTGGATTAACGATGCGTGTTAGATTACGGAAATTAGCCCAAGCGATCACGCTGGTAGTTTTGATTATGTGCGGTACTTTCGCTGTGCTACATATCCATAGTTTAACTAGTCCCAACACTACTTGGCAAGGTGACAGAACGAGCAATCATCACAATGCGAGTGGAGTGCAGCTCCAGAACTCATGGGCTGTCGTTCCCCGGATTTTAATGACCGGCAAAGATTATGAATATGAATCCGGAATTAATGCTAATACCGTGGGAACGGATGATATGGAAGCTAATTCCATCAGACACACTTATCAGTATGCTACCGCTACCGCCAAACCTATCGCTACCTTGGATGATTTGTTTATAAGCGTCAAAACAACCAAAAATTACCACCAATTACGACTTGATGTGATTCTCAAAACTTGGTTCACCCTTGCACGTGATCAGGTAAGTTTTTTTTTTTTTTAAAGTCCACAAAGAAGCTTGGAAAGATCAATCAAACACAACGAAGTCTTAATAAGAAATGAAAAAAATCATGTAAAAATCACAAATTAAAAGGAACGAAAGCTTAATAAGGGGAAAAATTAATTACACAGCAAAATAAAATTGGGAACAAGGGAACATGGGATATAGTAATACTGCACTAAGCAATCTTTTTCTTGAGGTTGTCATCTGTAGGGGTTCTTAATACGACTTTCTAATTTGGCTTGAAAAGAACGCAATTCCCGTTAGACAAGCTCCACAGCTGCTTTTTGTTACTCATGATGAAAGTCTTGCAATGTTCTTTATAGCAAACCAAGTCGTAAGAAGCTGGGAACAAACCACAAAAAAGGATTAAAGTGCTCATTAGAAAGCCTTGTCATTTACCAGGTTATTATCGTACTTAAAAAAGAGTCTAACAGTAATAAATTCTTGCCGTTTCAAGAAAATTAGATAATTTGAAAACATATGCAGAAAGACATACAGAGTCTTTGTAGGAGATTGAATGTCAGAATTGGATAGTTGTTGAAAAAATCCCAAATGTCGGAATTTGCTTACCGTTTACTGAAAATTAAATCACCAACAAAGCATCATAAGGTGAAAAAACGCGTTTGCAGATTTAGTTTATATTGAAACTCGACAAAACTTAATTAAAGTTCAGTAGTTAGTGTAGGATAAAGCCTAAAGGTTTTCTATATAGCGTGGGTAGATCGAACATTCTTGCTTATGGGTGTTAGAAAAAGGTTATTTTGGGGATTTTAGTCCAGTGAAGATTCACTGACCAAGAAGCAAAAGATGGGAGAAACACCTGTCTTCGATTTTAGACCTTTGTAAGGTTCGAAAAATGAAAAGGTAGGACCGACCCTCCAAATTCTCAAACTTGACCAGAAAGTTGTATTGTATTGTCGCAGGCTCTTAGCTGCAGGAGTTTTTCAATTGAAGGGAGGGCCAAGTTCATTCCTTTTCCTGAAATGACTTGGTTGTATTCTGTGGAAGCATTGTACTTTGTACTATTTGACCACTACCAATCTTAGGAAATTATGTTACTTTGAAAAGTAAGAAAGCAGTGGGGCTTGCTCCAACCTTTCGACGAGGCCCCCAAATGGAAACTTTTATAGAGGTTCCTGTATTTCTTATGTATATATTGTGAGATTGGAGAGGGAGTGCGGGGGGAATTTGTAAGAGATAGTTAGACGAGGAAATAAGAGAAAAATGTCGAGTCAGGACCTTCAGACAAGGAAACCTGTCATTGGCACTATCCAAAAGTCCTTTCAAATCGCATTTTGGGGTCTTTTTGGGTTATTAAAATTGCACTAGCCTACGGAGGTTCCTATTGTGAAGTTGGAGCAGGCGTGGTTTAGGCTTTCTATCTTGTCTGGTTCGTCTTAGGCGCTTGCCAAGAGGATTTGGGAGACCCTAACATTGACAGAAACCAGCAGTCAAGAAGATGACCTAGGCAGAATGTCTAAATGGGTCTCAAGAGCCGAAAAATCTCGAGAAGGCTCTTGTTATTAGAGTCTCATGCCGACAGAACAGCATGAAAAAGGGAGAAAAACAATCCCCCAACACTCAACGGTCACTTTAAATTGAATTATGACTCAAGTATGAATTTTGCGCGCGCAAAGCAGATGGCGTACAATATCTTGGTTGATGGGGCACGGTTAGTGTTGCGTTTTATGGTGTTTACGAGGTTTATGGCGATTTGACTTTTCCTTAGCGCAAGTTTTGTGTCATTTTATGGCCTTTTTACCCATCTGGAAAAGAAATAGGAAGCTTTTGGATTAGTTCGAGAAGGAAGAAATAAGAGTAAGAAGGAACTTTCGGGGAGCTAAGGAACGAGACGAACGTGGTAAAAACGATTCAATATCACGTTGTTAAAACGCGTCTAGCCACTTTGCTGCTGTCCAAGAAAGTCCGAATACACCCTCATCTCGCAAACCAAACCCTATTGAAGGGGAGCTTTAAGGGTGTAAGGGAGCTATTCACGGTTAGGCTTCATTGTTGGAACCAAAAATGGGGCAGGGGGCTTCCCAATAGTTTTGCATATCACCCTCGCCTCCTTTTCGGCCTTTGTGTTACATCATGGGAAAATTGGGGGACAGTTAGGGTTTGGCGAAGCAGCATCCCACACATGAACACACATATGAAGCGTATGTTCCTTGTTACAACAATACGACTGGTAAGGGGTCAAGTGCCACAAGCAGGAGAACAAGCTTTTGGTGGGGTCCCGAAAGGAAAATAAATCTGTAAAAAAACCTACGTAACAAAAGAAAAGAGGCAGTAAGAGATACAGGCTTATATTCGAATGAATCCACCCTCATCTCCCTTGGGGGACCGTTTTCTGTCACTTTCCCAGGCTGCTGAAATGTAAAACGTGTGTCGCCGTCATGGAGACGCATGTCAGGCAGGGAAATAGATGCTGTACGCTCGAGTTTCACGTCAAGCCTAATGTCTTTTTGGGTTTAAAGAGTATTTACGTTTCCGAATTTTCCCGCCTTTTTTTTTTTTTAGAAAAATATCGGTTTGTCGGAAGAACGACAAAATAGTTAAAGTTCAAATTTTTGTCTTCCTCGCTCCAACAGTCTTTGGGCAGTCAAAACATTTAATTTATTTGCAGTCTGTTAGAATGTTTTAAAGTGTATTATTTGTGCTTTAAAATGTATGGACTGTCAAGTATGAACTTGAATATTAACTCATTTACCACGACATCAAAAACGTCGGTGATTTTTGTGTGTGTTTATATCTTTTAGTACGAAAGTCTTTTAAAAAATATTTCAATCCCTACGGTTTCGTGTTAAGCGATTTCCACTGTACGTAATTGCGTATTCTTTAATTTTTCCTTACATTATTAAAGATTTTCGTTTATTTATTTTTGCAGTTTTTACTTTACAGTGACGTAGGTTTACAAGCGTGTATACTACGTTTTGCCGTTTCGGTTCTGAAGTGACTCTGTAGTAGAAACACTGAAGTTCGACACAAGTTTCAAGTTTCACATAGGAGGTCAAGTATTTACTAGGTATTACCCTGAAGTTGGGAATTGGAGTAAAGGAAAGGGTCGAAGGGAGGGTCAAATGAGTTTTGCAGAAGAGTGTCGAATTCGTCATTAAGAATGTACGACTAACTTTTCTAACCTTCTAAAACTTGAGCGGCTTCAAAATGGTGGATGATAAATAGCTAAGACATGTAATGTGACACGTTTTCAGTCACCCCATCACATCACCCAACCCTAGAGTGTTGGGTTTTGAGTGAATAGGGGGAGAATAACAAATAAAACATAGGGGGAGTTGTGTTTACCAAAACCATTTGGCTTTACGCTCATACATTTGCTTTTTTATGTCAAGTCTAGGGCGTTAAATAGCAGATTCCTCTTTCTCCCTTTTTTTTAGGGAGAGGGAGTGGGGCAAGGGTAGAATTGATATTCTCATATTTTCAAGTAGCAAAAAGCGTGAATTATGAGAAAAAATTTCAAGTAATGTTTTTTGGGAGGATGTGAACACATGTGTGTGCTAGTTTCCCACGACTTTGTTGAGACAGAAACTTATATTAATTTTCATATTTTTTAAATTCTTAACAGACGTGGTTCTTCACAGATGCGGAAGACGAAGAGTTTGAAGAGAAAACACATGGCCATCTCATCAACACAAACTGTTCCTCTTCACATAATAGGTAAACATACATGTTAACTTCGGAACCTTAATTACTTATTTTTTATGTTTTAAAAGAATGTAGTCTTTGAGATTAATTGATATATAATACATCTTCAATTTCCGAGAATTCTGGTATATTTTTAATAAGACATATTTTTTATGAAAAGGAATTTCCGGGTTTATTATAGAGTATAGCTATTTTTATAGGGATATAACGTAGTTTGAAGGACCTTAAATGTAGTGAACTTTGCAAGAACTAAGTGTACTTAGGGAACTGATTATAAATTGCTTTAGGACTGCAAAAGCTAATTACAAAATAGTTCAACTTTCGTCTGCATGACTTGAGCGTTCGTTTAAGCACAACGTGTGTTATTGTTGCTCCATTTTTGCATGATTTGTTATTTCACTTGTCCCTTTAAGCAAAATTTGCTATGGAGGTTTCATTATAGGTAATTACACAGGAATTTTTTGTCGTTATTATTTACTTAAACAACGTAAACTAGATTGTATGAAAGCTAATAAGAACTATGATTTGCATAAAAATGTTCTATTGCTGCAGTTTACATTCTTGCATGTTTGGTTTGTATTAACTACCCTTCGAGTTTTATTAGTGAATTAGTCATAAACTGCGACGTCATTATTTTATCAAAAATACAGTAGGTTGTAGTACGTAAGCTATAACCTTCGATTTAAGCACGAGATATAACATTGTTTACATTTTCGTAATATTTGATTGTAATTTGGTTTTGAAGGTGACCCAAGTTACATGACGCGTTCTTTTTTATGTAGTGTATGTAATAAACGACAAGGGATCGTTTACAGGAAGACAGAGAGGGGAGAAACACTTTATGGGCTTTAAACGTGGTCCGCTAAAAGAAAACCGTGGTCAAAGGTCAACGCCAACGAGCTATTGGTAGTGTGGCGATGGTCGTTGACGATAAGACTTGTCAAGAACATTTTTGGTGTATGCCAAGCCCATGAATCCGATCCTTTGTCACACCTTTTCGTATTTTCCCTATGTGACAGTTTTGGGATACGGAAATTAACTGCTTGTGTTTTCTTTCCTTTCTTTTCAAATAGGAAAGCCTTGTGCTGCAAAATGGCCGTCGAGTTTGACACCTTCCTGGAGAGCAATAAACGGTAAGTTGGGGAGAAGTTTCCTGGACAACTCGCAGAACATCCTTGGAATGTGTCACTAAACATACATGTCAACATTGGCTTCACAAGTGCAGAAGTTGTAAAAGTTCTGGTTCATTTCAAGACATAAAAAATTGCCGACTCATTCTACCACAAAACTGAGAAAACTTGCAAGCTATAATCCGTCACTTCCTGGAGCTTTTTCATTGTTGCTTTACCAATGTAAGGGGGCAAGGATAAAGTAATATGTCACCTCCAAGTGAGAAATTACGCCTTAAAAAGGGCAAAAGTACTATAGACCTGAAGTCTTAAGGAATTCCTATTCACAAAACCGAGTCAAAGCCGCGTATTTGTATTCCAGACACGTAATAGTCATTTGAGGGAGTAAAATGCTGGATCGAGGAATTAATGGGCGTGCTGCTGGTTTTTTATATTCTTTTTAATTTGAGGTTTCTATAATTTGGGGTAGGAAATAGTTTGGGTTTAGAATTTCGTGGAGGTAACAACATTGAAACAATAGAAGTTCGTGATGGATTTATAGAGAGCAGCTTATTTTGGCTAAGATTTTCAGGGGGATTTTTGGGAGAGACGGAGGACTTCTTATACGGTTTGAAAGGGATTGAAACGCATTGGACGTTAATAAGAGTTCTTGGGTGAGGATAAATCCTTTTTATCACGACGGACGATCAAGTCGACCCCTGGTGTTTGCTTGTCCTAGAGCTCTTGCCTGGTCCTCATCCCTTAAAATACCTTCCACAGCTTTTGTTAACGTTTGCTACGGAATATAAAAGATAAAGGGTTTATCTGCAAGCTAGAGGCTCTTTTATTTAACAACAAGGAGAAGGAAAAGAGGGAGGACAGGTGACCAAAATCCTCGAGGAATGTTTCAAGTACCCGCAGATTTTGGCTACGGCTTATTGATTGCCCCGCTGCATAAATAATAACTAACCAACTCCGCCTTTGCTGTGTCGGGTTTGAAGCCGTGAGCCGTCCAGTTAGTCGTATCGGGAGCCTTCGGAAATCGAACGTTTTCACAACTTCTAAAGCCTCAGCTATATGTTGCCCCCTAACGCTGAGAAGTTTCGAAGGTTTCTTGGCTCATATATCATAGTTAGCCTTGTAAGACTTGTCCGGTGTTTGTTCAGGTTCGATTTGAGAGATTTCACTGTTGAGAGCTTGTCGTTGATTGTGCTCATGTAGTTAGTCATGGACTTTTTTAAAAACTTTTTTTCCAAATCAGTTCGGATTTTAAGTTTGCAAGTTTTCGCATTCGATTTTATTTTTCAGATTCCACACTTAGTATTGAAGATCATTCTGAAATTTTGTAGGAACTCTGTATGGACTCGTTAAGTTTTAGTTTTCGTGGTAGGAAGTTTTCGTTTTGGTTCCGAGTTTCCGTCTTTCGTTGAACAACTTCTGTTTACAAACTTGAGGGTTACCATTTTTGAAGGTAATCTGATGTTTTCAATGAGCATTGAAGAACTTTTTCTAATTAGGTAATTGGGTTAGTAATAATTGAAAGTTTGTTGTTGGCTGTATATATCTCCAGCGTTACGAACGTTTAGTGTCTCATTTCGGGACTAATATAATGAAAAGCGTATGTAAACAAATCCTGTTTTGTGGTTTTTAATTGTTATTTTTTGTAAGTCAATTGTTGCGAAGGTTTTAGAAAGTTTGCATTGATTTTGTATTGTGTTGTTCTAGATGGTTTTGTCACTTCGATGACGACAACTACGTGAACGTGCCCCAACTGGTTCGCTTGCTACAGAACTACAATTGGCAAGAAGATTGGTACTTGGGTAAACCCAGCATTCGTGCTCCATTGGAGATCCTTAACCGTGACGATTCCTCCGTAAGTTAACACATCAATCTCTAATATCTTGAACCTTAATATAGACCTGATAGCCATCTCTTAGCGCCGCCATCTTGTTTAGGCCTTTTTGAAGTGTACAGTAATTTGCGCAAAAAGGTTTGGAGCGTGACAAATTGATAATGGCTCCAAGAAGAAGAGCCACGTTTCCATTTCAGGTCTGAAGGCCTCTGTTCTATATCCTATTCAAGTGCCCCCCTAAAATTCAGCTGTCTTTTGATCTTTTTACAATTCAGGAGCTCTTTATGTAAGGCAGGAACAAGGAAAAAGGCCCACCTCGATGTTCACGGCATCTCTTTTGTACTAAACCCCTCTAAAGTACTTTTTTTCCCCTTACTTTAGAGTTGAAAAAAATGGTCATCGTGCAATGGCAACTCGAGGAATTCCCTTTCTTTACGCTTGTGTACTCTTGCAAGGCACATTGCCACATGTAGAAAAACTTCAAAGACATTGGGGTCCATGGTAATGATGTGGCTTTTAGATCTGTGGGTGGCGATAAGACCCACAGAGAACACGACGTCGTTGGCTACCTTTTACCTTTGCCATCCACGTCCAGTTGCAAGTCTCTTCGTGCCCAGTAATTATAATGGGAGGCTTAAAGTACGGAAAAGCCATTTTAACAGGTTGCGCAGCGCTGTGCGACTGACCATGACCGCAAACCAAGGCTTGAAATGTAACTTTTTAGTCTTGTTCCGTGGCTCTTTACGATTCCGAGAGAAGTTGAATCGTTAGCGAGACAAGTACAACAGATTAGGTGTGTTTAATTTCACGTGGGCTCGGTACTCGGCTGTTGCCGCCTGTATTTCGTGTTTACGCAATCGTCGTGCTTTAGTAGACAACATCTTTCGTCGTTAACTGTTTTTTTATTACGAACTTTTTTTAGCTTATGTAAGCTACTCTCTAATTAAAACCGGACTTGGACCCTACTCAGTCGCGTGGAAGAAATTTAGAATGTTTCTTCTACTTTATGATAAGGAATCGCACCACTTTGCCATGCCCATGTTTAGGCAGACATGAAGCCGACCAAACAATTTGAGTTTTTCGTTTGATGGTGACGGCGTTTCTCGATGTCTTGAATGGAATCGCGCACCTGCTCGTGCTAGTCACCTTGCTTTTTACTTATAGCTTTTATTTGCATATTGTCAAGGTGCATAAGATTTTGTTTTATTTTTTAAATTGCTTTAGTGACAAGCCAATGAACCCGGCAAAACCGTTGGGTCACGTGGAGCGTGGCGCGGGAAATTTAAAAGCTGGAGAAACGTTCGGCGGCAAAGCTGACGTTGCGCGTTGAGCAGGAAGCGTGCTTTTTGGTTGTCTTTTAAGCTACAGAAATGAAAATTGGATATGCCGGCATGGTGTTTGACTTGCAAACGTTCGAAAAGCAGCATACTTTTAGACTACGGGACACACACGGCTTTTTTGTAGTTTCTTGAAACTTTTTTTATAGTGTTGTGGGTTCCATAGCCTTGGCAAGCGAAGCGGGAAAAGGTTGCTTTGTGTTGTCCCCTTGAAAGTGGCACCTGCACACGCGAGGGTCATCCGGAAACCTGTGCCAAGCCGTATTGTAATCTAAAAACCCCTCCGAAATTTCAGGTGTCTTGTCTTGTCTGGACTTGGAAAGGTTTTTGCCTCGTTTACCAGCTGCTGCTTCCTAAGATGCTGAGGCTCACCGTAATTGCACGGCAGGATGTACACCTATATGTTTATAGACTCTCTAAATAGAAGTTGTTATATTCTCCAAACATCAACTACGACTTTCTGAGCGATTGTTTTAAGAGGTTAGAATATTGAGGGTTCTAAGCTATCGAAATCTAGAGTTTAATTTTATATGTAATTGGGTTACATTATAAATATTGGTCTAAAACTTGAATTTTACTAGAAGCTTAAAGGTTTGAATTAGAGGAAGCGCTAATTGGAATGAGTTGTAAGAAAGACCTGACATGTTTGTCGAGAGGAAAAGATAGGAATTTGAAATTTACACATCTGCCTGTTGCTTTTTGGTGCTATGGACCTGAATTGGATTCGTAATTCAAAACCGGTTTACTTGTCTGCTTGTTGACAACTTAAAAGTAGGAGATTAGTTGGGGAAAATGGCGGCGCCGCAACGAAATTAAGAACCTTATATTTTCATTTTTTTTAAAGCCAGTTTAAACTCTCTGGAATTGAGTATTCTAATCTTAGTGTGTTTTCTCTTATGTAGCAGCAGAAACTGACTACGTTTTGGTTCGCAACTGGAGGGGCTGGCTTTTGTATCAGTCGATCTTTAGCACTCAAGATGATGCCGATTGCCAGGTAAACGTTTGTTTATTTTTCCGAAATTTGAGTATGATTGGTTATTGACGTCTATAAAACTGTATCTTGATAAGCTCGTAATTCCTGGCACTATAAAAGCATTCTTTGAGATGGATAGAAGATTAGCTATTTCCCCCAAGTTTTGCGCTCCGTCAATTTTTATTGTAGCCGTAATGACGGAGGATGTATTTCCGTTTCTGACCAAAAGCAGTCTATTGTGTCCAACCCTCCAACAACCCCTTTGTCACTTGCATAAAACCATAAATGGGTTTTGGGGAGGGTCTTTGTAGCATCCAAATGATGCACAAAATATGCTCTGCTTTCTTACAATACTATTTTTTCTAACTTCTCTTGTATTTACTAGTGGCGGCAAGTTTATCAGCATTGGAGAGAAGATTCGGTTGCCTGATGACGTCACTATGGGCTATGTAATTGGTAAGTGTGCCCTCAGTTTCCGTTAGGATTTCCAAATGAGCGTGAAAAAATAACAGCTATTTATCATTGGTATAGAACACGTGTTAGGCAAGCGGCTGACGGTGGTAGAAGAATTCCATTCGCATTTGGAGCCGATGAGATTTCTCAAACCTGAAGAACTTGCTAATCAGGTATACAAACGCGTTTTCTTTCCCTGAGATTGTTCCTTCTTGTTGTTAAAGTTTCGAGATTTTGAGAGTCTAGGAGGGTGGAGAAAGATTGGCATTAATGTGGCAAGTTAAGGAGCCAAAGACCTGTTTGCGATCAAAATCGTTAAGCAGAGACTTGAATGCATCGTTAGCTGTAGCTTAGAAGCCCTGCAAAGCTTGCAAAGCCATCCAGTAGGTTATTAAACTATCCTTAAACCTAGAAGGAGCTGCTTGCGGTACTAGAACGTGTCCCGTCTTATCAGTTACAGTCAGTACAAGCTTTCCAGAACTTCCAAAGGCATTGTTGTGGTAGAAAAGGTTTTGAGTTAATGACCCAAAACGATGGCTGACCGATAGTAACATTAGCGTCCAACGAAAACAGCCTCAGACTGTATGATTAATCCCTTTATGAACCCGCACAGGAGAAGATCCTTCAGCTTGTCAGATTTTAGAGGTGATGGATGGCGAAAAGGGGACCTTTTCCCTCTGACCACGCCTATCACAATGCTCCGAATTTGACAAGACAGTGCGGAAGACGCTCCTTGAGGCGTTTCGAATGAAAGAAGATGATAGCCTAGAAAGTTTCAACCCGAAAAATGTAGAGTTTGGTTAGGCTGGCATTTCGTTTGGCCCTTGCACGATTTTAATTAACGTAGGGGACTGTAATGAGACATTGAAAGCAGCCTCCGCCAGCGATTCAATCTGTTCCGCCCAAGCAGGGGGTCGGGGAGGTTTTAATCTACTTGAGCTATTATGATCGCCTTCAAGGTCTTTTCAGTTGTTTTTTTTTTTTTTTTTTTTAATAATAAAAAGATAAAATTGCCAGATGTGGCCAAGATGACTGTCGTTTTTAGCCTACAGATGCGCATGTGTTTAAAGAATGGGTTAATTACACTTCTTTAATGTTGACTTTGTCTGTTTTTTTCTTTATAGGTTTCCTTCAGCTATTCGAAGTATGGGCAAGAAATGAACGTGGTACGAGTAGAAGGATTCGATGAACGATTGGATAGTACTAGGTAATATAAGTTAAATAAATTTTTGTTAAGCTGGAAGCAGTTTTCTCATGGATTGTTGCTACTTTGTACATTTTTATAGATTTCTATCGCTGCACTGTCTGCTGTTTCCCAACTTCAGTTTTTGTCCCCGGTAACCCAAGAACCCGGATGCAAAATTATAAGGAGTTGTCGTGGTTCTCTTTTTTTGGTCAAGGGAGTTGGAGTCTGTCAACAAAAGCAAAGAAACGCGATTAATTCCGATCTGGCTGTGATAACATTACGAAGCGGAATTTTGCGGAGGACAATTAAGACAGATTGAATTGCCAAAGCCTAACTATCTCTGTATGCTAACATGAACCCCTTTTCTTGTTGTCATTTTTATTTTAAAAAGAAAACCTGGTCTTCCAACAAAGTTTTTAAAATCATGGATTACACAGCCATGTTCGTACGTGCCATTATGGAAATAGTTTTATTAGTTTATGCAAACCTTCAGGTGTTTTTTTTTAAATGCTATACGAGAAGGTTTCGTGTATATTTTGTACAGCAAAGGCAAATGTTGCCTGGAATTTTTAGTTTCTGGCCAAAATAAAGGCGTAACTTGACAAAATCGTTATCTCGCATTATTGTGTCCAATTTTTTCAATTTAAGTGAGTATTTAGTTACTTTCCAGACTTAATTTTGGAACTTCCAGACATGGGGTCGACGGAAATATTCGCAACAAAAGGCGGGAAGGAAGTTCAGGCATTAGCCGCCACTGTTTCAGCGCCGAACAGTAGAAACTTCAGAAAGAAGGTTGTTATGTATTCCATCTCCTTGCCAATCACGTTCTGTTTTTGTAATCCGTTTTGGTAACCGAAGCAGGTGGTGGAGGTCAAGTTTTGTGTCAAATATTTGTTCGCTAGGTAAGAAAAACCTTCGATCGGCAGGAGCTTAGTAGTGATTATTAAGATACCCTGGTGCCCCTTATTTACATAAATGAGCGGGCGTGGTTCTTTTTATATCAGCCATGCCATCACAATTACCTGTATTAAGCAGGTGGCTTGTTCGTTCTAGCTAAAAGGGGCTTGTACCGGGTTGATTGCGTCTACGTCTACCTGGCATGCACGCTCTCCTGGTGGTAAGCCTTTTCATTCTTCTTTATAAAGTAGAAGGGGGTACTTAATATATATATATATATATATATAGTTAGTCACTCAAGCTTTTATTATAATTGTGTCATTTTTATTCTTTATATATCGACATTCTTTTGCTTTTCTCTTTTTTTGTACAATAAACTTCAGAAATGGAAAGAAAGCAGAACAAGGAACAAATTGGGCAAATTTGGCGCTTAGCAGATGCTGTTTGTTTTGATGTAGACTCCACAGTTTGTACCGGCGAAGGATTGGATGATCTGGCCGAGTTTTGTGGCAAAGGAGAACAAGTAAAGCAAATGTAAAGTAATTCCGAAATGTATTACATAAGAAAGTTATTAGCTAAAATTGCGTAAGGTAATGAATGACTCTTAATTAGACAGGACTACACAAGCAATGGGCGGGGCTATGGAATTTCGGGAAGCTTTATTTATACGTTTGGAGATATTACGCCCTAGTTTGGACCAAGTTCATGAGTTCTTGCGGCAAAAGCCACCACAGCTTACGCCAGGTGTAAGGTAATACACATTTTTAAACCTTTTTTCCTAAAAAAAAGATCGTAAGTATTAACTTATCATGTCACCAAAAAAACTAGTGAGTTGTTTATGGCATTACGAGCCAAGGGAGTCACGCCTTATTTAGTATCCGGTGGGTTTGATTGCATTATCGAGCCTGTGGCCAATCAACTAAGTGTACCTTTACATCACGTGTTCGCCAACAAACTCCTTTTTTCATCAGAAGGTATACAAAAAAATTAACCTATGTGGTCCGGGACTTTTTAGTGGATACTTTTTCATCTTGGTAGGTGCATACCAAGGTTTTGATGAAACGCAGCCTACCTCCAGATCAGGAGGGAAACGTGCTGTGATAGAGCTTCTCAAGAATTCCCCATACGGTCACAAGCAAATTGTTATGATAGGGGATGGAGCTACGGATTTGGAAGCGTGTCCGCCTGCTGATGCGTTTATTGGCTTTGGCGGCAACATTGTAAGAGAAAGTGTTCGCCAGCAAAGTGGTTGGTTTATAACACATTTCCAAGAATTAATCACTGCCTTAGAGTCGCCTTAAATAACTATGTAATGATAGATTTTGAAAGCCAAGCTTGGTTTTTTTATTACACAGTGCAAAGAGTTTTTACCTTTATTGTTACAATCAGGGACAAAGTCTAAGTATATGCTCAATACAGTAGATTATGGGGGTAATTTGAATTATTGTTTTATGTTTTCATTGGGTGAGTTCTTATTTGTTTTTTGACCGTGGTACGACATTTCTCGATCTTTATATAAAGCTGAATCTGTTCAATATTCGTAGGATTTTTAGATAGATGAACTAATGCTTCCCTTTAGCGGTTCATGAAGTTACCAACAAAGCGTATTTACGTTTCAAATTTATGAAAAACCTATGCTCAAGAGTTAGGGAAAGGCGAACTCGCTCTCTGATTGGACGGGTAACTTCCCGTGTTTACACGTTTACTTGGATAAACAAAAGAAGAAAAACAAATGGCCGTGACGCTTTTATTATTGTAACCTGATTCAAATATAGAAGTAAAAACGTTCGCCAATTTAGTGCAAAGGATTTATTTTTATTAGCTTAAAGCCAGCAGTTGTAGTTGTACATGTTGTTTCCCTTTGCTTTCATATTCACGTTTAAAAAGTATGCGAAAAGGAACGAATAACCCACAGAGGTAGAAAAGAAAGTAGCTGGAAGCTAGAATGCGAATGAACCGGAGCACATTATATTGTACTGTCTTAAAAAAAAGGGAGGGGGGGGGACTAAAACGGGGACTAATTGGCGAGTTTCAGAAACGTTAGCGTGGATAGAGAATCAGAATCGTTTTCCTTTTTTATTTTATTGACGTATCCCTTTTATCCACAACTCATTTCTTCTTGTTTTTGCCTAGTGTTAGTGTATGGTGACCCAACGTGCCTGTGCTGTGCGTAAGCAATTGCTGGCGTCTCTTAGCCAATTCCGCCATATCTTCTTCCATTTGCCTTCTCGATTCTTCTAATCTCTTTTTCTCTTCAGCATGCTCCTTTTTCAACCGATCAAATTTGGCATGTAACTATTTTTTTTAAAGTAACAAAAGAATATGATAAAAAATTATATAAATTTTTGGATTTCATGTTATTTTACCTCCTTTTCCGAGTCTTTTAACTCCGCCTCCTTCTCTTTAACGCGGGTAACAAACTGCTGGCGCATGGCGTCTTCCTTTTGCTGCAATTCTTGACGTAATGCTACGCGCTTGTGCTCGTAAGTTTGCTGGAAGCTGCACGGTTTGTTATCAGAGTCGACGTCGCTGAAACCCATCTGTTCAAGACGGCCACGACGATAGAGCTCGTAATGCCGCAAGTGGGTCATTTCCCGCATGTCTTCCATGTTGGTTCGGATTAACATCTCTCGCAGCTTCACGAAGTCGCAATGAGCTTCATTCTCCACTAGAAAAAATAGTTTTTCGTCAATAATGAGAAGACAGAAAAGATTCGTTCAGCTGTCAGCATCTTAGATTTCAAAACGAAGCAAGTTTTTACCTTGAACTGTTCCCCACGGATATTGGCGCGCTCGGACCATCTTATTGCCCACTCGAACGAAATCGGTACTTCCACACACAGCGAAAGGAATCAAAGAATTCATTGCTGTATTTACTTCAGAAACGGTTTCATCGTCCACCGGAAATTGATAGATTTGGACCCCATTGCTGACTAATTCCGAGATGATCTTGGCCTTACAAAATGGAAGTAAAAATTAGGATTTTAACATTATAATTAAATTCAAATTTACGATAATTTAAGTATTTAAGGACTGTTTTATTATTTTTGTTAAGTATTTGTACAAAAAGGTTATCTAAACATAATTCTAAAAAAAACTTACTTAACTCTTTAACTCAAAGCTCTAACTTTTTATTATAAAAATAAGTTATTATTCTTTTAGTATTTATTATTTGGAAAGAAAAATACTGAAAATTATGAAATATTTATTACTTTAAAACGCTGTAATTCAGCTTTGGAGATTGTGTCAGCTTTCGCAATGATAGGAATAATGTTAACTTTGGTATCCAGTTTCTTCATGCAGACCAAATCGATGGATTTTAACCTATTGGGAGAAAAAGTAACTTCAAACTAATTTTAAGGAAATTTTTGTCTCAATTTTGCTTTACCCATGACCAGTAGGGCAGACAAAGTACAAGCAAGCGTGAATGCGAGTATCATGGAACGTTCCCAACTGACGTTTTATCTTCAATTCTTCTTGTAAGTAACCTTCGAACTGGGCGTCGGTGTAATCCACGATTGGTTTGAAGGAATCTTCCTTGTTGACTTGGTCCCCGTACCCCACAGAATCCACAATTGTCAGCTGTAAGCGCAAACACAAAGAGACACGGAGTTCAGTTGCGAACTTCCGAACTTTGTAGAGGTTTAATTTAAAATACTTTGAGTTTGACGCTGCTTTCTTGCAATTCATAAGTATGGGCCTTGAGTTTAACGTTGGAGAGGGTATGAGGACTAGGAGTTGACTCAAAATTGGTGTTAAACAACGAATCCATTAAAGTTGATTTACCCATCCCAGTCTCACCTAAAAAACACGCTTAATTAAGTAAAATACAAGTTTTAAGTGAATATTAAATTTACCTATGCATAGAATGTTAAAGTTAAAGCCAGACTGGATGGACTTCGAGACAAGTTGGTCGGGCAGTGTATCAAAGCCAACATGTCCTGCGAGTTTGAGACTTCTATTCTTCATGTTCGAGTCTTCCATCTGGTACACATAAGACATGTTTAAGTCAGGCATTCTGCATCGAAACTAGCAAACTAATTAGGCTTACCTTTACCCCCATCGTAACGGCGGCCATGGTTGTTAATTTCGTTTCCGCTTCCCCGTTATCCTTGGATTATTTTGGTTCTTCTTAATCGCCACCGGTCAGTTTGAGTTGACGCCCAACAGCTATACAAGAATTCAAAGGGGTGTGGACTCCTATCGGGGACGATATCGATAAATTTGTCTGAACAAGTTTCTATCGGTACCTTCCAGAAGCGCATGGAGGCGTGTTTAATCTTCATTGTTTTCTTCAATTGTAGCATGCTGTTGGCTAAAAAGTGAGAAGCTTCAGTTGCTAGGTAACGGACAAGATGCACCAAGCAACCCTTGAATACACAAAAAACAAAACATCGAAGAAGCAACACACAAAATGGACAAATTTTGATAAAATAAGAGCGGTTTTGGATTAAAAATGCGTACAGTTCAAACATGGATTGACAAAGTACACGACCGAGACAACAATGAACAATGGTACAGCTACATTTTCAAATAAATCAACTTTATTCATTCCCTTCAAATTATTGCTTGAAACGCGCTCTAACATACGTTCTCACAGTATTTACAGCATTTGCTTCAGTCCTGATGGCTCCCAATTGATAGTTGCCGCTGGGAACCGCGTTTTAGTTTATGATCCCAGTGACGGTTCCCTTCTCCAGCCTTTAAAGGGTCATAAAGACGTTGTTTACTGCGTTTGTTACGCCAAAGATGGAAAACGTTTCGCCTCCGGTGCTGCCGACCGCAATGTTATAATCTGGACATCAACGCTCGAAGGGATCTTGAAATATTCGTAAACATAAATAAAATAAAGAGAAACAACCAAAATCACTCTGTAACACTGATTTCTCAACTTTAAAGGCACAATGACGCTATTCAGTGCATGGCATACAACCCAATAACGCACCAACTTGCAAGCTGCGCAGTCAGCGACTTTGGATTATGGTCCCCCGAACAGAAGAACGTCCAAAAGCACAAAATAACGTCAAGAATCAATTCTTGTGCTTGGACCAGCGATGGAGCCTTTCTCGCTTTGGGTCTTAGCAGCGGAATAGTCTCTATACGGTCAAAAGTAATTTATTGAATCCTTTTTCACCAAACCAGTCTACTTCATTTTTCTTTAAAAAAAGAAATTAAGAGCTATCTGTGCGCTTATTTTCTAGAATGGGGATGAAAAACAACGTATTGAACGGCCTGGAGGCAGTCAAACTCCTATTTGGGGCCTTTGCTGGGTTTCAAACATGTAAATCTTTATCAAAAATTCACTTATGAGAATTTTCAGAGGGTTAAAATCTTTATTCTGTGTAGAGATGAGCAATATGACAGTCTTGTGGTTGCAGATTGGGGCCAAGCTCTTTCTTTCTACTCTATCCATGGCAAACAAGTAGGAAATTACGTTACTTCATCGAAAAAAATAGGTGCAAAAATTCAAGAGAATTTTGGTTCATTTTAGGTGCATAAAGAACGTCATTTGGGTTTCAACGCCACCCAAGTGAGTCTGTATGAGTATATGGGTGGTGAATACTTACTGGTTTGCGGTTCTGGCAAGCAGTGTTGGCTTATGAGCAAAGAAGGAATTAAGTTAGGTCAAGTTGCCGAACTCGAAGGTTGGGTTTGGTGTTGTTCAGGCAAATCGGAATCAACTTACATCGTAATTTGCTTATACATTTTTTGTTAATTTAGAACATGAAAGAGGTTTTCGTTTAGGCTGTAGGATGCCAAGATGGAACTGTGGTTCAGAATCAAATAATTTTCAACACAGTTCATGGCTTATATAAAGAACGGTACGCATATAGAGAACATATGACTGATGTGGTGATTCAGCATCTCTTAGATGACCAGAAAGCGAGAATAAAGTGCCGAGACCTCGTCAAGAAAATTGCGGTCTACAAAAACCGTCTTGCAGTAACTATTTTTCTTAGAAATAAAATATGTGAGTATTCATTTGTATATTTTAGGTGCAATTGTCAGAACGAGTAGTCATTTACGAGATGTATACTAATGAGGATACCATGCACTACCGAGTGAAAGAACGACTCAGCCAGAAATTGGAATGTAACTTACTGGTCATTTGTTCCCATCATTTGGTGCTTTGTTTGGAGAAAAAATTGGAGAGCTACAGTTTTCAAGGCTTGAAAGAACGGGAATGGCATTTGGATTCCTTAATTCGATACATTAAGGTCATTGGAGGGCCTCCTGGCAGAGAAGGGTTGCTTTTGGGCCTCAAAACTGGAGAAGTGAGTAATTCAGTCAGGATGTAACTAGTTTTTGAATAATGTTAGATGTTTTTTCTTTCTTTTGGCAGATTTTGAAGATCTATTTGGATAATCCTTTCCCGTTGTCGATTCTCAAGATCCCTTCAGCTGTAAGATGCTTGGATTTAAGCGCAGATAAAATGAAATTGGCAGTCGTAGACGAGAATCACGTTTGCCTCGTTTATGACGTCAATACAAAGGAATTGTTATATCAAGTAATATTAACGTAGCTTTATTACAACTCGTTAATTATCAATGTTAATTATGTTTTTTAGGAACCGAATGCAAATAGTGTGTCTTGGAATTTGCAATGCGAGAGTATGTTGTGCTTCTCTGGGCAAAATCTGCTGAATATTAAAGCTTCGGATTTTCCGTGCCATCAACAAAAATTTAGCGTAATTTTAAGCGTTATTATTGTTTATCTGTAATTAATAGGGTTGATTTTAGGGATTTGTGGTAGGATTTTGTGGAGCCAAGATCTTTTGCTTGCAAACGTACAACATGTCGACTTTAGAAGTTCCGTTGTCGGCTCCTATGTACCAGTATTTAGAGAAAAAAATGTTTAAGTATGCGAGTGTGACTTGTTTCGAAACAAAGTGCTTAATATTTGGGTTTTGGTAGGGACGCATATACGGTGGCTTGTCTCGGCGTGCCTACAAGCGACTGGAAACAACTAGCACAGGAAGCTTTACAAGGTTTAGAATTCGCAATTGCTAAGAAAGCCTTTATGCGAACGCAAGATCTCAAGTATTTGGAGCTTATTACATCTATAGAGGTGAGAATGCACATTATTGAGGTCAAGTGATGTGTGTTTGTTAAGAAGTTTGAAAGAACCAATGAGGTTTAGCAAGACGTAAAATTTGTGCTCGCTCATTGGTTGACGATGGCATCTGCCTCTCAAGCGTATGCTTACTCTTTACGTTACGACGGATTTAAGGCTGGACAAGTTATTCCGTGTTTTTTCCTAGTTTCAACAAGAAAAAGGGATAAAAGATCCTTCTTTGTTGTTGGCGGATATGTTGGCTTGGGAAGGGAAATTCCATGAAGCTGCTCGCTTGTACAAAAAAGCGGGGCATGACCATAAAGCGCTGAGGATGTATACCGACATGCGAATGTTCGATTTAGCTCAAGTGAGATCATATTACGAGCGTTTTCTGTATTATTTATCTTCATTTTCGTTATTCTAGGAGTATGCGTCTAATGATGCTTCAGAACAACGGATGGATTTGCTGAAACTGAAGGCAGATTGGGCTCAAAACATGAACGAACCTCGTGCAGCAGCTGAAATGTACCTAAGTGCAGGTGAAACTACCAAAGCTATCGAAATAATTGCAGCCCAAGGTTGGGGCACCATGTAAGTACTTTTTGTTAAAACTTCCCCTTTTTAAGTTTGGTAATATTATTGGTTTTTTTTAGGTTAGCAGAAGTAGGGCGAAAATTGGAGAAAAGTGACAAGGATGGATTGCTCCTCATCGCCAAACACTTACAGAAGCTTAATATGACCGTAGCAGCAGCTGATGTGCTTCGGAAAGCCAACGAATTACCGTCTTTAGCCAAACTTTATGTGGAACAACAGAACTGGGAAGAAGCCCTACTGCTTGGAGAGCAACACAGCGAACTTTTGGCAGATGTTTACTTGCCCTACGCTCATTGGTTGGCTGAAAATGACCGTTTCACTGACGCTCAGAAAGGTAAACCATTTTTGCCCTTTACCTGTTGAAATGATGTCAAATCAATGAAGTTATGCGTTACATTGCTTGAAAACTTAAAATAATTCGCATTTTCGTTATTCAGCATTCTTCAAAGCTGGAAAACCGGAAGTTGCTTACAGAGTTTTGTCGCAATTAACTCTAAATGCGGTTAGAGAGTCCCGTTTTGAAGATGCGGGTTATTATTACTGGGTTTTATCAATCCAAAGCCTCCAGTTAGCAGCTACGTGAGTTTTTTTTCGCTTTTAGAAAGACAGTTAAAATAAGAAATATTTAATTAATGTGGTGTTAATTGGTTTTTGATTAGGGATTCTCAAATGTTGGTTCGTTTTAAAGATCAACAGAAGAAAAGCGCAGTTTATTACGCTTACCACGCCATACATCGATTTACAGTAAAAACTTAAGCAGCGTTAACGTTAATTATAAACTAAATATTTCATAAATTAGAACGAACCATTCACGTCATACATGCCTGATGCATTATTTAATATGGCAAGGTTCCTCATGCACGAATTAATGCACCAAACTCTCCCTGGCGTCTCGAAATTGTAAGCAAAAACTATTCGGAAAAGATTATTCAGAATTAATTGGATTTTGTGGATAATCAGTGCGGTTTTGTACGCCTTGATGAAGCAAGCCAAAGCTTTAGGAGCATTTAAACTCACCCGCCAAGTGCTAAATCAAATGCAATCCTTGCGAATTCCTACCCAGTTCCAAGTAAATGAATTGGTTTCATTGCTAGTTAAATATTTTCCCCCAAGGGATTAAGACAAACTTTCTCTCTAGTTATATGAATTCAAATTTAGTTGAAGTTGTCACTATACTTCTTAATACTAATTAAGAAATTGAACTATTAACTTGAAGTTTGGATTTTTACGACATTTTTTAAAATTAAGTTTTCGTTAAATAGTTCGATAATCAATCTCGAAACTTTAAATAATTATTAAGGAAAGCGTTGAAATTGCAAGTTTGCATATACGAGGAAAACCATTCCAAGACGCCGAAGAACTTTTGCCATTGTGTTATCGCTGCTCAACGACCAATCCGTTGTATAACCCCAAAGGCAACGCTTGTATTCTCTGCAAACAACCGTTTTTCCACTCCTACGTCTCATTTGGTACCTTAACCTTAAAAGCGCTCTAAAATCACACGTTTAGTAACGAAACTTCTCTTTTGGCAGAGATATTGCCGTTGGTTGAATTCCAGACAGAAGATGGAGTCAGCAACGAAGAAGCGTTGGTGCTTGTACGGTCTACAGCGAATGAAGAACCTAAAACGAAGGATATTATGCAGTTTAATGAAACTAGTGAAGATCCTTTTGCAGCTAATTTACCCTTGGAGGTGAAAATTTCTAGAGTTTAAGTAACTGTTACCGTATACTTTTCTAATTTCTTGTTTCTAGGGTGAAGAGTATAAACCGTTGATAATCAATCGAACTTCATTGCGAACGTTGCAACCCAATGAAGTTCTAATTTGCAAATGGCCAAGCCCCTTAAAGTACCAATATTTTCGTAATTTATTGCCTGATGTTCCTTTGAGGCACTGCAATCACTGCAACAAAGTAATGAAAATAACTATATTATGGTCTTAAAGAAGCGGAACTGCAAGCTCATGTTTATATTCTTAAAAGGTATTCCACGCTGACGACTTCGAACTTCAAGTTCTACAAAAAGGACACTGCCCCTTCTGCCGAAACTCATTTCCACAGCAAGAATGATGATCTCCGAAAACTTGAAATTCTGCAGTTTTCTTTTATTTTATAATGAAAATCCCGATCCCGTCCGAGAGCAACTTTGTGATTCATTCCGTTTACTGCACTGATCTTTTTGCCAATACAGAGAAAATTCGCATCTATCTCTTCTCTCTGTTAAGCTTGTAAGTAACCTCTGGAAGAAAAAAAAGAGCAAAAATATGCTTTAAAAATAATTAACTTTAAAATGATAACTTAATCAAATAAAGCTGATCATTACGGCAACTTCATCCTCATAAAGATCCACGTGGTGAAGAAGGAGACCAGGATGCAAGCGAAGCCCACGAAGATAAGCAAAAGACGATTCAAACGAGGTGTCGAAGGAGAATGAGTTTGGTCCAAAATCACGTAACCCAATCCTCCGATAGTGAACATGAAACTGGAGGCTAGACCTTCCATGATGTATTGTCCATTCACACGATAGGGCATAAACGCAACCTAAACAGGTGAATTAAATAGAAGAAATTGATTTATACTTTTAAAAAATAACAGTTGGGAATATTTTGTCATTTTTACCGGTTTGGAATGGCCATGTTCATCAGTGGTGGATCCAATTGAAGGAGGCTCCACAATAACGTCATAAATGATTCCTAGAGGATCCGTGATATATTAAGTTTTTCATATGCATTTCTTTGGACAACGACGAACAAGAATGAAGAAACCGAAAGTTAATAGTTATTATTTACCTCCACATACTAAAAAGTACGAAAGAAGAACTAACGCGAAAACAGTCATCGCTGAAGGTTGGCGAATCCATGACGGCTTTTTTAGCCGTAGATTTGGCACTTCTAATACGGAAAAGGGAATTTGGAAAAGGTTTTTCATCTTGAGAAGTTTTACCAATGTTTTGGGGAGCGTCACCGCCAGATCGACACGTGTTTAGCCCCGCCTACCGATAGAGATCGGGCGGTTTAGATCAAATACGAACCGCGAATTGCAAAATGTTCACTATTAGACAACGGGAAAAGACGTGGTTTAAAGATATATGAAAGCGGGTCATTTGTTGGGCAAATAGACTTTCTTTATCGGATTAAAATTGTGACTCTTTATGTGTTGTACTAAGAGTTTGTGAGATGTTTTCTGCGTTTAAGAAACTAACTTCCGGTCGAGATGCAAATGCAGCGCAACAACAGCAAGGCATGCAAACCATGGCCTCTTCACTGCAGAGAAAATTCTCCAAGGGCATCCAATATAACAGTAATTAGCTAAAATTTTCTTAATTCCCGTAACTATAATATATGATTATTTACTTTGCAGTGAAAATTGTGATTAAAGGCGACCGCAATGTCGGCAAAACCTGCTTATTCCATAGGTTACAGGGTCATCCATTTTTAGAAGAATACATTCCAACTCAAGAAATCCAAGTAAAACGTCTAAAAATCTTCTATTATCCATCTAGTTATACTTTAGTAGCTAATAACCGTCTTTGATAGGTCGCGAATGTCAATTGGAACTACAAAAATACAGAAGACGTGGTTAAAGTCGAAGTTTGGGACGTGGTAGACAAGGGGAAGAAAAAGAAGCCTTTAGAAGGATTAAAACTAGCTACGAAGGGTAATTCAGGGCCTGTTAACCTTCCCGAAGATCCTGCATTAGACGCGGAATTCGTAGACGTATATAAAGGCACTCACGGCGTTATATTCGTTCTTGATATTACCAAAACTTGGTATTTAATTCAGTGTGAATCATTTAGAAATGATTTTTAAAAGGACCTCATTTTAGGACGTTCGACTACGTGAAACAAGAGCTTCTAAAAGTTCCCACTCATATTCCCGTTCTGGTAATGGCTAGTCATCGAGATATGGGTCACCATCGCACAGTTTCAGAAGACGACGTTCGGTTTTTCATCGAAAGCCTGGAACGGTACGAATATTACTCGTTTTCTCGCATTTTTCCTAGCCTAAAAATTTACTATTTAGGCCTGAAGACGCAGCTCAGATACGTTTCGCAGAATCTTCGATGCGAAACGGGTTTGGTTTAAAGCTCCTTCACAAATTTTTCAATTTACCTTACCTCGCTTTGCAAAGGGATTCTTTACTCAAACAAGTAGAGACAAATCGCCATGAAATGAACTTGACAAACGAAGAATTGGACCTTTACCAAGAAAGCGAGGACGCTTCTTACGAAAGGTACCCCAACACTCACATAAATCCTTGAATTCTAACGCTATGGTTTTTACGAAGATTTCAAGACGCTTTGAATCAAAGGCGAAGACAAGTAGCAGATTCTCTATCCTTCACCGCGGCTCCTAACATCGTTTCTCCTCAACAACAACAGCAGCAAGTGGGAAGACCTGCTTCCACACCTATTTTGACCTTAAAAGCCTTAAACATCCATTCTCCCGTTTCTTCACCTGCTCCGGTAGCTAGTACTCCTGTTGCCAAACCTGTAGTGTTGTCATCGCAGCCAGAACGCAAAGAAAACCCCTCGACTCCGCCTACTACCGTCAAAGGTGAGTCTATAACTCCGTTTTAAAGCCCACAAAGAAAACTAGTTAGCCTATTTTTAACCTAGTTAAGAATCGAACTAATTATTTGATTATTGAAAGATGTGTCTATCGTTAATCCGACAGTGGGAGTGGATGATTACGTCGCAGCGGGGACTATTGACGCGTTTTTGGAAGACAATGATTCGCCTTCGGTACCCGAAACGCGAGGAATGGCGGACGGAAGCGAAAGTGATAGGTAAACACGTTTAAGACCGTCTATTTTGGGTTTATTGTTTATTTTCGTAGCGATGAGGAAGGGAATCCGATGGTTATGGATTTCCAGGATGAAATTGACGATGAAGACTCTCATCCGTCCGCCTTGATGCATCGTGTGATCTTCCAAGAAGAAGAAAGCGAAGAAGAGACTGTGACGACAGTCGTGATGCAAGCCCAGGCGTTGAAAATTAGACAGACTGAGGCGCCTGCTGAGAAGAAATCGCAAAACAAGGTGGACGAAGTGGAGGTGGATACTTTGGATGACTGGTTAAACGATGGCGAAAACGTAAAAGTTTTCGAAAATGAAAAACCGTCGAGTTTACCTGTGTTGGAGGTCGAAAGCGGGGTTAAAAAGAAGAAAAAGAAGGAAAGGGGTGAGAAAAGCAAGAAGAAAGAGGGAGGGAAGGAGAAGAAACAAAAGAAAAGTGTCAAGGAAAATAACGATTTAGAAGAGTTTCTCACCGGTGTGCCTGACTCGCGCTCTGTCGAAGCTTATGAAGAACTGTGATTACGTTAAATGGATTTTAATGATTTTTAATTAGAGAAAAATAAAACTTACAAGTTCAGGTCTAGATGTTTCTTCTCCAGCTCTTTCCTCACTTCTGCTAATGCCTTCTTGGTGGACGTTATGGATTACCAGACGAATTTTGATTCTAAATTGTATATAAGCGGAACATTTATGAGCTGTTATTAAGTTATATCCTGTGCTAATATTTTTTTGAATAAATGGCCCAATAAGAAACCGTATGAACTGCCGGCTTAATTCTTTGGAAACCTGGAAAAGTTTCTCTTTATTTTCCAAATTAATGGTTTCGGACATGCTTTCCCGCTTTTTTACACCATTGGGAGGAGCGAGGCTGGACCCTGGACAGGGGATCACCAATAGGAAAATCTTTGAATTAAATTCCGTTAGAATTATTTAATTGAAACCTCAGTTATTATAAGTCGTATAACGAAAAACAATTAGCAGTCAAAACTGAAATTTTATTTCGTAATTAAGATACAGTTATCTGTAAATTATCTTTAGCTTTTTGTTTTAAAAAAATACATCGGAAGCAATAAACGAGGATGACCTTAAAGGGGGAGTAAGGTTTCAAAATGAAAAAATATGTGTTATAGAAGAGACCAAGTTACATGTTCTGGCTGAAGAACCCCTATGTCAATTATGCATATTAACAGAGTAATTAATTATTTAGCGGTTTAAGCTCCGCCCCTTTACTCCAAAATTCAAATTTTCCTATACCTATAACATTGGGGGACAGTTGGCCGGAGGCCTAACGCCTTTACCTATGAGCGCATTCAAAATCGATCCCTTGTCTCACAGAGATGGCATCATTATCTTTGTTTTCAATGCTTAAACAAGTCTGTAGATGCTTTGGTTAATTTACAAGCTCAATCGCAAAAAAACGACGTTTTCTTCGCGCCATCGCCCGATCACCGTCCTGCCGGGCCGAGACCCGCGCCTGAGAACCTTTGGGCAAGTTTCGGGTCGGCTTCGCGGTCGAGAGCCCATCCCCTGCAATCAGTGTTCTGGATCTTTTTAAAAAGATTAGATCAGANCATCGCCCGATCACCGTCCTGCCGGGCCGAGACCCGCGCCTGAGAACCTTTGGGCAAGTTTCGGGTCGGCTTCGCGGTCGAGAGCCCATCCCCTGCAATCAGTGTTCTGGATCTTTTTAAAAAGATTAGATCAGATCAGATCAGATCAATCGGCCATTTTTGATCTGATCGGCGTTGACCCTAAATTGCAGTGATCTGATCGATTTTTTCGAGAAAATTTACCGATCCCGACCGATCAAAATCATCTAGTGGCCATTTATATGCAGTTTCTAACACCGAAGCGCTTTGGCAAACGTAGTTTCAGCGTGGTCTCGGCTCATGAGACCAGAAACCACGCTGCCACGCCCCGTGAAAAGCTTTTCGGTACGGCTTTTCACGGGGCCGAAAAGATTAGGAATGAAGTTGATACGTACCTGAATGAGCCAGTGATTTTCACCCAAGAGGACGCCACAGACTGCGATATAGACCTTTCGTTTAGCCCTCTTAATTACTGGAAATTAAATGCTCACCGATTTCCATTTTTGTCGAAAATTGCTAAAGACGTGTTTGTTGTTCCAGCGTCCACGGCCAACATAGAGCGGATTTTTTCTACAGCTTCTGATATCCTTTCGGCGAAGAGAAATCGCACGAAACCTGAGCTGTTTTCTTCGCTGCTTTTCATTAAGCGCAACGCTCATTTGCAGGTTTAGTGCGATTTCTCTTCAGCGAAAGTATGTCAGACGCGATACAACAAATCCGCACAGCAAATAAGCGTTTGCAGCAAATGACCATTTAGTATCCCAGAATTTTTTCAGAAAAAGTCATTTTTTTGTAATTCAGCTTGTAAATTAACCAAAGCACCTACAGACTTGTTTGAGCATTCAAAAGAAAGTTCATGGTACCGTCCTTATGAGACCTGGGATCGATTTTGAATGCGCTCACAGGTAAAGGCGCTAGGCCTCCGGCCAACTGTCCCCCAATGTTATAAGCATAGGAAAATTTGAATTTTGGAGTAAAGGGGCGGAGCTTAAACCGCTAAATAATTAATTACTCGGTTAATATGCATAATTGACATAGGGGTTCTTCAGCCAGAACATGTAACTTGGTCTCTGCTATAACATATATTTTTTTCATTTTGAAACCATACTACCACTTTAATTAGAGCCCGTTAATCCTTTAAAGTCGCTTCAACAAGACGACAGGTTTAACTGTCGAATAAGCTGTGACAACGGAAGGTTAGTAGTGGTGAATGTGGGTAGGTGGCTGTCCTGGGCTTGGTCTGTTGTCGTCGATTTTGAAATTTGTAGAGGTTTTATTTACTGGTGATTTTTTAAAGAAACGGATGCATTGCAAAGCTTGTAATTTGGTTACGGGAAGATTTTGAAAATCAGAAGTGCATTCATAATTACTGGAATGTTAATGCCATGTAAAGTAGAAAGTAAGTTAAACTGTCAAGGAAAGTCAAGCCGTTATCCGTGCTCATCCCGCAAGTGCGATCGCAACCTAGGAGTGAATAGTTGTTTATTTAGAAGGTATTTTTACGCTGTGAAGTTCATTTCCCTGTATAAGCGGAAAAGATTTCAAATTTCGCTACATTTCAGTCGCGATGGGAAGGTCTTCTCCACGAAATGAATTTTGACAATCGTTCTTTTCTGATTTCAAACTTTTCGTATTATTCATTTTCGATTTTTTCGGTTTCTCTGGTGTCTTTTTATCAACATCAGTAGGAAGGCACATATTAGTAGCATGGCTAGCAGTTACAGCCCGTGTTAGCCTTTCATTGCATATACCACGACTACACCTACCTACAGTTTGTACAAGTGTATTTAGAAGTGCATTTCCTAATTCTTTGCAGCAAACTGGCACAATGTCATACTGCGGATTACCACGCGATAACACCGAACCATACATGTTCCGTAGGTACCCAACTAATTCATGGAATTCAAGTTCTAACAGGACAGCAGTACCCATACTATCAGGTTTACCAGAGGCATCACGTGCATGCGAATCAAAAAGGAAGTATTTTCCATTGCGCTCCATTATGCTTGTACAGTACCTTTAAAAAAAACGACCCCAACAAACCGTCCTGTCCTAATGGCCCGCAACTGTGCATCTGGAAACAGTGCTGCGAAGTGCGAATAGCCGTCCGTTGTGTCCGTAATGCTGTTCCCAGACGCACAGTTGCGGGCCATTAGGACGGTAGGCTTTGTTGGGGTCGTTTTTTTTTAAAGGTACTGTACAGTGTGAGCAACTAAT
>JAGJRO010000332.1:0-35064 GCA_022832285.1 Lepidurus apus apus
ATAATTGACATAGGGGTTCTTCAGCCAGAACATGTAGTTTGGTCTCTTCTATAACATATATTTTTTCATTTTGAAACCTTACTCCCCCTTTAAAACATCCAATATTTACATCGCTCGTAGAAACACGCAGATCGTCTGTGAAAGTAAAGCTTGAGCATCAATATAGTGTATATGCAATATGGTTTTTGTAGAAATCGATGTACTCTTTATGTTGGTGACACCCGTGTAAGTTCCGTTTATTAGTACCAACAATTGTACATCGCTCCCTACAATTAAGTTTATGAAAGGCTCTGTTTAGAGCGGAAATCGTCACTTCTCCTATAAAATATAACGCTTTTTGGCTCTAACAAATAATTTTACTTTTGCCAACAGCAACGTCGATGACACAGTTTTTATATGATTCAATAAGCTAATTTCTTGAAGGTCAAAAAAGAAAAGGTAAACATGTAGAACTCGACGAATAAGTATTACCTCAAATCTATAGCACAAAATGCAAAGCACCTTTGGCTAAATTTTACATAAGGGTTATAACCCTTATGTAAAATTTTCCTATCATTGTAACATTGGGTGACAGTTGGCTGAAGAGATGCCGTAGTGGTTCATCAAAATTTGACCAGATTTATGACTAAGTTGATTCAATAAAGTTAAAATTATTTTCTGTGAATTAATTATTAACTGCTTCCGCGGTCTTCGATAGTCCCACTCTATATTCCTCACTATCCTCTCTCCTCCCGCTCTTCCAGTGTCTCTCGCGCCACCTAACGTCGCTTCTCCGCACTCGGCCCTTCCTGACAAACTCACTCGTCCTCGAGTGAAGTCTTTTTACGTTTGTATTTGTATCTACATTAATTTTCCATACGAACATACATCCAAATATCACAGGTAATTTGAAAGCATAAAGTACAATTCACACAAATTTTTAGTAAATTACTGATCTAGTCGAGCACGTACTACTCCTTTATTCTGCATTCTGGCAGGACGTTTCAGCTATGTCCGCGGATGTCGCCACTTCCCGTTTGTCGATGACTGAGACTCCCTTCGCATCATATCCAGTATTTTCATTATTCGAATCCTCTTCGCCAATAAAATGTCCCTTCTTGTAGGCCTTCAGTTGGGAGATTGATGTCCATAAAAAAAACGATCCAATGGAATTTAGAGATCGCTTATCCAATTATTTTTTCTTGGCTTTTACTAGCCAGCGGGTTTAAACATCTCTTTCATTCCCGTATTTCGTGTCCAAGCCAAACCGAACTCCTAAAGCTTGTTCGGACCAAAAGTCAAGATGTTCAAAATATCTAAAGCGAATAAAATACTATTTGTCTACTTTTGGGAAATATTTACTATATTTTATATACTGTATATCCTGTATTGGCTAGTTACTAAATGCAACATGTTTTAAGAATAAACTTGACTTTATGGGTACACTTTTCCGCAATGTTTACAGCTAACGAACAGAACCATCTTGACTTTTAGTTCTCTGGTAAAGAGTAGACATTTTTTCTGCGGCTATTGAAATTTTAACCAAATTCTAGTAAAATCATAAAAGGCGCGAATAAATTTATACATGAAATTCAAAAAGCGAATAGAACGATGTAATGGTAAAAAAACACGTAGTCAATCATTATGTTATGTGTATTCCCGTACTCGCAACCTAATCAATCATCCTACGTAAAACCAACAACTGTACAGTTTGCGTACACATTTCACATAATCCAAGCTTGTATAGTGTCAATTAAAAAGGGGGCGTTCCTAGACTAGTCCCCTGCACCCAACCCCCATCACTGCAAAAACTCCTTCCTTTTCTTTCAATTACTCCAAAAAATATAGATACAGCATATTGTCACTTGCAACCACGCTATCACACAAAACCCCCACAACATTGTTACATTCTTTCGCCCAAATTTCACCAACATTCTTTCTCTCTCTCCCTCTTTTTATTTCATTTTCCCTCATTTTATTCCGACTGTCAAATCGCTTCATCTAGGCACTGAAAAGTGGTGGCTGTAGGCTCGGGAACAAGAAACTAGACACAAATTCAGATTGAATAACAGTCATCAATCCCATGAAATCGAGGGAAGGAATGCGTGACATTGAGAGAATCTTCAGGGGAAATTCAAACTTCCCGAATCATTTTCTCTTACGTAGCTTTCATTGCAGCTGTCGAGTCAGTTGTTTTGTCAGCCTCTAAGTGAATAGCTACAATGTTAGGCGCTTTCGCAACATCCCCTGAGCTACCACGTGGCCCAATTTGTGACGTCGACGTTGAGGTTGAGGTAACCGGTGGAAGCGATTTCCTCGCCTCCATAGACGGCCACGCTGGCTGAGGATCAGACTTAGATAGCCTCTCACTCAATGCTTTCAATGCAATCTGCCTAAAATTTTTAAAAAATACGAAAAAATAACGTTTGCATCTCAAATTTTGAACGAAAGTCGCATTTTACCGTCTTCTTTCAGCGTCTTGGGGCTCAGTGCCGGGCAAACTGATTGTTATAGCTGTAGGGGCTCCTACGTCATACTTTCGTACAGGTTTCCGACAGATTTTCATCCGGACCAAGAGTCTATAGATGGCATTGGACATGATTTCCAAGGGTGGCTGCACCACGTTAGGGAAAAAACTAAGGAAAAAACAGAATTAATAAAATGATGGGGAAGAAAGGGAGATAAAGTGAATACTTGGCAAAGGTAAAGTTGTCAGCCATATCGCCTTTGGTGCCATTACTATGGGTCTGGTAGAACCTTAAATAAATCCAACTAATTAGTACGCCAGACATGAACATGGTCGGGTAAGTCCCTTCCAGGACTCCAATGAGCCACAACGGGATGGAGACTAAAGAAACGCATAAAGGAACATTTCTATTGGTGAGTTTGCCCAACGGTGTTCGCAAAAGGATATGATCTGGCATCATTTGCTTGACGGCGACAGCGACAGCAGCCAAATAGCCCGCTAAACCGTGGATATGGATGTCAAAAAGAACTTCTGTGTTCTGCGTGGCCATGTAGAGCAGCATGTAAAAGAAGGTGCTGAGGATTCCTCCGCAAAAGTTGACCAAGGCAAAGAACTTCATCATCTCCCAAGCGCCCCATAGAGGCTCGATGAGCTTGCCACAAAGACCCACGGTGATAATATCAACGCAAACTTCCCAGAGATGGAATTCCACGAAACAATGCGTGAATAACGTCCAGAATTTGGAGAAGACGTAGGCGGGGGTAATGGTCGTGCAGAGAACGGCATAGTTGGAGTAAGACAGAAAGTAGCATGAGAAAATCACCAAACAAATGCACTTGACGGGTAAACTCGTCGTGCCTAATAAGGCAGAAAGCTGCTGTTTTAGAAAGGGGAGGTTACGACTAACTACTCGCATGTTTGTCATAATGGAATCTGTTCATAGAAAATTAGCACTGGAAGGATAATTTCCGCAAATTAGCCTTATATTTTTACCGCCCTAATCACATCCAAAACACTCTACAAGTTTGCCACGATATAAATAAACAAGGAATATGAGCTAATTCGAATAGAAAAAGCCTCACTAGGCTTGAATTTTGATACTGAATTTAGTTTAATTCAATCTAAGATTCTTAACTAAGGAGTCAGTAAAGTTGAAGAATTTGTAAAGAAGTTTGGCATATTTTTTATTCAAATCAGACTTAAAAAGAATCTGTTGTCAAGGGTCTAAGAAACTGAAAAATTATGTATTTATTTATTTATTTTGCGTTGGTTTTTCTGTCCATCATATTTAATCGGCGTCAATGAGGGGGGTTGCTATTGTTGAAAAGTGTTCAGGCAGTTCATTTTTACTTCCTAGTTTTTTATCTAGTCTATCTGTGTTATGATTGCTAATTTTTATAGGCGAAAGCTCACAAGTACAACACAAATTTTCACTTATCGTTATAGTCCTTAATTCAAATAAAATTCAAAAAGACTGGAGTTATTCTAATTGAGGAAGAATATCACGTAATAACACCGAAGACGGCTTGATTTCAGCAAGGATGTTGCACATCGTTGAGGCACTGCCGATTTTATGTGACGTTCGGAGCTTGAAAACCGATGGCGCTAGCGTTAAAACTGGCTTCAAAATTTCTCATATAAGTTAATTTCAGCTCCGTAGTAGATACTCCTTCACCAGGCTTGGAAAATAAAAATAACACTTGATTAAAACTATGTTTTGAAACTTGAAACAACAGATATTCAGTAACAAATTAAACTAAAATTATTCATTAATTATAAAATGCCTTATTAGTATAATTTACACATAATGGCGCTCGAATTGTTTGAAAAAGGAGGATTGGTCAAAATTTGCGCGCCAATGGTTCGATATTCAAAGTAATAATATTACTACACCACTTTTCTTTCTAAAACGACTGTTTTTCGTAAACTAGGCTACCTTTCCGAGCTCTGGTCCGTAAATATGGATGTGACCTAGCCTATACCCCAATGATAGTATCCAATTCGTTTGTAAAATCTCAGAAAGCTCGAGACAACGAATTTGGAGTTTGCGAAAATGATAGACCGTTGATCGTCCAGTTTGCCGCCAGTAATGCGGAAGATTTCTCCTCAGCTGCCGCTCTAGTAGCCAACTATTCAGACGGTGTTGATCTTAACTGTGGCTGTCCTCAGCGCTGGGCGATGCACGATGGCTATGGAGCTTGTTTGATTGATAAACCAGAATTGGTTCGTGACATGGTTCTGCAAACCCGCAATAAAGTACCGCGTCAAGACTTTTCAGTCTCCATTAAAATCCGCATCCATTCAGAAATCAGCAAAACGGTTGATTTTTGTAGACAGCTAGAAGCTGCTGGGGTTTCTTATATTACCGTCCATGGACGAACCAAAGATCAAAGATCAGAACCAGTGAACTTAGATGCTATTAAACTCATCAAAGACTCCTTAAACATTCCTGTGATAGCCAACGGAGACATTAAGAGCCTAGAAGACGCTCATAGTATCCAAAACATCACAGGAGTGAACGGTAAAAACCGAAATACAAAATTCTAAATTCTTCAGATTTTCTAATTATCTCGTTTTTTTCCTCTAGGTGTTATGGTAGCTCGTGCTATACTACAGAATCCTGCCATGTTCGCCGGCTATGATACGACGCCATTAGAATGCATTGAAGACTGGATCAAAACTAGCATAGACTACGGAAGTTCGTTCGTGACGTTTCATCATCATTTAATTTATATGTCAGAGAAAATCATGTCTCGTGCTGAACGACAGTTTGTACATTCTTTGAGCAGCACAGCTGGCATAGTGGACTACTTTCGTGAGAATTATAACATCTGTAAATAAAACAAACCCGGCGTTTACAAATTTCCTACGTTTTATTGCATTAAATTGCCATTTCCAATTTCCATCACCAAGCATGGCAAATTCAAATTTCCCGCCAAAGTCAAGAATCCCGTTTCTCAAGGCGGAGCTAAAGGTGGGGCTAAACAAGTGTAACGGAAATCTCGCGCGGTGTACAAAAGCTGGGGCCAAAAATTCAAAAAATACAGCGAGTTCCGTCAAAATGATAAGATCAAAAGTTTAACTAATCAACTAGAGATAAGTGCCATTGTTTTCACCATACTTTTTCACAGTTTTGGTGTAAAATGGAGCCTGAAAAACCCAAATCTTTCTCTGGTCCCTATCGTGCAACGCGTTTGGTAAATATTCAAATTCTACACCCCGGAATTGAACGTTTTAACCTATTAAGCTAATTATCGTCGTTATTATCTAGTGGAATGAAGCGATACGAACGTTTAATAACGGTATGCCCATGAAAAAGCATTGGCGACAGTTACGACAGTACGAAAACTGCTTTACAGCGTCAGAAGCTGTGGTTTGGCTGCATGGGAAACTGGTCAGTAACCCTCACTTCGGCCCCAGCGTCACCAAAGACCAAGTCGCACAGTTATTGTGCAAATTCCTCAAAGCTGGAGTGTTCGAAGACATCCGTGGAGGCGTCAGCACCCAAATTGAGCAGTTCAAAGAAAACGCTGGCCTCTACAGGTAATTTTCTCTTCTCCCTACAGTTAGTTTCTCACTGTTTATAACATTTGCATCTAGACTAACCAATCGCTCGCCGTTTAAGAACCCTAGGACGCCAGGCAGAGCTCCTTTGGCTTCTTTGAACCCTAACAGATTCGCGAACGAAGCTACCAATAGCTCGCCTACGTTGAAAAAGTACGAAAGAGCGACACACAGCTCTCGACAAGTAACTGCTCAACAAGCCACAGATTCGCTCATGGAATGTCGCCTTACTGCGCGACAATTAAGCCAAGAAGAAGTGGAAGATGTATGGAAAAGCTGCACTTTAGGACGGTTCGTTTCCCTCGCATTCGATTTTTATGCAATTATTTTCTTATTAGGTTGGCTCGAGTGCTGAGGATAACCACTGTGGATGAAATAATGAACCCAGCATGTGTGAAAGGCCCTTGGATTGCATGGAACGTGAGCCATTTAGGACCCAGAGGAGTAGTTAAAGCTACTCCTCAAGATGAAGGCCACGTTCCACCTCCTTGGGTCCTCTACGGCATGAAAGCCTTATCAAATTGTACGTAAAACATTTTACTTACATTTGATAAGGTTAAAATAATTTGTAAAATTTTTCTAGGGCCAAATTTGGACGCTGACAGGCTTCCAAACTATCCCAACTCGCACGTGGACGTGTTTAAAGTCATCTGCGACTTTTTCACCAACACATCTGGTCCGTTAACGACCTATTCGCTGTATAATACGTTTGCGCAAGTTTTTGCGCAAGCAGAAAGTCATAATGACGAAAAACCAACTGAAAATGTGGGCTCCAAAAGAGCCCCAATTGTTACTTCGACTGCCTCTATAGAGAGTTTGATGCTAGATATGAGTATAAGTCAGCACAAAACCTCGACGCCAAATTTCCCGGTGGGTTCAGGCGAAATGCCGGACGTTAAACCGTCAATGAACCCAACTCCAGTCCACAAAGGCTTTAGCCAACGCTTCCGCAGTCTGCGGTACCGTAAAGGAGTGTGTGGGGCTCAAGCTGAGGCGAATTTCCCCCAAAAGATGGCTTCGACGTCTAATTTACCGGTAGCGTTAAGCAGCCAGCTCATTTCAGCCATGCTCACGCCCAATACGTGTTTCGAAACTGCGTTCACGTCCGATCAACCTGAAACTCGGATTATCGCCCAACAATCCTTCGATCGTTTCCATGTAAACCGGCCGTTTAGCGTGGCGGTACCTACGGAGACGCCCGGCATCGACACAAAGTCGTTCACGAGGTTTTCGAACCCGCGTTCGAGCATCCGACGCAAAATGCTCCATCACGACTCGTTTTCCAAGAAAACGCCCGACGCTTACAGCAGTTTAGAGCGTCTGCGCAATCGCTCGGGAGGATTCGTGAACCTGGTCTACGGATCGTCGAACAATCTGAACCAAACCGAATGGCAATGTAGTAGTTTGTCAAGTTTGGCCTCCTTCCGCACGAACGGATCGTACTTGAGCCCGAATTGGGGCAACGGGGACACGCAGACGCACGTATATGAAAATCTGAGGGATTTCTCGCATTTGCTGAGTCGGTCGCTGGTAGATTTGAACCAGCAATCGCCGCTAAGAGATTCTCCCAACGATTTGGGGCTAGTGCGCTACCGATGCTCGCCAAGTAAGCGCTTTGTTGGGCGCCGCTTGGGATTGCCGGCGTTTTATGGAGCCAAAGCTTGTACGCCGGGTACTTGTGGATCGTTCCGCTTTTTCTCGCTTGCTTACTCGCTTTATTCGTTATAAAAACACGGAACGAAGAGAAATAGGGTTCTTAGTTCAGAACTTTTTACAGGTTTTTTAAACGAAGAAGGAGAGAATTTGGCCATTACTGCCTTCCAATTGTTGTGCCTATTACTGCCGCCAGGACACCGTAGAAGACTGCACCTGCTACTTAGGTTTATGGGCAAAGTTGCTGCCAACGGCAATCTCGTACTTGAACCCGGTCTTCTCAATAGATCACTAGTAAGCTTCGTCAATTTTTGTTATTTCTTTCAAGAAATTTTTAGCAAAATGAGTAAATTCGGGTTGATTTTCTGAAAAGATCAAAAGTATGATTCTTCAAAAGGATTTTTTTAACTACGGAATTTTGGTTAATTTATTTTTATTTATTTAATAAAAATATTCATACGACAATTATATATATATAAACATTTATATTCTAATATATTTATTATAATATCATTCGTATGATTCTTATTTTTTTCTAAGTAACCGGTGTGATTCTTATTATGATTAGGGATGATTCTTATTATTAATTTTTAATTAAGGGATTTTTGGCTAATTTAATTTGAGAAAATTCAGGTTAATTCATTTTTGCAAATATTTTTTAGATGGTTAATACGTTCTACCGTTGTATTATTTGCGCTCCGGAAGAAGCGGACTACGACGAATTGTTGGCAGTTCGTCTAGTTTCGTTTATGATGGACAACTGCGAGACAATTATGTCCATTCCTCCTGTTCTTTGCGGCCAAGTCCGCGATCGATTGATGGAATTGCAGAAGACGAAGGTAAAAAAAAGAAAATTTGATCTTTGAATCATTCGAGAAACATTAACATCGGTGTGGTTCATATATTAACCATGGAAATCATCTCTCTCCTTTTTCCTTTTACTCTGTAGTGAGTTGTATTGCAATCTTTGTACTCCTTTTGAATGCCTTGATTGATGCCTGATTTACTTCTGTTCTCGTCTCTTTCTTACTCTGGAATGTTTCTTCATTCCCTCCTTTCCCCTTTTCTTTCGTTTTGCGACTTGTCTTTTGCGAACAGATCCGTTTCCAGCCCGATGACGCCATTCCGCTCGCCTTCTGCGTCCAATTGTCACCACAAAGTTATCAGCAGCAAGGCCTTACAGCCTCCCAGCAAGCCCTCCAAGCATTACTGGACCAAATTCTCGAGGACAGGGCCATGGCAGACAAAGACCGACGCAAACGACTTCAACAAGTAAATTGTCCTGAATATAAATTAAACCAGAATTAGCAAAGTGAAAAGAAAATGAAAATTCCATTAAAGTGCTTGAATTTAAGAAGGATTTTTTTAAATTGAAATAATTTTAAAAATTGTTCAGTTTAAAGAAGCCTACCCTGAAATTTTTCGCAAGAGGTTCCCTACGCCGGAGTCGGAAGCAGCCTTCTTCTTGGCACAAAAGTCCGAAGACTACCACAACAAAGGAAGAAGCGGGAAAGTGAAATTTGGCGGGAAACTGCGACGCCTGCGCCTTTAGAATAGTACTAAAGTGTATTGTAAATGTTTCTGCAATGTTTTCTAGTAGCTGTAAGTACTGAAATGGGACATGTTGCATTACTAGGGGCGGGGTCTAGTCTTGGCAAGTAATTAAAGGCTGGAATTCGACGATTTAAGCCCAAAAGAGAGAAAAACAGTTGCATCATTACTTTAAAGTGGCAATACAGCTTTTGCTGTTTATAACTATGCTATACAACCTTTGTAAATGTAAATGGGAATTCGCCATCGGTGCTACGATGTACAAGTTAGTTACACAAATACATGCACGGAGAAGGACAACACGAGATTAAAGAAAAATTAATCGTAGAGGAATAAAGCAGTGATTAAGCTTAATAATAAACTTAACTACGCTAATATCTGCACGTAAGTAAAGGCCTGATATGACAAGTGTGATACTGATTGCATTGTTTCAGTTGATAATGCCCATCCTTTTGCGTTGGAGGCGAATAACGTCACGTAAAGTTCCAGTAGGTATGTACCCCTCGTGGTCGGATTCTAGAACGAAAAGTTATGCAAGATTATAATTCTCTTCTACTCTACAAGAGACTTAAAACACGCTTAAATTCGCTTCAAAAACTCAATCGTAGAATAGGACTTTCTTCGCGCGATCGCCGGCCTGGCGGGCCGTGACCCGCGCCTGAGAGCCTTTGGGCAAGTTTCGGTTCGGGTTCACAACCGAAACCGAAAGCCCATACCCTGGGGCGGAGCTTATTTCGCTAAATAATTAATTACTCGCTTAATATGCATAATTGACAGAGGGGTTCTTCAGCCAAAACACTTCATTTGGTCTGTTCTATAACACATATTTTTTTCCTTTTGAAACTTTACTCCCCCTTTACAGCTGTTATGTTGTAATATATAAATACTTAAAAGGATCAACTTCAAGAATGTTTAACGTAGCTGTTGAAACAACTCGGTCTTTGTTAACTTACCGTAGTCTGGCATGTCTTCAGCCCAATTAGGCTTGGGAAAGGCGGCATTTTGGGAAGTTTTGCTAGGTTTCGTGCTCGCTTTTGGTGGTTCGGGAGGAGCTGGTTTCGGTACTGGTTTCATTGCTGGAATCGGAGTTGGCGTTGGTTTGGGTTTGTTGGCATAATGGTTAGCTTCTGAAGTGTCGGGCTTGTTTCGTTCAGGTACTGGCGGAGGGGGAAGGGGGGCGCTGGGAATTGCTTTGGGGAAAGTTGGGTTGTTCTTTACTTCGGGGGCCTTTTTCTCAACACTCGCGTAACCGTTTGTCGCCTTCTTCTCTGGTACTTTGCCAGTGACTCTGTTATTGCCCGAATCTACGCCGGTTCCTTTATTTTCCACAGCATCGCGACGTCTTTCCAAGATTTGTTTCAATTCAGAACTCTTGGCAGTATACTAAAAACACGAAGATAATCCAAATAAAAATCCGAAGATAATCCAATCAAAATCCGAATGCTATGATTAACAAGATTCCCTCGACTAACTATTACGATTCTCGTATTGGAAAATTATTTACTTTGGAATTCGTGCGTTGGATTTCAAGTTGCGAATACAAACGATGTCCCTCTTCTTTCCCGAAGTACTTCTCGCATTCGTGACGTTTCAACAACATGACTTCCTTTCCATTCATATTAGCCAGCTGTTTCTTAAATCTATATTTCCCCAACATATAAAAAACTTGCAATTAGTTTATTTTAAGCAAAAATTAAGCAGAATAGCTTGATTACGTTAAATAAATAAATAAATGCTTTTCATGCAAAATAAAATTACCTATCATCGAATAATTTAGCTTCAAGCCACGATTGGACTTCCGGGACTGTTGATTGTTGGTCAATAAACACTTCGGGTGTTTTCATAATCTTTAGGTCGGGTTTTTCCTTGAATAAGTTCAGCACGTGCTTCAGTTCTTGGTACATCAAGTCTTGCTGGCTCGGACCTTGTATAAAAACAAAATACATAAGTAAACAAAGAAAGAAAGAGAAAAGAATCCTATTCCGTGTAGATAGGACAAAGCATGGGTTAGGAAAGGAAACAGAAGCTTACTGCGTTGCATAGTCGCGAAAGTGTTCGTGCTGGGCGTTCGTTTCAAGGTATTAGTCTCGGATTTAGGAGGAGATGCGGTTGGCATGGGTGGAGGAGGCGGCGGAATCGAAATAACCGACATTGTATCCAGTTCTTGACGCCGAGGTCTTCCAACCGGTAATCCATCTTCGTCTTCGCTTATTTCGCTGCTTACGGAACGCGCCACTGGGACTAAAACAAAGAGAAGGATAGAAATCGAACGTTTCTGTTAATACATCTGACTTAATTATTGTAATTGATATACATAGCTTACCTGTGAGATAATTATAAGCATCTTTGGCATGAAACACTGATTAAAACGATATATTGGACGCATTTCCACGTTCACTATTAAGCGCGGGACAAATTAAACAAACATTAACACGAACCCACCAATCCCCGTTAAGCCGTTACAAGCCCCGCCTTCGGAAAGCCGTTACTAAATGGGAAATTTCAAACTCTTCTATCTTTTGATTCCGATGTTGTAGAAAAATACGGAAAGTTACGTTGTTTTTAGGGAGATAAGCTTGATAATTTACGGTTAATTTCATCGAAGGTGAAGTCTTAAAAAGAAGAACACGAAACAACGAAAAATGCATCGGGGAGGGATTATATTGGTATATTGGACATGGCTGTCAAACGGGTCACATTTACATAATTTAGCACAGTTACGATGAAAGGCACATATTCCTTGACAGATATCCGACGCTTACCAATCAAGAGAAAAAACAACAAAAAAGATAAAAGGGAATAAATTCCTAAAAAAAGACTAACTAAAAGGTTTTTTTAAGTACCAGACCTGACAACATAAATGGAATAAATCTTTGGGTTACATGACCTGGTCCATTCCTAAAAGCTACGCGATATATTCTTCTAAATCAACAAAAACGTTCGAAACAATCCAACCAACTTTCTTAAAGGGTTTGTTGGCTCCATTTCCAAAAACTACTTCAGGATTTTTTAAAACTTTGGAAGGCGTCAAAAATGAGCAAGTCAACGGACGGTTTTTCACTTGATTCTCCGTTTTGTTCTAAAAGTTTCAAGAAAAGCCAAGTCCAAGTTCTAAAACCCTTACTTTGGAATGCGATCCAGCAACTTATAACCCCCAAAAAAGTACAAAGTATGTCTAATAAGTCCAAATCTCTTAAGGCACATGGACGGAAGCCAACAAAAACGCTGCTTTTTGTAAAGGATTTACAAAACATACACGAAACGGGGAACTTTTTCGGAAAAAAACTCAATAAACAAGGTAACGTATTGCAACGGATTCCCCAACAGAAGCGTTTTTTCTTCCCCCAACACAACATTTTTATTTAAATTTAAAATAACGGAAAAAAAGCCCAAGAAAAGTTTTCAGAAGTATCTGAATTCACCTCGTGGCCCTTGGCGTTGATTACGTTGCCAATCATTGGCCGACGCTGGTGGTGTAGGACGTGGAGAACTCTACAATTATAAAACAAACACAAAACTTTGAATAAATCTGATTAACTCCAACTTCTTTGATTGATTCGCAGTTCCAAATTCATAACTGAAGGTATTTAAGGCAATAACAACATCAACATCTCACTCTTTCAAATCTCATGAACATTCTGACTGATTCTTATAGTTTACGTTCTAGACTTTAGAAGAATTTGGTATGACATCTTTCTGAAGAACAGTTAGCGAGTTGTTGACGTAAAAAGCTTGGATCGTGACGTAGCCAGAGTAACATGGCGTGGCCTAATGCCTGTTACCATGGTTACTGTTTACCGTCTACTTCAAATAGTGAAACAAAGGACCAAAACTTAACAAAGCACTAGTGTCATCTGCCGCGCATACTATCACTTACACTACTATTTAGCGCATGATAGAATTTGCGTTAAATAGCTCTAATTACAAAAAAAGCAGCACTTACGTCTGAATGGCTAAAGACCTCATCTTCGCCTTGCACCGGAGTAACAATGGTATGCGGCACATGGGCTGCTTGACGTCGCATATTACGACACTTCCACCATTTCCTGCTGTCATCCAAGACCTATTTAAACAAAGAATCATTTAACTATATCTTCTTTTACCACACAGTAACTGAACCATATTATTCTCATTAATTTAAGCAAATTATTATGTTTATACAAGAAATAATAGAATAACAGGAAATAAATGAAGAACGAGCAAAGGAAGGCTCTTTTACCTCCAAATACTCTCCACGGACGACTGTTAGCTCTTTATTATTATTAGCTGTGCGGGGATACGTCACTTGGACGACTTTGCTCCCACGATTGCGTAGCTCTTCTAACCATTCTTGTTGCTGGCGCTCGAATTTGGAGGCATCCATCGGCAAATGGTCAATGGAATCATCCGAAATGTTACTGCCAGCACTAGCCCCGCCTCCTGCACCCCAAGGAGGGTACCCATGTTCAGAAGGAGGAGTGCGAGAACCTTCACGTCCTGGCAATACATTCTTCCGACCTCTTCTGGGTGAACTTTCGCTGTCGTAATCATAGCCTGGGCTCTGTCGAGCTTCAGGATACCGTCTAGGCTCCTAAAAAGTTTTTAAAAAATAAAAAAAAATTAGAAACGATCCCAGTTCTGCTATTGAGCTAAAAGATCGAAGAAATAATGTATTTACTGGTGGACCACGGCTTCGACTCGTCTCTCTGGGCGGAGCTTGATCTTCCTTTTCAGTGTTCGGACCTCGGCTGGAATTGGGGGCGGAGCCCACGTTGGAAGTATTCAGGAATGACATATCGGGCGACCATCCGTCCATAAAGACGGGATTGTAAGGAGCCACTAGCCCCGCCCACTTCTCCCTGGGTACTTGCCATGGCTCCCCTAAAGACTGCCACAATTCCGTTTCTTTGCTTGTTAAGCAATTTTCGAGTAATTCCACCGCATCTTGGGTTAATAAGGGCGTCACTACTTTCGACGGTAAATTGGGCGTGGACGTCCCGTGTCCATCCCTTGAAGCGTCAACGATTAAGGCCAATGGAGTGAACAAAAAATGGACTAATTCTGGAGCATTTGGATCGTGGATATGGGCTTTCAATTTAGCCTAAGGAAAGACAATATGAATGAAAGTTGGGGTTTGAGGTGAAGGAATTAGAGAAATTTTACCAAGAGAATAAACGAGAGTTTAAATTTCTGGAAAATGTCCACAAACTCTGGCTCAGGAGGGGGTCGAGCTCGCATAGATAGCATGCCATCTCCCATATCCTTTTTCTTAGTTTTGCGACTTCTAAAGAAAAAAAAGTTTTTTGAAAATTAGAGGCATTTAGTAGAGTTAATAAGACCCAAAATCGTATGTTAAAGCTACCTAAAATGACCCTTATGAACCAAATAATAAGCAAATAAAATTAAAATATAACATACAAAATATAACAACTCTAAATTCTCTCTTATTTCATTCGGAATAGAAAAGAATATTCCGTTACTATTAACAAAAAGGACATTAATATATTACTTTTTTGTCCGTAAGGCTAAATTAACGGGTTTACTAATACGGTAAAATGATCCTTGTGAACGAACTAACTAAAAATCAAACCAAAAACTCTAAAACAGCATATTTACTAAGTATCTCGGCTCTACTTAACTAAAATGGTCAAAAAATTAAACTCACATCCGTAATAAACAATTAAGATTTTCAAAAAAGTATATATTTACTTGCGCCTGCGCTCTAATTCCCTGCTAGCAGCTGCGGCATGTTGTAATCGGGCAATAAATCGCTCGATATCGTCAAAGCACCGATTCAAAATAGCGACTTCCCGTTCGTATTTTTCGCTTGAAGTGGAACTGGTTTCGTCATTGATTTCCCTATTAAACCCCGTCTTTTCACGCTCTAAAAATAAGGAAATACAATATTAGAAAAGGAAATATAATATAAAAAAAGAAGATAAAAACCACACAAATTCCATTAAAACGAATCACTTTTCGTCACCTCTTAATCTATATCCCATTCCTAATGCCTCCCACACGGAAACACACTTGAACTTTTCCTTTTCCCGTTTCAACGTTTATAAGCCAGCCAACACCAGATAAGAAAGTGCATCTCCAAAACTTACGTTGAGCAACTGCATTGAAGGCACTGACTTGCTCTCGCACGTGCATTCCGTTATGTGGCGGATCAGGTGGCGGGTTATTGGGCGGAGGTGGAATTCGCGCTGGCCCCGCCCCTGGTCGACCTTTACCAGCCATGTATAACTTCATTTCTTCCACCACTTCCTGCGCTGATACTCTTACACACTAGAGAAAAGAAACGGGACACAATAAGAAAAAAATAAAACCAAATTAATTCCAACTGATTAAAAAACGATTTGACACCTCTCATATGATCCTGATTGGAAATAGCATGTCAAGGTCTACAGTGAGTTCAGCTTCTTAAAAAATATGAAAACAAAAAAACAAGGTGTTGAGTAATTGCTCCCGTTTTTATCAGTCACTTGACCAAAAAGAAAGGTGATAAAAGATAAAACAAAATCAGCCTTCTTTGCTTAAGTTTAAACACATAACGCGTAACACGAAATACCAAGAAAAGTTTAACTCTTCTTTCCACTTATTCATGCAAGTTAATACTCTTTAATCTCAACATCATCCTTTTACAACTATGTAATTATTCGTGTTACGTAGGTCGAGTCGATTTCGTCTTTAAGGCCGAATTCATGGGGAAAAGTATCGTAAAATGACCCTTATGGACCGAACAAGATTGTCTACACAATATTTATCAACTATTATAACGTTTTACCTGCAACTATAGCTTGAAAACTATGACCAACACTTAACTGTGTTAAATTACACTTACCTGGCTTAGTTTGCATTAGTTCAAGATCAAGTCTGAATGATTTTAAAGGGAAAAATCCTCCAATTTACCTGAAAAATATGCATTTCCGCTGGATTTTGACCTTGTACGTCTTCGCCAACAATGAAAACGAATATGTTGTTGTACATTTCGCGAGGATTGGTGCTGGTAAACGCGGTAGGATCCCGTATAAGCTGTAAAGGAAATTTCTCCACGATATCCTAAGAGAAAATGGACAAAAATAAATAAAAATTCCAATAATTCCAAACAAATTAACACTAAGAACCAGTTCCAAAAATCAACCCCGAACCCTTTAACTGAACAGACTTGTGTACTTAATTAATTACCTTTTATTTAATTTCATTACTACTTTTGTATGAAGCAGTTAGAAAGTATAGTAAGTTTCTAAACAATGAATTTACCCCATTTTCATTGTCCATGATAACCACCCATTTGCGTTCAAGCCGGAGCTGCATTTTCTGAGTCCAAATGCCTGAGGATTTCTCCATATCCAATAATCGTCGCATGCCATCGGCCGGGTAAACCAAACCAGTTTGGGCTGAAATAGTAAAAGTTGCCAAATGTTCCAACACAAAGTTGGGACCATCGTCCATTGACGCCACACTCTGCTGGTCTAATAGCAAAAATAAAATAAATTTAAAAGAATGAAGTAATTATGATCATGGTCGTAAATATGACAAATTACCTGAGCTGTATCCATTGGAAGGCCGGTAATTAGCCATGATTAATTCCAGGAATTATCTCTCAAGCCGTCTGATAATGGGGAAACCTCTGAATCATGCAAACAAGAGAAAATGATATAAAAAATCGCAACACGTTTTGACACCATTCACACTGTTTAAAGAGCCATTTTTCACACTCGTTTCTTTAAACTGCGGCTGCGTTGGGTCCCAACAGTCAAGAACTGTAGTCTTCTACCGTTTTCTTATCGCCCCTAAGCCCAAAATTGTGATAAGAACAACTATTTACAGCAAACGCAGCACAGGTCAGCTCCCCTTTTGTTCTCGTTTTCATACAATCAATCTGATACAAAATAATCCAAACAATACTTGAAAACGAACGAACAAAAGCGAGCGCATGTCTATAACCCTTCCAGATAAGTCGTAAGATTTACGAACGCCGAATTCTGCGAATTAAGCTAAGTAAATTAAAAAAATTACGGAAAATTCTCGCCGAAGATCAGTGACGAAAGAAGAAACTATGTCGAGCTTTAATGTTAGGATTCTTTTAAGGAAAAGAAACATCGAGATAATAACTTCTTTAACAAGGTATGCTAACCTTTGGAATTTTATCAATTTTTCTTAACAGTAGTTTTCGCATCCCTGCATTGAACACGCTCGATTGCAGAGATGGAACTGATACTACTGATCGTGAAGGAAACATCGGGAAAGGTTGAAAATAATAAAAGAAAAGAAAACCCGTTACGTATAAAAGGAAGAGATGCATATTAGATTGTCGGTGTATGTTTGGTGAGAATCTATAAATTGTTGAGTAAAAGGGCATCGCCGGGGGCATTTCACCTGTCCTGGGGACCGAATCAGCATGGGGTTTTGGGATGCCTGGGCTTGCATACCTAGTATGCTAATCAGGGAAAGTGATGCGTAGTCGTAAAGGTATGTCATGAGATGATGAACCGTTAATCTTGCATTTTTCGGTATAACTATCTAATGTCTTGCCGTCTTACACGACAGGAAGAGAAATGAGAAAATCTCCCCCAAATATACCGTTTCTTCTTTCTCTTTTCCGTTTTCGAGATTCAAGGGGCTAAAAAGTTTTTCTTATTGAACTGGGTTTACCTTCATTTACTATATGTGAATGTTCTTAGTTGATTTAATTTAATTTTTAGACCTGAACTTAGGGTGAAGATGACGTTTTTTGGTTTGGTATTAGTATACAAATGGCGCCTAGATAAGCTTACAAGTATATACAACATACAAGTGGAAGAAAACGAAAAGTGATATTACTCGTCCAGGTTTGAAGCGGTTTGAACAGGAAACTCGTCAATGTTTTGTCACTCAAACTAGGTAGCACTAAAATAAGAACACGGGACATCCGGGGTAGTAAGTTGATTGCAAAACACTTTTACGATGAAAAGTTACCTGAAGAATGCTCACAATTCAGTCCCCTCCCATCCTAGCAGCCATTCATGCTAACTTTGCTCAAGACGACCCACATTCAACAGGTTTACTCTGATCACCTGCACCGCACGCTCACCTGCCCAAAGGCAGAGTCTAAACGGAGAACTTTCTTCATTCGCGCATCATACTCTTACATGGCTTCGGTATTTAAAAGTACTATTAAACCTTACAATATCTTTTTAGTTACATTCAAGTACATATATATAATTATTACTTGGCATCAGAAGCGGTAGTTGTGAAGGATTTACTTAATGATAGTAGTAAAGGGATTCCTGCTCGTTGTTCGCGATCCGCGGTTTTCCTATCATAAGCTGGCGCTCCACGCCACCTAGGAATGACTTGCAATAACGGTACGCAGCAGTGATGATCGAGACGCCATCTAGAATAGACGTTTGATAAAGGAACTGGTAGTTTTTATTAGTTTGTTTACAGAAGACGTGACAAGCCCAGTGCGTGTTTTACCAATTATAAAGCAATCTTTTCTCAGTGAATTACCCGTACGTAGACCTTCTAGAACATGATGACCTTCCAGCACCAACCAGGCACCGCCATGGAGTGTTTAAGTGTAAGTATAACGCATAAATTTAATTGTTTTTCGTTCGTTCTTGTTAGCTTTGTTAAAACTAACTCAGTTTATTAAAAGAGCTGACACTGTAGGGAAGGAATTTAATTATAAAATTAATAATTGCTGTATTATTCTTAGATACCGATCACACTACACAAAGAAAGTATGCTGGATGCTGAAGGCAGAGAAGTTTTCCGCTGTGGTTTCAAGATCGGTGGCGGTATTGATCAAGACTTCCGGAAAAGCCCACAAGGCTACACAGACAATGGTATCTATGTAACGGAAGTACAAGAAGGCAGCCCAGCATCCAAAGCAGGACTGCGAGTCCATGATAAAATCCTCCAGGTATTGACAAATTGAATAAAGATCCCTTAAAAAATCCCTTAAAATTCCTAAAACTCCCAAGCGAAAAATCTACTTCATTCCTTTAAAAGACCGTTTCTTACGAAAAAATTCGTTAAACTTGCAGTGCAATTCAGTTCATTTTAACAAACTTTACTTCAATTTGCCTGAAATTGTTCGTAAGGGTCATATTGCTGTGAAAAGTGCAGGAAAATTACCCTTTTATGACTATGCCAAGAATGTTTGAAAAAAAGCCCGAATCAACTCAAAATTGGTGAAAAAGATTATTTTCTTGGAAAAGTAATTCATATTACTCGATATCCTAAGTGAAGATAAACCAAGCTTTCTATAATAAGAGTAATTAGATTTAATTCACGAAAAACTGATGAAAAATTGTGCAATTTTGTTTATTCCAGTGCAATGGCTACGACTTTACAATGGTGACGCATAAAAAAGCTGTGGATTACATTAAAAAGCACCCAGTCCTCAACATGTTGGTTGCCAGAAAGGGCGTGACGCATTCCTAAGTGATCCTCACCTATATGGACCAGTTTTAGCTCTTTGACATGTGGACATCAAAATTACGCTAAGAAAATACCCTTTTTTTGCTCGACCAAAAAGAAAAAAAAGGCCAGAAAGTCTTTGTCTACTCAATCTTTACGTTCGCACATCTTGTATGCTTGAATTGAGGCCAAATGCTAATGCATGCTTATCCATTCTCTCGCACCTGTCAATATAATGCATGCGTTGCCAAGTCAAATCTTTGTAATTATCAGTTTTGTACTTTCATGGGCTTATTATTATACAACTAATTAAATTGGATTTCTTTGACCTACTTCTTGATTATAAAGCCAATTATACAAAAAACGCCACTCCTTTCGCGCCGCATAATGCAAAATTATCAGCAATTTTATTATTATTTTTTTATTTTATTTTTATTTATTATTATTAAAAAAAATATTAGGCACATTTGTGCGTGCTCCTCCGATCAGGTTACATGCACTTGATAGTTTTGTACCACAAAGTACTGTTGCTTTACCTGAAGCCTGGCGGTTTTTGAACTTTGAAGCTTCCTACGCACATTGTCCTGCACACTTTGTCCGCCAGTGCACCAAAGTCGGATTTTCATAGCCAATCCACGCACACGTCGGCACATTGTAAGCACATGCAGCAAAAGGTGAAGAAAACCGTCCGAGAAACCGCCCATGTCTTCCATGACTAGAAAATAGGTTATTTTCTACGTTCTTTATGTTATGCAAGATATCTTTTTGATATAGGTGACTGCGTAGTCATCAGTTCTTTACTTTCAATTTCTGTGCCAGTTTGGATCACATGACATGTACACAAACAGAATTCATCAATAGATTAACCATGCCACACCCACTTTTAGATTACACTACATTTAGCGTTCGTATGAGAATACTTTTCTTGGATTTGCTTCCTTTTTTTCTTTCTTGCTTTCTTACATTTTTCAAGTATCAATACAGTACATTACTTTCTTCCCTCTGGCGGCGATCATGAACTTGATGGTGCCTGATTGGCACTACTTTTCATGGTAATATGGTTGTTACCGGCTGAAGGACCTTGATTAGTCTTAGTACCGGCATATATAGGTGGGCGGGGTGGGTTAACACATACGTAGACTGGCCGGTAGAGTAGCGTTTCTTCTTCAGCTCCTGGCCCGCCATCGTACACTTGTCCTAGCTGAAATTCGGGTCCTACGTACCGTCCACCTTCAACGTGCTCACAAGCGGCCTCTGTATTTGTTTAAAATAGCGTATTAAAGAACCAAGACCCTTATAAGATAGTTTTAAAAAGGTTAATAGTACCATAGTGAATGGTAGGTTGATTTGTAGAATTGGGAATGCGGAAGGGAACTGTAGCAATCGTGATGGGAAACATCATTTGGAGGTCATCGGTATCGGATTCTTCCAAAATAAGACTCATCTGAAATTGGAAAATGGAAAAATTGGATTACTTTATGCTTTTTCATTTCCTTTGACGTTATTTGGTTTATCCCTTTGCACGAGCTACATCGAGAAATCTTACTTTTTTTTCTTACAACAGTGAATTCTACTGCAATAAGTTAATCCAAGCGGAAAACCGTTGAATTTTAATTTGTTCTCCAATCATAGGCTTGCAATTTCAAATTATATCACATGGCTCGGCCGTTTCAAGCGCGCCTCGTATAAGCCACGCCTTCAACCGCCATTGTACTCCATGTAGCTTCAATGTGTAGCAAAGGCGCGGATTTCGTTTTGCTTTTTGATGTTTGAAGGGATATTTGATAGAGATAAACTTTACAAATTTACGAAAACACAAAGCCAGTGAATACTTGTTTCTATGAATACAAAGTCCTTTTACATTTAATTTGTTTGCGTTCTTTACTAAACAAAAGGCAAAATCATCCAGGAAAACTTCGACTTTGCAGAGCTTAAGAACAGTAATTATCGATAACGTACTTTCAATACGCAAACTAATTTGTATCGGTAACTTGTGTATCGATTAACAACACCCAACCGTTCTAGCTGTCAGTTATGAATCTAGTGACGTCATTATACCCTCCAAAACGTCGTTAAACCCTGAAACTGCACTTAAAACAGCTATTACTACCTAATAATCCAACTTTCTCACAATTCCCATCCTTAAGAAGCTCATAACTACTTCCTAGACAACCTAACGAGCTTTTTAAGTGTTGCTCGGCGAGGATTTTTTTTTTTTGTTAAGCTCAAGCTTCAAGTTTCATAGCTGACACTTAATAAAGTTACATACGTAAAAGCTTGTTTTGTTAGAATAGGAAATCGCGAAGCAATCACAAGTTTGAGATCGTCGAGGGAGTTGTTGTAGCCTTGATTGGTACACATAAGAAGCTTATACAACATACCTCCAGAACGTAGTAAATGGTGATAAGTCGACAAACACCGACCAAGGAAGGTGGCATAACGGGTACGACCAGCGATTGCGACGAATCGAATTTGGAACGTAATCCTGGTTGCACGACATCACCTCGGTATTCCAAGACGACGTGCTGACAAGCTTTGGTAGCTCCTAATACGCCTCGATGGATTGAGTAATCCACGTACTGGAAAGGCAAAAAAAAGGAAGATTTTTTTTTCATGTGTTATGTGTGTATGGAAGGGATGATCGGAGTCAATGAAAGGAAACCAATTAACTGTGTTGGAATTATCGAGATTTTTGTCGGAAAAGTTTTATACTTGGACGAGTCGTAACCGTAGTCGAACGTCTTCTTGCCCTCGGTTGTCGATGTCGGCTTTGAGGCGTAAACTTTCGCCTCCCACGTAAGCTGACCGGTCTAATTGGACGCTTAATGTTAGTGGACCTCTTTTGCAACACAAGCAGCAAAACGAACGTTTACGAAAGGCACTCATTGGTTTCTAAGAAGAAAGAAAACACATATTGTTTCAAAAATTTTACACTTATTCGCTTAAAATGCTTTACATAACTCCCAAATATATTTCCCAAGCTATCAAAGTTGTAAAGAATTCAAAATATTTGCAATAAACAAGTTGCAAGATAAGAAGGAAGCTAAAACTTGAAAACAGAAATAAGCCCATCCCCTTTGCAACATTACCAAAGTTAGCGCTTACGGAAAAACACTCGGAAACAGGACCCTCAAATCTTGTCCGCTACTTTTCTTCTTATTGGTTCTTTACTTAAAATGTTATTTTCACTCCAGTAGTTAGCTTGAAGGCTCTAGTAACTAAATAGAGAATTTTCTTACCAAATATTGCTCATCCATACAATCGATATGCGGTCCAATGACTGTAAAATACTTCATGCCTTGAGGCGGGGAAGCGTAAGGAATGTCAACTGTAACCTGAGAATAATTGGAGATTAAAACGTATCTTCACTTCATTTGTATAGCGTCTGTTTTATCTCCCTTTAGTATTAAAAGCAAGCTTACTTTAATGTAATAACGAAGAGTCCCTGCCTTGCTTTCGAAGGAACAGGGTAAAGAGCTTTCGGGCAATAAGAAGTGGAAGGGAAACTGATGACATCCTCTGGGAATGATCGGCATTTGTCCTTCCGCCTTTTCTATTAACGCGTGAGGAGCCCCAAATAAAACATAAGAAAACTCGCTTAGAAAGGTAAGTTTATCAGGAAACCAGAAAAAATAGAAAAAGTCAAGTCATGCTTAAAAGATTGAACGTTAAATAAGAGATCAATTTAAGAGCGCCTCACAAAGGTCACAAAGGCCAGAAAGTCTTTCATCGTTTGCCTTTTCAAATTGAACCTTTTTGTTAAGCTAATCTCACCTTTGCCCCAAATGATTGTACGTTCGTCAATGAAATATTGATCGTCGCCCACACTGCGCTGGTCGCCACCTACCAGAACTTTCCATTCCACATGAGCTTGTCCTCGCAGTCCAACTCTTATAGCTGCCAATAAACAAATAAATTTCATAAAATAAAAAATCTAAAATTTTAGGCCAATCCCATTCCAAATACTTTTTTTTAAATTATCATGATTTTTCTCGAATTCACTATTTTTATTTAAATTTTTAGTTACTTTTATTTTCTATCTTGTGTCAGTAATTTGGTTTCGTAGATAGAAACATGAAGTAATTTTCAGATTAGGTTTTCAAAATAAAAAAAATATTTCTGAAAATTTAGAGATTTGGAGTTTAAGGATATCAGTTTGTTCGGTTCCAGAATCTAGTTTGAGTGCAAATTGAATTAATTATCCGGAAGACTGTGGCATAAAGGAGTGGGGTGGGGGTATAAGCCAAGGGATAAACACGATTTCTGTAACAGATTGTGAGGTTGTCAAGGTAGCAATCTCTGAGGATTTTATGGCCCAGATATGAAAAGAATGGAAGGTTAAGAGGGGGAAGGTGAGTATATAGATAGGGCGATTAGGATAATAAAAGGAATACACGTTTCTTAATACCTCGGAGTTTGAAGTTCTCGATCGTATCCAAAATAACGACTCCATAAACGGTTTCCCCCGCGTAATACATTTCCCTTTCCAAACGAATGTCAAATTCTCGGATGTAATCCATTTAGAGTGTTAATGGGTGTTCTTGGCAGCAATTTAGCAGAAATAGTAACTTCCCTGTGAAAGAGATGGATTTGTTTGATAATTAGTTTCTTTTTGTTAGAGTAGGGAGATGAGTTCTCTGGTATAATAGGGAGGATATAATAGAATGTAAACAAAAGAAGATTTTTTGGGGAAGAAATAAAAGAGGAATATTTCTGTCCGAAATAAGGAAAGAAGTAAGAAAGTTGCTAATGAAGGCAACGGATTTTCAAAGGAAGTGATAACGACTTTAATGGAGACAATACATTTCGAAGAAGAAATACTGCTACTGAAGAAATGAAGAAATCTTTCTTGCTGAAGAAATGTAGAAAATTAATTTCTAATTTAGAAAGAAAGGTTTTTTATTTTTATCACATTTTGTATTTGTTCCAAACGAACCATTCTTCAGACATTTCTGCCGAATTCATTATTTCTTTGGAGATATATTTTACCGAAGAAATAAACATTTCTGCAGTACAGATAGATTTATTTATTCGCAGATATAAAAAATTCGAATAAGTTGAGTTGTAATCCTATCTAGTGATGAATGCACATTAATTTGCAGAAATAGGTATATTTCTGTTGAAGAAATAATCACTTTTCTACCGAAGGCGATCTAACTTGACTATGTTAAATAAATTACCAAGAACAAATGGAATATCGTTATTATTTACGACGAATATCCAATTCTTTAATAGAAAAAATATTAATTTCGATGAAAGTCGTGCCCATTACTGCTGCAGAAATTACTCATTAAAACTTCTCATTGGAGCTGAAAAAATCGTCGCTAAAGGAATACAAAAGATTTAAGAAATTTTTGAAGAAATAAACGATTTCTTGAAGAAATAAAGGATTTTTTAAAGAGATAAAGCGTTTTTTAAAGAAATACATGAGACTTTGAAGAAAAAACGAATTCTCTAATAGAAATAAAAGATTCATTGAAGAAATAAATTTTTTAAAAAGATAAACATTTTTTGAAGAAATACAGCATATTTTGAAGAAATAATGGATTATTTGGAAGAAATACAGAATTTTTGAAGAAGTACAACATCTTTTAAAGATATCAAGGATTTTTGAAGAAATTAACGATTTTTTAAAAGAAACAAAGGATTTTTCTGATTTTTTGGGAAGATTCCAAGGACGGAATCGCAGAGTAGACTTGTTGATACCTTTTTCGGCTAATGAACCTCCTCCTCCGGCTGCGATAACGTATCAACGAGCCTTTTTAGGTTGCAAACAAGAGAAATTGCTGAATCGAGTGGAAGAGTGTGTACTCTATGCACCTTAGTCCTTTATTTTAATGCTCTGGAGAAGAGATAGGTGCTTTTAAGCAACAAAAACAACAAGAAGAAAAAAAAGAAATCGGGTAAGGCGTAGAGTTTGGGGATTCGATTGTTTATGCCAACACCTGAATGCAAGTTGTCAATTGGCTGCCGGTGACGTTGGCAAAGTTTTCCAAGCTTTTGGGCCTTGTTGCTACTCACTACTTTCTCCCTTGGGATGCTTCTTCATTAAAAACTAACCCAGAACAGCAAAGCCCTTCCTATCATCTCCTGCCACCCTTCCCAGCCATTCCTTCTAATACACCGGGCGCTTGTTGTCCCTTTGCTGGCGAGAGACAGCATGTTATTTACGTTTTCCCCAAAGCAAGACCCTTTCTATTTTTTTTCCCCTCGACGTCCTCCCGTCGTACTTCGCTGCAGAAAAGTTCCCGAGTCTGACGTGTGGTTCCTGTCCCTGTCAGGTCTAAAAAACCCATAGGCGGTTTATGCTTAATACCATCTTTGTTTACAAAGCTCGCTTCCTTGTCCCGTGTCGGGTTTAAAAAGTTAAGTGGAGCCGCTGACAGGCAAGACAGTCTTCTTTTTCTGGGCTGATGACAGTGTTTTTTGTCCCGTCTTCCTAGCTCACTCCGTTCCCGACATAGGTAAGCTTGAACGGGATTGGTGCCCTTGGGCGGTCGGACTGAGCGCTCCGCCCCGTAGCCGCGGGCGTCGTTTATGGTTTCCTTCGTTTTCTCCGGAACTAAACCACGTAGAAAAACACGCAAATTGTCATTCGACTCCCCTCCCCAAGCTAAATCTGGTAATGAAGAAAATAACCTTATTCTCCTTCAAAGTTTGAAGAAAAACAACACAAACTTACAAAACAAAAGAAAAGCGTTAATAAAAAAGGAAAAAATCTTCATGACAAATTCCGCTTGAAAAGCGCCAATTTGCATCCCCAAACGCAGTCCTAATGCCCATCTTTACCTCCGTTATGCACGGTTGTCATTCCGCAATGAAACCACCGAAATCTGCATGTTTTAAAAACTAAATCACTCCGCAAAGCTTTCAGGGAAAGATAACGACGAGGCAAGGAATTCCACGTGCACAGTTTATACCAAAGACACTAATTAACACAATCATAGCTTTTGGGCCACTTTCAAAAGGATTGTTTAAATTAAAATTTGTTGTTCCATGAAATTCATGAATCCAGGAGGATCAACCAAAACGGGTTGGGCTTGTGTATTGCTTCAGGTCTTTTTCTTTATGTGTGACATCGATTAGCTCGTATTTCCTATGCAACATGCAGATCCTTTGTCCACAACCAAAGAGGAGATACGAATGTTTTGCTGTCACGTTTCTTTTTGCCGCAAGCTCTTGAAGGGTCTTTTGGGGTGTCGAAACTCCATGTACCCAAGACGACCCTTGGAGCAGAGAAAGAGAGGGGGACTCGAGCTAGCGGGAAATCCCCACGTTTGCTGAGGACTGTGGACCGCAGAAGGAACCAAACGGGGAGAAGGGAAAGAAGCAAAGGGATCGATAATTTATTGGGTATTCCAAGGAGGAGCTCTAAGGTCTTTACACATTTTCTGCTGTTTAGTTTTGAATGCTCCCTTTTCCGAAAAATCTTGAGCTCCAAGTCATTTTCACTTCTTTTTTCTTTTCCTTTTTGAAAAATGAAAATAAGAAAATAGAAGAAAATGAGCCAACAATAAAGATAGGGGAACATGCGGGGATTTTTCTTGCGAAGACAAAATAGCTTTCGTTTTCCCAAGGGGAAATTTATTTAATATTTATTTCGATGATGCTACTACACCCATCAAGATCAACTCACACGGTATCTTTATGGATACATATACAGGGGCACTGAAAGCTTTTCAAGCAGCATTGCCTCGGGAGTTTATGGTACGAGCAAGAAAAAGCTTGCGGAGGATTTTTTTCTTTGTTATTTTTCTGTTGGCAGTAATGTAGTCCATATTGTTTCGGGGTTCTATTTTATAGATTTCTAAAAAATAATTGTCTGTTACCAGATAAAACGATCCGATAAACGATTTGCCTTGGGCAACATTTCTGTAAGAATCGAGAAATTCATTTCTGCGAAGCTAGGGTTCTTGATGAAAAAAGTAAAGGGAAAGCGTTGAGGCGCGTTTGCAGTTGGGAATTTTTTCGGACGTTGAGGAGGTTAGATTCTAGATTCCCGGTGAATTACTGCGTGATTTGGAGATTGTGCCTGGCAGAGTAAGAAATACTGCTGCAGGTCGTTGAGATCAGTCTGAAAATGGAGTATATTTGGCATTTACTGTAATACAGCTTAATGCTTGTGGTGGGAGACTCACCGAGTCAAAGAAGTGGCAGTGAATGATGAAGATCGGGTAACTCATTCCTGTAGCCCGATTCAGTAAACAAATTTTGCGATTCTTTGAGTTAAAATGCTGTCTGAACGTTTCGTTCATGGTAAAAGAGGTTAAGTATGGACGAGGGTTGTTAAATTTGGTTATAATCTGTTGATATCTGCGGTGTGATCCATGATTTCTGTTCTCTGATTCAAATTTTGGAAGGGATTTGAACTCTGATGTTTAAATATTTGTCTATTTTTGAGGATTTCGTTGTTCAGAAGCGCTGTGTCTCAAGTTATCGGAATTGAGTTAGAATCGGCTCAATTTATGCGATTCTACTCCCGGAAGAATCGAATCAAAAAGAGAGTTTAGAGGTCAGGAGGATCGATGGGGATCAGGGAACTTTTGCTATTTCCTTGGGAGACAGCTTTACCTATTACAACTATAAAGCCGCAAAACTCGTCTTGCAGTATTGACTAAAGCTTGAAGATCGCATCGAATCGTTTACTTTTATTTCTGGTGCATTGAGTTCTCGACAAACAAGTTGGTAAATCCTCTTTGGATACTACAGGCCGTCACAATACTACTTCGCTATCGATCTTCGCACCAGCTTAACGAAAAACAATTACCAGAACTAATTAAGTTTGCTAGAATCATTTCTTAGTATTACATTCCCTTGGCTAAGAGAAATCCTCGACAATCTGAATCTTATAAGTCAAACATTAAATATCTGCAAACAAAAAAAATACTTTCCATCTTAAGTTTGTGAATAAAGCCTTCGCAACATTCAACTTTCTAAAATCCACAGAAATACAAATCTTTGAACAGTAATATTTATTAATATTACTTCAATACCTTTCATTGATATTTCTGCATAGTAAAAAATCGCTTCCTTTAATATATGAAACGAGACTACAGGTAGCTTGCAAAACACCCTTGTTTTTCATCTTCAGCCGTCGCAAAAATCCCGCGAATCGCTAGAAGAAATACAACAGCAATATGCAGTAATATTTTCGCAATATAATTAGGAGGACCAGCAGAATCACGGGTCATTATAGCTAAGACATTTTTCACCTCGAAACCTTGTTTAAACTTAGGAACCCTCGAAATTCGAAACTCGGGCATTTCTGATAATTTCTCATATTACTGCAGGAATACTTGCACAAAAGCACGCAGTAAGGAATGTGTACGCATTCGAGTTTATGAAACCATATTATACCAATGTTATATCCCCATTGAAACCCGCTAGCAATCATCCACCTAAATGAAGCAATTGTTGATCTTGACAGTAATATTTCTGCAAACACAAACGCCCTTTGTCTGATCACCCAGGACCCAGTTTCTCTCCTACGAGGAATGTGTCAAAGACAGTCACCCTTTGAGTCGTCATTGGAATCTCGTTGTCTAAGCACAAGGGAGGCACAAGGGAACATAAAAGGGAGGGAAAATCTTCGGACAGAATCAACGAAATATTTCTACCTTACTCTCCGACTTACTGTTGTCTTACCCTTTTAATTGAACACTGCTTCCACAGGTTTCCTCCAATTCATGATGTTTTTGTAATCCATACAAGAGAAGTTATTTTTGTTGTAATTTCACAAGCAAATTGTCTTTGCAATCCGGAAGTAATATAAATTCCTTCACTGCGAGTAACAGAAATTACTTATAGGAATCTTCCCAAAACTCTGTTGATCACTTGCTGATGATCACTGATTCATTTACACGGCTTTTGTTAGGGATTTAGTGATCCTGCACGATTTTTGACAAAGTTTTTTGGAGCTCAAATCTGTTGTCGCGAGGCAGGTTGGCTTTATTGCTGCAGTTATGTAGCAATGAGCAGTTTTGAACGGGGGAGATGCGCCGGAGCTGAGGTCTAGCTGGTGACTGAATGGACAGAAGCTCGTGCTCGGGAACCAAGTATTTTTCCCCGATAGACCCGAATCCAATCAGAGCGCCCAGATGAAATTTTTACGGTAGAAATTCATTGATTTCTTTGGCTAGCAGATATGTTTCCTTTTTTTAAAAAAAGGAACGGGAGCATATAGAAGCAATTTCTGAATGGCTTTCAGACTTTTTCATGCTCTATTTGTCTTTTCAATTTTAAGACTCTATGGGAAGAAAGCCGTGAGGCTGAGCCCCCGGGGCTTATTTCGTTGAGTCAACTTGAAGTGATGCTAGTTCAAGCGTTTTAAGACGTTATATCTAGCCGGTACGTTGACAGCAATGCCACCAGAAATGGCATGCAAATCCTTTTGCATGGAGATGTTTCTGTTTTTCCTTACGAGCAGATGTCTATAAGTGGGTTGATGGGAGCCATCCGGAGTTAAGGACGTGAGCTCTCTGCAGTCGATCTTAGTTCGCAGCTATGGCTGCAGTTAATGCAGTTGTCTACAGTTCTTCTGTACGATTCTCATCGATTCTACACTAGTTTATAGCGACTGGTTTACGATTTGGTGGATAATTCCTGTGACACTTTCTAATGCTAGCGCTATACGAACCGTGATAATGTTTCATACCTTGGGATTTCTGTTGGATGAATGACATTTCTGCCGGATGATTTTAAGCCTTTACGAATTCAGGATTTGGCTAAAAGGAGCTGTTAATAACTTATTCGAGCATTCTAAAGACTATTATTTCTTGTTAAGGTACGATGGAGAAAATTTTAGGCATTTCCGTGAGGGGAAAATCACGATTCGCAGTAATATTCACTGATATGAAATGATTCTCAACGGTTCTTTGAAGGTATCCATAATCTTCGATTGGGTGCTGAACTTTTGGTAAGTTTAAAAGTAAGTAAACGCTACTTTGGTGAGTCTAGTTCTTATCGAATTACTGATAACTGTTTCGAACGAGTCGTACAAAGATTCGCATCGATTTTCAATGGTTCCATTTGTGGTTTTAATAGAAGTGAATGGTTTTTAACTAGCTGAAGTGCTTCAAAGGATTCTATGACTGGAAAAAAGTTCCTAAGGATATTTCTGCCCAACGATTCTAGATAATTAGCACGATTTATAAGGGTATTTCACTAATTATTCAGATCCTTTAACCATTCCCAATTGGGCAACAGGCATTGACGCTGTAAAGACATGAATCAATGAGTTTACGTAATGTGATTCTAATGATTTTCTCAATTCGCATTTGTCCACGAATTTTCTACAATTTTCCTTTATATAGAAAAACAGTTTGTAACACCCAAGGCTCAAAAGACGCATACCTATTCCAATAAGTTTAACGATTCTGCTGATTCTACCGAGTCACGCTATACCGTGACTTCGAGCTGCAATCAAGTGTGTCACCTGTAATAAAAAACGCAATACTGGGACGTTTTCATAGAGTTTTGTACTGCTCGGCAGCAATATCAGAATCACTGTGCACAAATACGGAGTCATAAAACGATCCTGATTTTGCTGTTATTGCTTCAATCACCAAGGAGCATAAACGGGCCCCTCGATATAACCCTTATCTGGGTTCTCTTAGGTACACGTTTTTACTACGCCATTTTGTCACCCTGCAGAATTGTTGATACAGATCACTCTTCAGAAATGTTTGCTAAGACAACAAAAATGCGTACCAGCTTTTCATAGCTGCACTAAGAAAAGCTTCCATAATAAAAGTGACGGTAGAAAAGGAAAGAGCGTCCCACAGAGAGATGAAATGGTGTAGCTGTTGGCATGACACTACGGCAAGATCGTGATGCTTGGCTGATTCGCTGACAGCGAAGTAATAGCTGTGGCCTGACATTACTGATATGCTAAAACCAACGCCGTGTCGTGTCCAAACCCTGAGATTGAAATCGGAGAAATTTAAGAAATTAAAAAATTTTAAACATCAGATGAAAGTACCAGGAAAGGTTAATTAAGAGTTTCAAATAATTTTTTTCCGAGAGTTTAGCGACAGCAATAAGACATGGTGTCGAGCGCTCCGATTCCCTCCTTTTGGGTAACGACAGAAATCCTTACATAACTTTGTGGCAGCAAAGCAAATGTTCGAATAGTGACTTCTATTGATCGTCCACTCACTACAATAAAAAAATCGGAAAAAGCCTAAAGAAATATTTCTTCTTTTAAAGTTTTCCATAATTTCTTCTTAAAAGGCATTCTAGTTTCCCTTGATCTAGAAGCTAGAATCACAGAGAAGAAATAAACGAGAAAGAAGGAGAGTCTCTAAGTTAACGGATATCTTATTTGTGTATTTTTTCCTCTTAAACAACTGGCGTATTACTATTAGAAAAACGGTTACTATTAAAAGAAACTGGCGTATGGCTGAAGAATTCTCATTAGTAGAAATAAAGACATTTCTGACATTTATTTTTACTGTAAGATATATTTCTTCGGAGGTCTAGAGAGCTATAAAAATTTTTGGGTTTTGTTTTACGGAGAAATTAAGAAATATACGGCTTTGGGCACAATGGACAAGATATATATTGGACATTTCTTTCAAAGGATTCAGAAATATGGGATGTCACTTATGCTTTTCCGAAGAAATACAGCTCGTAATTTGTGAGGCAGAAGTAAAACAGAAAGATTATGAATTTTAATACGAACGAGTAAACTTTAGAGAAAAATTTGAATTGATATCTAGGAGCACTCACGCAGGAATTGTGTTAATTCTTCAGGAGAAGGAAGATATATTTCTTCGTATTTCTGCACATTTCTTTCCATTTCTATACATAATTTAAACGGTTTTAAGACGTATTACGAAACCGTCTCTAACATTCGCAAAGACAATGATTTTTTCACGAGAAGCTAGGATATTTCTGCGAATCTCTGCAAATTTCTTCCCATTTATATACATACTTCCCATTTCTACACATACTTCCCATTTCTACACATTTCCTCCCATTTATGTTCATAGTTTAAACAGTATTAAAACTACTACGTAACATTCATTTATATCCCGTAACGCTCGTGGAGGCAATTGTCTTCACAAGAAATTAAGACATTTCTATTCCATTTCTTCCCATTTCTACCGATTTCTTCGTAATTCTACACATAATTTAAACAATATTAAGCCATACAAAAGCCTTAACATCTATCAAACCTTATAAAGAACTGTTCTGATGAAGAAATTACCCAACTTCTTTGTATTGCTTCATATTTCTACGTATTTCTTCATATTTCTACACATAATTTAACAATATTAAGAAAAAAGAGCATTAGCATCTACGTTACTTTATAAAGAAGAGTTCTAGGGAAGAAATTACGCAATTTCTGTGCATTTCTTCATATTCCTGCGTATTACTGCATTCAGTCCAGGTATTTTTACTATTACAATTAAGATCCAGAAAGAAAGACCCGTTACCAAATAAAAAATATATTACATCCTTTCTGTGGCAGGAAGGCCAGCATAACATAAACGATCCACTCAAGCTCGAAGAAATACAAGAAGACAATAGAAATCCTGACTTACATAGCTAGTTTAACTTATTTAGGGAAGTAATAATTATTTTAAGCAGAAATTACGTCATTTCTCTCCTTTTCGAACAAATGAAGTGGAAAGATCATTACGGAAGATATCATAGCTCTATTTCTTCTCAATCGGAGTATTGCTGGATACAATCCAAGCACCGTCGCCGGCAGAACTACGTTGCAGCTAACAAACAAGAGGAGAATAATCAACCTGCGGGTTTCTCTGAATAGCTTTTGGCCTTTGGCTCCTTCCCTCTTTGGCATATTGCAGCTTTGGCTGTCAGAAATAATTTGACCTCCAACACTTTGGATCTGGCTCGCAGCAATACGCGATACATACGCCCCTTTACCCCCTTCCTGTCTTTTTTGTTCATTTAAAGACATTTACAAGAGCTTTGGGACCGGATCCAAACTTGCAAGATAACTTTCCTTTTACTAGCGAGTATACCAGCAGAAATACCCTCCTGTTCGGTCCATCTAACTCGGAATCTACCTTTGTTGCGAGGGGTGAGCCTTGCTAAGGAATTTACCGGCAAGTTAGGCAACAACCTCTAGAAATCCATTCCATTTACGGGCAATTTTTAAGGTTCTCCCGAAAAATGTCTCCTGTTCTTTTCTTTTACCTGCAAAAGAAGTTCTGCCTTCATGGTGACTACTGACTCCCGGCGGAGGCATCTGTCGTGACTTTTTTTCTCTCTCTGCTCCTCTAATTCCCCTCCTGGTACTCGTATTACTGCCCGTGCTAGTAAAGCTGACCCAATAAAAGCTGACAAGCAGCGTTATATCTTGGGGTCTATTATATTTCCTATGTAGTAGCCGAGTTCCCCAGGAATCGGAACATGAGACAGAATCGAGTTTTTGGAAGTAATATTTCTGCAGAAATACAGAAATGCATAAATTTTCTGAAGTTTTGGGGGATTTTTTTCTGGTCTTTGACCTTTGGTTTTTTGGATCTTTTCTGGCTTTGTTATAAAGTATGGATGTAATGTATGAAAATCTGTTCCGGACATAAAAAAATAATTTCTTCCGGCAGAAATACTGGCTCACAAGCTCTTATTACTCGAAATTCACGAGTTCCAGGAGAATTTCTGGATTAAATGATGAGAGGAGAAGGGATAGGAATCTTGAATGATACATGCGGTACAGGTAAAAGAGTGCAAGTAATGTAGCAAAGCAGCTTAGCATTACTGCTCCCTACAGTTGTTGACTTTTCCTTCGGAACAGAACGTAGATACCGAATCTTCGATCAATAAGTGAAGAGAGGAAGAGAGAGGGAGAGGGGCTGAGAGAGTGTAAGAGGGCAGCAAGACAGAACTAGAGAGAGAGAAAGAGGAGTGGGAAGGAGATTTTGGCCCTTTGGCGTTTGGGCAGAAATGTCGTGCTGCGCTTCTTCTTCCGCTCTCTTGGACTCCCGAAAACCCGGGAGTGCTTTTGGCTCCTAGTTCCACTTTACTTTCCGCCTCCGGAATGAAGTCATCGATCAACCTTTAAAAGTCCGCCGTAGAGGCCGCTCACTCTGTGCAGTAATATGCACAGAAATGGGCAGCAATACCTTCGTATCTTCACGGCGATTATCGTATCGGTAATTTGCATATGTCTGTGGGGTTATATACGGAGTCAGAGGCCGGAAAAACGGCGGTCGCAATATCTGCCACTTGCAGTAATTTATTACTGCGGAAACGACCGAGTAATATATTACTTTGCCCCGCAAACTGTCTCACGAGCGATTTAAAGGCAAAAGCTTTGTCTACCAGCCCCCTCCCTTTGCTAATGAAATAACCCATGACGGGAGACTCATTAGAACGTTTTAGATTTAGGCAAGCGGCTGAAAATTCTGCAGTATTTATGAACTTGTAAATACCTGTCGCTCCTAAATTACTTACAGTTCTTCACTCGCTCGAATTTCACATCGAGC
>JAGJRO010000332.1:35082-47621 GCA_022832285.1 Lepidurus apus apus
CCCCCCCCCCCCCCCCCCCCCCCTCTGTAGCTCTTTTTATTTTTTTTGAGCGCTCCGGGGAGATTTTAATGGGAATTTACACTCCTCATCACTACAATTCTCATCATTTTTGGTATCTAAGAGATTAGGATTAGACAGAATCGTCGTCGACTAGGCTAGGTTCAGCATGTTCATAAGGGTCATTTTAGACAGTGTTAACATGGTAATATAGCCTTATGTTCATAAGAGTCATTTTACGAAGTTTTAACATGCTAAACTAGCCTTATGGACATGCTAATAAATATTTCTTTTGAGTGTGTTAAAGGGACTGATCAGTTTTTAACCTGATATTTCTGCAGAACGTAGAAATTACTGAACAGTACCAGTTTTAAAGATTATTCTTGGGGCATTTTTTTAGTGTCACAGGGAAATATCTGGATTTTTACTAGTACTGGAAGGCGAAATCCAGGATGCAGAAGTTCGCCCGCAGACATCTGTATTCCTGCCGCAGTAATGCTTATGGCTTAGAATAAGAAAGAAGATCATGTTTTTGCAGCTGGAGCTTGGGAGTCGCCATCGCTAATTTAGATCAGATTTGCAAAAGCTGTGTCGCATGCTAAAGTTCAATTTGGCAACTTTAGTCCCCTGCCAGACTTCCGCAGATTTTCTTTGGCAGTAATTTATTTCCGCAGAAATCCTTTTCGAAATTTTCAATGGCTAGTCTGGTCCTTCGTGCAGAATTTCCTTTGAGCTATGAAGTTAATTCTTCAAAGTTAAGTTAGCAATTATTTGGTGCAGAAATGCTGTTTTCTATAGACGCTTTGTACTGCATTTTTGGGAAATTTCTTTGCAGAAATTTCTGATCCAGCAAACTCGGCTTTCTTTGTAACTCGAGGATGTGACGGAAATCAAAGAGGATTTCCGCAAAAATTACCTTCTATAGGATGCACTTGTGTTCACTTTTGATCCGCAAATTCTGTTTCACAGAAATTAAAAGTTGTGACAGAAATTTGCTCGCCTTTTCGCAGGTCTTTGAAGAAAAGACAGAAATAGAAATAAAAATTTTTTAAAAAAAGTCAAGAGAACACCCTTTCATTTCATTTTGCAGAAATGTTTGCACATTCTGGGGCTAAAATACATTTCTGTGACCCCTCAAAGAATTCCGTTTGCCAGTAATACGGTTTGCAAAACTATTTCTGCATTTTTTTCTTTTTTAAAGCTAAAAACGATATTTCTCGGCAGGAAATATCGCTGTCTAATCTATTTCCGTTAAAGGAATCCGATATTGCTAACACAAGATCTGTTTCTGCAGAAATACATTTCTGCAGGAATGCATTTCTGCGCAAAAAAAGGTAAAATCTCATCGAACATTTTCCTTCAGCTTCTTTACTTAGACCAAAAAAAAGTAAATAAATCCCTTTCTCACAGTAATCAAAATATCTACGGAAGAACTAAGGGAAATTCTGTCTCTCCCGCGCCTTTAAATGCAGCAATAAAAATCCCAAAAAATCCCGTTGAACACGTTGTCTCAATTGGGAACTTCTAAGCTCCACACCGTAGCAACCTTGTTGCCAGAAGCCAGGAAGTTAATCAAAAGCTGTTAAGTTCGTTTCCAGGGTCCCCCAGAAATGGACCCAGAACTGGCTTCTCTTCCTTTCCCGGGGTCTTGGGTTTTGCATTTGGGCTGCCAACTAAGTTTCCTTTCCTATTCTGTTTGTCGCCTGGAAACCCGGGGATGTCCGGGTCATCTTCTGACAACTTTCTTACACCTAAAAATGCGGCCGAAAAGGGCGCCAAAGGGTGCGTCACAAGTTTACGCTTTGTTCAGTCACCGAAAGTTGACATCATTAGCATTTCTCTTTGACACTCACGGCGCAGCGAAGAAAAGTGAACGTTAAGTAAGGCATTTGCTCGGGGTTGTCATGCTTGAGCTTCCTCGCTGACATCCTATCAAGACCAGAGTTTAGCACCCCTCCTACACCCTTCTATACCCTCCATCCCGTACCCCATTTTTGCTTCCTCTTTTTCTTCCTCAAGAGTTGGTCGCTCGCCTAGTAATCAATAAGGCGAGTACGCCTATTCAATTGGAAGAATCAGTAATCAGTAATTTCTTGAGCTTGCTATTCATTTATTTCTATTTTTTTAACTTGGAAAACTGAAGCTCGGAACTGGAATAAATGCAGAGTACAGAAAGGGTTTCCATGGAAATATTTACTTGATTCTGTTATGGAAACGTGCCAAAGCAATATTACTGCTTGGCAGAAATAACAAGGATCGGATCGCTCAGGTGTACATTTGAGACTGATACGTTGATTTTTCGATCAATCGAGGCAGATTAAAAGGTATTCGACGTTTCTAACACAATTACGTAAAATGAGCTGAATCACAGAATCGAATTACTCATTGATTTCAGAATCGTTAAAGAAGGATTGGATCGCTTAGGTGTACATTTACGACTGAATGAGTGAGTTTTTATGAATCGAAGTAGACTAACCGGTATTAATGTTGTTAATACAATTATGTAAAGTCACTTGAATCACATAATCAAATTACTCATTGATTCTAGAATCATTAAACTGATTGATTATCATCGAGCTAGTTTAGATGACCTCACGAGCTTCGGAAAATGACTTACTCAAATAAAAAAGAATGAAAGGAAAAGAACTGAAAAGAAATAATTCAAAGTGTTCACGGTATTGAAGAAAATCAAATCGCTCATTGATTCCAATCGCACGTGCTCTTATATCGATTACCTACAAGTTTCTGATTAGTTTGAGTCGCTGATATTATCAAAGAACTTCTGGAGGTATTCACGGAACAAAACAGAATCGAATCGCTCATTGATTCGAGCTTCCACTGCGTTATTCCAATACAATGTAAATCATCTTCTGTTAGCTTTTGAATCATCAATCGGCACAAAGAAACTAGAAATTTCACAAAGCTCAATACAATTGGATCGCTGATCGAATCACCGATAATTAGACTCTGATTCGAGCACATTTAGCTCTAAATGGGCTGAATCATCTTCTGATTAACTTGATGATCGGTTTATTAAGACCGGTCTTAAATATTCGCGTGAAATTTACAAAGAATCGCATAGCTTAATGATTCGCGACGATTCGAGAATGGTTCTTCTCTTCCACTGATTCTAAATAACCTTTTAACTATCTGACTCGATAGCTTAAACAAAACGTCGATAAATTTCCCAGACAAAATCGACAAATACGGATCGCTAACTGATTCCAGTCTCTTTTCTTACAAGTCTCAGTCCTTCACTGATTCTAATCATCTCATCTTTACTTGAACTCAAATCATTCACTGAATTAAAAAAACTAACGAGATATTCACAACAGAACCAATAGAATCGCCTCGTTCTTTCCCGAAAAACATCGCAAAATCACCACACAAAAACTCGCAACAATTATTTTTCTCAACTTCCCGTATAAATCCTTCTATTTTATCATCAACAAGCACGAAAAACCCCCAAGAAAAAAAAAACTAAAAAAGTTAAGGAATATTTTTAAAAAAGAAATTCCCCCAGAAAGCCAGTAATAAGTTTTTGTGTGTGTCGTACAATAAAAAGACTAGTAACAACCGGCAGAGTCTACAAAAATATACACAACTATCCTCTTTCAACTCCAATTTAAATTCTCTTAAGTTGCCCTAGTATTTTGTCGCAACATCCCAAAGATCGCATTCTCAATCACTAAAATCTTCTACTTACAGAAATTGTCGTCAATTGCCTAATGTCTTTCAAATTGCTTTGGTAATGTCAAACCCTGTAAAATCACTCCAAAACCCCATCAATCCGATGCAAGTGAAGAATCACTATCTTCAACAGTTTTGGCCCTTAGGGTATCCCCAAGCTTGACCAAATTCGAATCTTCGCCCAGTAATTCACAAAGCTCCTAAAATAAAATATTAAACAATTTTTTTTAAATATAAATAATTAAAAAAAATACAATTCACGTTCCAACTTCTCCTTCAAAACACTTTAAAAGTTTCAACCGGCTTACTTTCAATCTTTCTTGCACTCGAGGAATCCCTGACAGCTGCGATTCGAGTCGCTGTTTTTCATCTTTGAGTGACAAACGCGTTTCGGTATTCAGAGGTTCCAAAACCCACCCTCCTATCCCGTCAAACTGCAATAAATGGGTGTGAAATTTCCTAGGAAAATTAAAAAATAAATTAAAAAACCTGAAAAATGTAACAAATAAATCAGTAAAAAAATCTAAATTAATAACGACGATAAATAATTGCAATGAAATTTTAAAATCAATAAATATCAAATATTTCTCGCATGCACAAAAGCAAATCGGAGAACAATCACTCATTCGTATGCTTATGAAGCAGAAAACGATCTCTTAAAAAGATGTGCCTAGAAGGAATCTCGGGAATACTAAATCATAGATCACGCGATCAGATCGTCAAAAAATCTGGAAGGTATAGAGCTCTTAACGTAAAACATGCTAGAAAGGGATACGAAAGATATAGAAAAGGGCCAGTGGCAATAAAAAAATAGTAGTGGGTGGAATAATGTATAGCTGGTGATAGTTAAAGGATTCTTCGGACTCCACGACCTTTTGCTCGCTTTTGCTAGAACTAGAAGCTATCTAAACAGGGAAACTAACCCCCAAAAGTTTACCATAACGACGGTCGGTGAGTAATGGTCAGTAAAGTAATCCCCGCATCTTTGGCAGCTTGGTAAATCTGGGCTTCCACATCGATACTGACGGCACTGGTGCATTCATCTAACAATGCATACCGTGGTCTAAGAAAAAACACAGAAAAACATTAAAAAATACAATTCTCATCTGTTTTTAAAGGCATCTAAGAGGTTCGGATTACAGAACAGAATCATTGCCGACTAGGCTAGGTTTAGCATGTTCGTAAGGATCATTTTAGCCAGTGTTAACATGGTAATATAGCCTTATGGAAACCCTAAAGATGTTCATAAGGGTCATTTTAGCCAGTGTTAAGATGGTAAAGTAGCCTTATGGATATTCTAATAAATGGTAAGTGACATTATAACCAGTACTAACACGGTAATAAAGCCTTCTGGGCACGCGAGAATGTTCATAACGACCATTCTAGCTTCTATAACACAGTAATAAAGCCTTACGGAAATTTTAAAATGTTCACAAGGGTCGTTAAAACTTGCATTATTGAATGCTACAAATGTTCATAAGGGTAATTTTAGCTAGTTGTAAGATGCTAAAGTAGCCTTATGGACATGCTCATAAACGTTCTTAAGGGTCATTTTAGGCAGTATTAACATGGTAACATAGCCTTACGGAATGCTACAAATGTTCATAAGGGTCATTTTAGCCAGTTCCAACATTGTAAAGTCGCCTTATGAACATCAAAACCAAAAGTATAAAACCGAATTCAAATAAGAAATTTTGGAGTTTGGTCATTCTTTACGCTGGGAACATTAAACCAAACTAGGTAATGACTTGGACACGTCTGGGAAGCGGAAAGTTACAACTGCTCCGGATTTTGATCTCTTATTACTGCAAATTTAACAAAATCTGCTCAAATCTGTTCAAATTTAAGAAAAATGTGATTAGAAGGTTAAACTTTCCATCAATCTGGTTCGAAACGATGGAAATCTAGTACTTTAATGGCAGGAATTCGCTTACTTGTGGTAAAAGAGGCGTGCCATACCCATCCTTTGCTTTTCGCCACCGGAAAGTACATCTTTCCAATCGGAGGTGGCCTCCCAGCCACCTTCACGCTGCACAATCGGTCTCAGGTTGACGATATCTAAAATGCTTTCCAAATGGTCGTCTGTGATGCCTTTGTCTCTCATGTCTTCCAGGCTATCGGGGTAAATGACTTGGTCTCGTAAACTACCAATAGACATGTAAGGTCGCTGCGGAATGTAGAACATGGCTTGGGTGGGCGGCTTTTGTAAACGACCTTTGTACACCGGCCAAAGACCGCTCAGAATCCTGAAAAGCGAGCTCTTGCCACAACCATTCGGTCCGGTAATTAAAAGATGCATATCCTGACTCACGGTGAGTGTTAACGAGGGTACAACAACGTCGTAATTAGGCGTAATTATGGGCATGTCCTCGATAATTATCATATCGAGGCTCTCCTTCACGTTCCCTGCAAAAAAAAAAAAAATACAAAAAGATTAATTTTCTACTAAACATTAACTTGCCAATTTCACTTGGTGAAATAATTAGTCAAAGAATGGTTAAGAATAGGTACAGAACAGTAATAGATGCAACCCCCGCATGTAATCTTCTTAAACTTCCGGTAAAACAAGGTTTTTACGTCAAAAAATAGAGATGAACGAGGTGAATAAAATTTCTCCAGAAACTAATTACTCTTGCTAGCAAAGAAAGGGTAATGCGAAGGGCTTCTACAAATAAATATTTGATACTCCTAGTGAATCCCAGATTTACTAAAAACAGATGCACTTATACGAAGTATAAGCTTTAAATGGGTGAATTGTTCATAAGGACTGTTTTAGCATGATAAGCCTGCCTAAAATGACCTTTATGAACCAAACAATACATACAGTACTCCGTTTTTGAAAAAAAAAAATTACTTCGTAAAACTCTAGAAAGTTGCTCAATAGTATACTCAAGAGCTCCTCAATGACAGGTGATTTTAATTTTTTTTTAAATTCTTAATCGTTAGAATCAAAACAGTCGAGTTGTTCATAAGGCTATTTTCGCATGTTAAAACGAGCTAAAATGAGCCTTATGAAATGTTTAAAAAAAAATTAAACTTTAAAGTTTCCGTTTCTCGAGAAAACTATACATAATTGATCAAACGAAGCTCCGAAACAGTAGTATACAACACCACCTAACTCCTAATTAGTAAAAACCTCTTAACCTCTAGCCATATAAATCCTTTTCAAGGAAAACTTTCCTTTTCTCGCGTTTTTAGCTTCGAAAAGTAGAAGAACTTGATGAAAAAAGTTACAAAAAGTGTTACAAAGAGATTCTTTTTACCACTGGGTATGGGCATCCCTTCGCAGAACTGCAAGCCGAGTCGTTCCAAGGCTTTTTTCGATGAAAAAGAGCTCTTGATGGCCGGTCGCTGGTATTGACCTCTTCCGACTTCTTCAAACACGTCAAACATGTTTCCTACGCGGGCTGTGTAACCGGCTAGCTCGACGATTTCCTATAAGAAAAAAAGTGACAGACAGTTAGTTTGACAAGTTTCCCCAGTGACAAACATTTCATGGCTGACAATCATAAATCTCCTTCAATCTTATATAAGGTGGGAACAAAGTTCCACTTATTGAGAGTAAATTAGCTTGTTTTTAGTTTAAAAAAAAAAAAAAAAAAAAAAACCTTTTGCCAAATTGGAATCGTCAATTCTGGGAATCGGAAAAAAAAGTTACCAATTCATTGGTTTCCAATTCCAATTCATCTCAATTCTATTCCTGGGATTTTTGTCTATTACTGCAAGTCGCTAAAGCTTCAATTGAAACTAAAGACAAAATCTTTAGTTAACATTTGAAATACGAATTTTTTCACATTTTGAGAAGATCAGTGGAGGGATTTAGGGGTTCAAATCTTTTCTTGCAAGGTTTCCTGCTTCAAGCTTAATTAACAAGTTTAATAGAGGAACTCGAGTTCAGAAAAAGGTCATATGTCTGGCTGCAGGAAATTAGAATTGCGGATTTCCGCAGGCGCTTGCCAAAAACTTCTTTGTATAGGTAGGAGTTTCCACTTCAAGAACTTCCAATGTCTTGAAAACTACCGTGAAGGCAGCCTTTTCTTCTTGTAATTTAAGAAAAAGGAGCAATTCAACCAAATTTATCTTTGGCAGTTTGCAATAATCTTGTTCAAAACATTATTGCGCATTTTTCTTACTACTTACCAAACCCAAACTTTACCTCTCCAACTCTTTACCCTTGCTTCTATATTCCTGTCATAAACATCATTAATTACTTTCAATTCCAATTCGTATTTCACGAAATATTCCCAAGTGTCCGGAATAGTGTCGCCATCTCGGGAATGGTGTTGCTATGACAAAGTCCCGCCATTTTCACTCATCAGACTTATTAATGCATACCACACATTTCTGCAGACATTGAACAGAACCAAACTTTACCCAAACTCTATCTCTCCCCTACATTGCTATCAAAAACATTCTTCTAATCTTGAGAAACTTCTTTCCTCATAAAAAAATCCCATCTTCGTAATAAAACATCAAAAACTCGTTAAACATCCATAAATGCAACTCTAGCTCAGTCTAAATGCAACCTGCTCTTACTTATTCCACATTAACGCACTAAAACCAAAAGAAAACAGTCAATCCAGTCTTTACAAACTGAAGTAAAGTGTGCCTCTTCAAAGTTTATACGTTTATACTATTTTTACGACCTTCTAGAGCGTTTTGGGCTTTGTTTTGTCAGTAAAGAGGTCTGTGTCCTTCACTCTACTCTCCCTCCTTTTCTTTTCACTCATAAGAAAAAAAAGAAGGGGAAAAAAATTGGGTAGTACAGACAAAACAAGTATACAGGCAACACTTACTTTATAAGAGGTCATTAGCCGTTCCGCGGCATCTGCACCGGAACTCAGCATATTTCTTGCTGTTGTAAAGTATTGAGTTCTTTCACTCACGCCGCCATCTTTATCTCCCTCTTGCCCGGAAGCTTCCGTTTAAAAGTACCCCAAATGTGAAGAGGCCAGGCAATAACATGTTAAAAAAAGAAAAAGAATTTAAACAACAATGAAAACAAAGGTATCATAAGATAAGGACTCAAATCAAGCATAAAAAACACGTTTCAAACGCATCTTACCTTACACAAATATTTGACATTCAAAGAATCTTCGTTTTTTTCACGAATTAAAGTCTTTCGAATCGAACAAACCAGTTTTCGAACAAAACCCACCTCAAAATCGGAAACAACCAAGTAATCGATTACTACAAACATGTAAGCTCAAACTATCGATAAAGCGACTATCCAAATATCGATTAATTTGGGATTTCGATTCAAATAATCGATTTGAAAATTTTATACTCAAATAAATGACTTGATAATGATTTGATGATAAACGAAACGATGAAAAAGACTAAATGATAATAAATCGATTAAATCTAGCTTATGGAATAAAACTAGAAGGCAATTACCTTTTTTGCCCATGATAATTGGAATGGCGACCATGATCATTCCAGTTCCGGACCATACATATTTCATTAAAAACTGCTCGAGCATGATGTACCACAAACGTTGAGAGAAAATGAGGTTCATTTGTTTAACCAAGCTGCGATATGCTCTCGTCAGATGATTCAATTCAACCTGAGGAGGAAATAAAGACAATTGAAAAGAACAATTACAAATACAATGGACAAATTAAGACAAGGACAGGAAACTTTTCCGAGGAAAGGAAATGAGACTGCTCTGTAGTTATTCTGTGTGAAGCAGTTCTTAATTTCAAAAAGTTAGTTTCTAAAACTGTAAGTTGTAGTTACTTTATGACCGCCATAGAAGGCAATTTCCTCTGCATTGGCGATAATCCGGGAGTGAATATACCGTAAGTAGCCTTTCTTGTTGGCTTCTTCGGAAACCAGCTTGCCAAACTTGGGTGACACTGCTTTCAGAATCTGCCCCGTTAGGAAAATGACAGTTCCCGCTAAAGCCGGACCTAAAAAACAAAACAATTGTAATTTTTTATTTAACTCTTTTGAATAAATTCAAGAAAAAATATCTTAAAAATAGACTAAAAAATATTTAAAAAATAACACGATGCTGAAGAGAAATTGTTTCGACAGGTAAAGTGTATACGAAGTTAAACTATGGTGAATTTACCTAAATTTACTCCAAATTGCGAATGAAAACAAGCAAAATTTAATAGATTTTTACAGAATTTCCGAGATTTTCTGCAGACTGGCGAGACAATTGGTGCAAATTTCGGCAAAACGAACTAGTCATTTCTAAAATTATCTGAAATATATACTTTGATGTTGCGCGAATACCGGTGTTTGTGAAAAATAAAAAAGCAATCGAAAAAGGGGAATTCCACTGAAAACAATCTCAAAAAGACGAAATACGACTAGTTTTGGAATAATAGCTGAATAGCTGACGTTGCGAAATTGGTATTCGCAAACTAGTGCGGAGGAACAGTTACAATAAACACGCTATTCGTCAAAGATTTAATGAAAAAAGGGAAAATCTTCTATTTTTTCAACTTCTTTTTTCAACTTGGCGAATTCCGGGTTCTGAGTTCGCACAAACAAGCAGTTTACGTGTAAACATCTGCTTTATTTTGTGTTGACTAGAAGGAACCCGTTTATTTCGGAAAAGTTACAGAAAAGTCCTTCAAGAACTCGACGCAAGAAAAAAAAAATTCCCAGCAATTCAAGTTTCAAATACCTTCTGGAATTCCTCATCAAGTCCCTTCGAAGTTCGCCTATCGAGTAATCTAGAGAACAAGTTCCACTGTATTGGCAAAAAACTTGCCTTACTAGTCTACTTTCTTCATCAATAAAACTTTCACTTTGCTTTAACCTTGAAAGCGCTTGAAAGTCCACTTCTACGACCTTTTCCCCAGCAAGTTCTCCCCTTAAGCCCATTTCGCCAATTTATCTTGCAAAATTTCATAGAACTACCCTTCTCCTCCTATTAACTCTCTCTTCGGCCGGTTTTACTGCCAGAAGCTTCTTTCTCAAATCTAATTTTAATTAATTTTAAATTTAAACCGTAGTAACCAGTAATTGGCTTTTTCCGCTTTTTTAGCAGATTTTTTTTGTAAAAAAAAATATTTTAATACCTGGAATCGCAGATGCTCCCATGCCTTTAGCAATACCGTACAGTGAAAAGGTGATGAGCAGGATATCCAATAAAGGTTTGGTGATATGTGAGTACAAGTGCGCTACGGACGAAGTGAACGCCGTGATATCATCGGTGAGGCAATGGTCCGCATTTTCGAGTCTTCCATCCAAATTGGAAATTCGATAATACGTTTGGTGATCAAAATACAACTTGTAAGCGTGTCGCACTAATCGGGTACGGAGTGCCAAGCCGAGGTGACTTTCGAGGTAGCGAATGGCTGAGTTGATGAAAGTGGCCGGGATGGCCACTCCCACCCACCGTAGGAGCATGAAAGCGAACATTCGAACGTCGCGCCGAACAATGAACTTGACCATACGACCCTCGAGCATGGCGACGTAGATGGATAAGAAGGTACGAGTCAATAAAATTGCCGTATGAGCCGATAAGATACCGGCCTCTTTACACCATAATGAGGGGATCATGATTCGCAGTAATTTTCGCAATTGCTGCAGAAATTTCGCATCAACTGAAGGTCCTTTAGGCTTTGCAACCACAGGAATTGGGATAGGTGATTCATTGTTGAGAGATTGTAAATCCGGACTCGAGTTTACACGTTTCTTTTGGTAATTGTTAAGAATTTGATGAAACACAGGCGAACCTATTTTGCAACAATAACCTCCCACGATTAAACAACATAACCCCCTTGTTATGTACACTGGAGGAATGCCATATTTGGCAGCAATTAATTCTAAGTATTTAGAGAGTATTGTAGGCATTTTGTTGACTTTTGGTGACAAGTAATAGCGTGTAGATGCACTAAGTTAGAGGTTTGACGCTATTTTAATTAGCAGTAATGGGAAACTGGGCTGAGATGAGGACTGAGGAGAGATTTGGCTTTGTGGGGACTTGGGACCGTGGAGCCACAAAGATAAGAAAAGGAGATGAGCTCAGCAACTCTAAGAACGACAGACTGACTGCTTGGCTATGATAGAAAGACTTTGCTTATCAAGTGCAACTGACTTTGACGAGGTAGAAGGGTGACTGGCTAGCGTAGCAGACAAGAAAGGAGACTTGTTTTTATTGATACTTTGCGTTCTTAGCGACGGTAAGCCGCGTAGAAAGTGACACGGGAACTGCATCTGAAGGCGCTCAGTTTGAATCGGGAACCGTAACAGACTCGTGACGTCACGGGCAAGGGCAAGTCGGGCAACTAGTGAACTACAAACTCGACTTGGAGGCTGACTTGGAGGTCGACTTGGGAGTTGGGACTTGGAAGCTGAGTTTGTGAGTTAGTTGACTTCCTAGTTGGCTAGGCAGTTCACTACCCCAAAGCATCGTGAAGATTCCGTTGGCTGACTTTGTAGTCGGCTTTCTAGTTGATGAGTCATTAGACCAACCTTGAACCAATTCTATAAATATGACAGTCAATAATGAATATGATACCGCAAATAAATGAACAAATTAATAAACAAATACAATATTTTAATAAAACAAATCACGAAATAAAATAAAAAATAAGCAAATAAATAAATATAACAGTTAATAAATAAATCAACAAGACGACAGATGCGACTGTCGAATAAGCTGGGCAAGTCGCAGCTGGGTGGTGTGAGTGAGTGTGAATGTAGACTTCTTGTCAACAGATGGCTGAAGTTGAAATAGTAGGAGCGGGCTGATTTGAATGTGGGATATATACGCCCTGTAAAGATACTTCCACCATTGTGTGGAAGTTTCTCTGCCATAAAATCAAGCGTTTTAAGCAACACGAATCCCAACTTATTGTTCCCTGACACTTGCACCAGGTAATACTAAC
>JAGJRO010000325.1:0-47423 GCA_022832285.1 Lepidurus apus apus
TTTAACAGTTACTTTCAGTTATTTATCATTTTAGATAGATAATAGTAAAAATAATTCGGTTTTTATTCTTATTTTAAATTTCCCGCTTCCTTGTGTAAATGAAGCCTTTAGAAATCGATTATTTTTACCGATATAATAATCGATTATATATCGGAACGGAACGGGAACGCCTCGAAAAATGCTCCGAATCGAATGGAACGGAACGGCGAGAGCTCGCCAGAGGAACGGCGTTTCGAAAAAAACGACCGTTCCAGAACACTGACATCAACACACGCTTGACCACCGTCAACTACACAGCCATCTACCACAACCACAGAACACCACGTCATCCACAACTCACAGGGACTCCCTGGCACAGCTTATTCGACAGTTCATCCTGTCGTCTTGTTTACTTTTTTTTCGTTCAAGTAGTTGTAGTGGATACTATAGTGCTTATGATTTGCGGAAAGAGTTGAGAAGTAGAACGTTTAGTAATGGAACATTGTAATCCTCAAAACCAGGTTGTGAATGCCATGGAATCTAGCTGTAATGAGGGACATATTACAGTTCAGGTAAAAGTCGAGCCGGCTCCTCTTCTCTTTTTGACTAATCCTTATACTAACCCAAACTTCTTTTAAAGATAACAGACAATCCCGCTGCCCTTTCTCTTAATTCTCCTAACACGCCTCTAAGTAATACGTGCATGGAAAGCTCAAAATCCATGGATATTGATAGAGCAGTAGCTACAGTCGTAACGATCGGAAATGCAGCTTTTAACCCACAAATGGACCGAAGTCATACCAAATCATCTTCATTTGTTGCTGAAAGCGTTGAGTCCGAATCAAGTTTGCTACAGCAGAGTGGTAGTGTGGGCAATGCTGGTTATCTAACGCTGACGGGGACAATCAGACGAGGAAAGAAGGCGGGGCAAACGACTGAAATCGTCGTTCCGGTAGACAAGGAACGGCTCGATTTTCTGGAATCGGTGGTTGTCAATGAAGAGAATATGCAGAGTGGGAACCCCCGAGGATGCTCATGTGGCTGCGATCAAGGGTTACATATCTTGCTCTGGAGCATCTTTTGTGCTCCATTCATTTTTCTTCTCTCCCTGATCTACTGCTTTTATATGGGCACAATTACCTGGCACAATGTCTTTGTACTTTTCAGTGAAGAAAAATCATGCATCTATAAGCTCCTTGTGCCTCCCATTTTAATCTTGGGCTTCCCTATTCTAGTCATACCTTGTGCGATTATCATTGCTCTCTACTCTACCTTGGCTCAACTGTCGTGGCGATGGGGGCGTTGGGTAGAAGCCGCTTTTGATCTCGAAAAAGGTTATTTTGGATGGGTTTGCAACTTGTTAGGCATCGATGAATGCGCACCGTACCAAGAGATAGTACTCAATGAGGTCCAACATGTGAAACGCCAAGATTCTCAGCCCTAAGTTCTATAAAAAAAATATTAAGGGGGAGGGATCATTCCGAATAATCTTCTAGTCCCAAGGATCTCGTATCGTGCCTGTTTGTTGTATGCTTCGTCAAGCGTGAATATCCCCCACTGAAAAAAAGAACTTCGCTAATAAACATAATCGCTGTGAAAAACGTCACTGTCCTTTATCTTTTCTTTATCTCGGAGCTCTTAGATTTGGAAAGGTTTTTCGTATTAAATCTGATTAGAAACCGAACCTCTGCCAGGCAAACTAGTCATGCATTTAAGCGTGAATTGTTGGCTATTCTTGCTTTTATTGGGGCTTGGATTGGCGCAACAAAACTGTCCTTCTTGTGACCGAGTCACGTGTTTACAACAAGTTTTACCTTCTGATTGCAAAAACGTTGATGGCACTGTGTATTCTGCAAAAGCAGCGCTGTGTGGGTGTTGCCCAGCCTGTGTCAAATATAAAGGTACAGTACCGAACTTATTGATCGTCTTACGGAGTTTCGGAATTGACGAATCACAGTGCTTATCCCCTGTTTAGGCCAATCCTGACATTTCTTGCCTACTTCTACGCTCAAGTAGGGTTCTCGACACGTTGTCCCTTCTAAACCCAGTTAATTAAAGGAGCAGGTCAGTCAATTAAATGCTGTGGAAAATAGTAAAAAAAAAAAAAAGTTTTTGGATTCATGGTTGCCAAGCACTTAAATTAACTGGGGAGTGTAGAAGGGACAACATTTAATTGACTAACCTGCTCTTGTAATTAACCAGGGAGTTTAGAAGGGACAACGTGTTGAGATGCCTACCTGAGCGTTGAAGTAGGCGAGAAATGTCAGGATTGGTCTAAACAGGGGATAAGCACTGTGATTCGTCAATACTAAAGCTCCATAAGACGATCTATAAGTTCGGTACTGTACATTGGAAGACTATTTTCCTGCCTTCTTCAGCTTCAAGTTTTAATTTTTAAGTTAACAAAAAATTTAGGCGTAGACGAAGCTTGTGAGGATACTGTTGATTTTGGTACGAGTGAAGCGTCGCAGGTTTATAGTTTCGAGCAACAATTTCCGGTTGTACCAATAAAAAAGGTCCCAGTGGTGGAATCCAGCTCTTGTGGACCGGGTTTGGAATGTAAATCTACAAAGAAATGCGCTCGGATAACCAACTATGGTTGCTTGGATGAACGAAACAAGCCCGATGCGTTCTTCAGACCTGATTGTGATGACGATGGCTCGTATTCTGCCGTACAATGCAAAGGAGTGAATCCGGATTCAAGGTAGTTAGAAACCGGTCTGGTTTCGTACAAGGAAGTTTCGAATTTCTTTTGCCAATTTGGACTTTAGATGTCGATGCGTTGACAAGTACGGAACAAGAATATTTGGCTCGGATTGGAACCCTAAACGGAGTACAATGACTTGCGGTACGTTAGTTTGATTATTCCAGCTTGTTAAAAAAATAGCAAGTTAATGAAGCCGTTGCATTCCCTAGTTTGTTCGAGATTGGTAAACGAATTAAAAGGTAGCATGCCAGATCTCTCCTTTCACTGTGCTTCTAATGGGAATTTCGAGGCCTTACAGTGTAATCAAGGGATTTGCTACTGTGTGAATGAAACGACGGGTGTTCCTACTTCTCCGTTCGTGCTGGAAAGCTTATGGAAAGGCCTGCCTTGCTGTACGTTAGCAATTTTTCACGTATATAACTGGCACTCGAGAACACTGAGCGATTTTATCTTGTTTCTGTTTGTCTTATGTTCGTTTAACTTTGCATTAAATTATAAGAAATAACAAAAAGACAAATAGCAAAGTATAGTACAACTCAGTTTTTTGGGAATCAGTTGACTCTCAAGAATTCCTATACGGAGTGCAAATTAATTTATTAATTATTATTTTTTTGGTGGTTGGCAAAAGACAATGAGACCGTATTGGGTAGTCAATACTTGCGACAATGCGAAAGTTTGGCGGTGGCCCAAGCGCAACTACGTACCGAAGTAGAAAAGCATGGATCCAGTATATTGTCCTTGCTTAGTTATCCGTGCGATCCAGATGGTTCCTATTATCCTAAACAATGTAACGGGGACCAGTGCGCTTGTTATTCTAAGGACAATGTGCGAACACAATACGCGACACAAACCGGTACCGATCAAGAGTTGACCATGACTTGCGGTAAGATTTTGTCTTAGGAAAACACTCGTATGAAACTTTGACCTATTTTTTCTTTCATTAGCTTGCGCCAGAGATAAAGCCATTTATTCAGTGGAAGGTTACGCGAATTCTTTCACTTGCTTAGGTAATGGCAATTACGCTCCTGTGCAGTACCTAGGCGATACGGCATACTGCGTTGATTCGGATGGATACCCAACTGGTGAAAAACGTGAACGGGCTAAAGTTTGCTGTTTGAGTTGTTACACTCCCAATTGTTCTTCGGATACCAATAGCAATTGTTAGATTTCTGTACACTTTAATGTTTTTTGTATCATCACATGGGGTCAACGCTGTTAAACATTTTGTTCTTGATTTTCCCACGATGGCTTACCACGTTTTCTATGCGTTTAGAATAGATAATAAAGCTACTACCACAAGAAGAAGTTAGTTCTTGGCCGTAGGTTTTCCAAAAACTCCGGCAAGTGTTCTTATCAGTCGAGTTTCAGTTCTTGCTTTAGTGCAGTATGGCTCCACAATCTTACCTTCCTTGTAAGTAACCAAGACCCTGAAGAATACAATTTGTACCTTTCTTATAACTTAACAAGTTTTAGTTTATAGTAATAAGTTAGTTTAATTAATAAAACAACGTCACAGGGAGTTAGATTAACTGCTTTTTTGAACAACCGTGGTGAATCACTAAAAAAATGGACGGTCTTTTCCTGACGCTGGTGATTACGGAAATGGAAATGTATGTTCACTGTTTTCGTTGTCCCCATGCAACCATCTCGGTTGTCCTAAATATATTCACGATAAAGCCAGTCACGCCACCCGTATACAATCTTTGCCACATTTTCCTGCTAATTAACTTGAATAGGACCTTTGACCCTTCCATGTCACCTTTCACTTCAGTATTTGTGTTGAATTGTATCCTGCATGGCAATTCATTCGAAAAAGAGACGGTTTTTGTCTTCACACGTTCCCATAATTTCCTTGAACCTTCCGAACAATGTAAAGACAGTTTAATGTTGAAAAGTTAGAAGGGGGAGTGAGTCATTTTCCATCAGCGAGTTCCCTTCAAGGGACATATGCAACCAACATGTGTTGAATTGAAGAAAGACACCTTGACTGAAGTTGAGGGGGCTTTTATTTAATTTCTCGACAAAGCTGCTTAAAAATCTTTCCCATTCCCAGAATGCTCAACGTGGAGTTTCTCATAGAAGTTTCGCACTTCAAAACTTGAGTAAATGAAACTGTAAGAGACAAAAAAAGGATCCGATTAAATAAAGAAAGCATTGGAGTGGCGTGAGAAATTAGGAAGCTTGAATTGTTATGACTTTGAGCTATGTTAACTTTGTAGCTACGGGCTACAACAACGTAAAAGTTCGTGGTAGGTCCACATTTGGGATTACAACGAAAGTAACTACGATCCTTTTACGTGGTGCCCGCCAGTCGAACGTTTTGTGGGAGGCTCATCAGGAAAGCAGAAAGTAGCAGCCTCGTCCCGAATATTAACATGCACACCAGAGGCTGTGCTTGCTGAGTAGGATAATGGGAAGGTCATGGCGAGGCCTTGTGTGAGTGTGTGCTGGCTTGGAGGTTGGTGCTACGGCCTTTTCTTTTGGCTCCTTTAAGACCGACGAGGAAGAGACTTTCCAGGTAGACAACAGAAGAACGGGAAGTCTCAAGTTAGGCACGTTAGCATTATTCCTCAGTCAACTTCGCGCACGGAAGCGTCCAATGGATTAGTTAAGCACATATATTTAACTTTGGAAAGCTTTTATTTGTAGGACTTCAACACCTGAAGAACAAAGAAGTGACATGTATTTTAGTGGAAGTAGAAGTGGTCGCGAGTAAATTGTGTGATTTTATATCTCTTTTTGGGATTGCAATTAAAGTTTATCGGACGAAAAACAAACGAACAGGAAATGCAGCGTACATCCTGCTTTCTGGGAAGTGTAGTTGAGAGCTTAAGAGTGCCTGTGAATTTTGATTTTTAATGCGAGTCCAAATTGTCCCGCGCAGTCGTTTCCAATGGTTGTTGCAGTGATCTAAGATCAAAGCCTTTTGGTTTCACCTCACTCCTTTTCCTCTACGCCCCACCTTTGCAAGGTTATAACAGACCATATTATACACAAGTCCGGTTTTTCCTAAGCATCTTTTAAAGCTTCCAGTTCAGGCGAGGCGAACAGCGTCCCAAGCCAAAAGAAGACTGTTTGACTTTCTGAGCTTCTTCCTGCTTTTCGTCCGCTTTCTAAGCCGTTTTATAACTGCGTTATAAGAACAGAAAAGCTATAGTGTCTGAGCTGTCGTAAAGGGCAGCATACTACCTGCGTATTAACTACTCTTTTTTTTAAAGGAACCAACTAGAACGAATGTAAGCTAATAGACTTCCCGTAGGTTTGACTATAACTTGGTATTTGTAGCGTGCGAGTCATTTGTGCTATGTGAGTGTCATTGCTGTTAGGAAACATTTCAATTTATCCGCCGACGCATCCGCGTCATATAGGATTCTCGATCCCTGCAGGCCTTTACGCTTGTCATGTGTTTAGTATTAGTACAGGTGTAGGAGTGTATATACGCCAACGCCACAATATAACTCGTGTACTTGACTGGACTGGGTGCGGAAGGATATTCTGGTCACGTGTTGTGTTTGTTAAAGTTGAGTGAAGCATTTGGGGGCTTTTTCATTGTTATTCTTGTGAGCAAATTAAAAAGAAAAACATGGGAGGTAATTATTGGCAAGAAACGCCGCCGCCAGCCCGACCACGGAGTTTGTGCGAAGCTCGCTTATTGCATATATCACCAGGACCTTCAGCGCATTGTAGCGAGCGTGAGCGTCTGGCTCCGGGTCCCAAATCGAACGTTTTTATTCAGAGCTCACGAACCGCAGTTCCGTTCATAGTCGAAACCAACCAGTTTGGCGACAAAGCGAACGGGAATTCCTCAGCTAATCTCAATGCAAAGTGTCAAGATCCAAACAGGATGACCCCGTCTCCTCGTCATTGGCGAAGAATTGAAGATTCAAATCGAAACCGGGGTTCATGGCCCAGCGTGTCTACACCTCTTTGGCAAAACGAATCTTTTCCAAACTCCACCCATCAATTAATGCCTTATCCCACGCCCATCACACAAGATGCCAAAGTCCCCTCGATGGCGGCTTTACTCAATACTACTGTCCCACAAAGTATTGTAGTTAGACCATATAGTAGTCACCACGCCCCTACGCGTAATTCATTGCGACACAGTCGAATGGTGAATCTAAGCCGATGCGGAGCAGGTATGCGCACGATGGGGTTCTTTTTTTTCACTCTACTTCCAGAACCTTTTAGCTATGTATACACGTTGTCGGTTTTCCAATCTTGGGGCTTAGCATTGTTCCGACCTCTTCTGGGAATTTGTTCGTCACCTACTGAGCCAGGAAAATAAAAAAAGCCTAAAAAGAATGTTGAAATGCCATGCTGCAGTGCAAAACAGAATGCATATTTCAAGCATTTCCTTTTTGCTTCCGGAAACGACGGGGGCAACAGGACACCGCGCCTAAAAAGAATGAATTCCGCTATGGGAAAAAATCTCGCTGTTAATTAGTACTATTTGACATGCCTTTACTCGCCTGCTATTCTGTAACAGTGCTCGGAAGTAACCTAGAACCTGACCTCACTGGTTTTGAACTCTCTTCGTTCAAGAAAGAAGGGGAAAGTTAATTATCCAATGAAATTTTGTGGAAATGTTTGGGGTCTAATAGTATACCTTCCATATAATCGATTTTTTTAAAACCTATTTTCAGTACCGCGGAAATTTTTGCCCCCCGTGATCCATCGTTATAGTCTCGGGACCACGTTGCTCATCTTCCAAACATTTTTGGGCCTCGGCTTATTAGCCATAGCTGCGTGTTTGCTTACCTGGGCACCTTACTTGAATACGCGAGATGTACCTCACTACAGCGGAATGGCGGTAAATAAGCTTTCCTTTCATTTCGTCATACTACACGCTTTAGGGGAGAAATTGGGGCATTTTTTTACACTTATGTTCGTAGTTGTGGTGAATGGCAGACTATTACAGGGTTCTGTTGAGATAGTGGGAAGTAAATGTGAAAATGCAAATGAGATACCTAGTTTGTAAGATGCTTTCTTTCAATGGAAATGTTTGCCGACAGTCTAGGAAAATGTTGAACTGAAATGCTGAGGAAAATGTGTGGTAGCTTGTATGTGAACATTTCTATCCTTATTCATGTCTATTATGCAGTTGGTGCTAGCAGGAGCGTTCGGTTTATTTCTCTTGTGCTGTTTTCGGCAAAAATATCCGGGCATGCGAGGAGTCTGGTGCGCCTTTCCTGTCAAAGTCCAGTATTTGGTAAATCTCTTCTGAACTGTAAAAATAACTCTACGTAATGGAAACGCATTTTCACCCCTTTTTTAGGTTTTAAGTGTATTTTTAGCTGTTGGAGCCGCAGCCACGTGTTTGTGCGCCTGCACTTTTGCATCCATCCACGTCCACTTTCTAACCACGTTACGCTGTGCGGACAAAATGCTGGAACACAATACTACCTTGGTTCACGCTTGCGTATGTGAAACGGAAGACCCAACTTCCCTGCGGCAATATACGTATCCGCTATTAACGTGTGGCGAAGTCAAATATAATCTGTTCGCGCTTTTGGTCAGCTCGAGCGTTATGGACGGACTGGCTGTGGTCATTTCCATTTGGTATGTCTTTTTGGTTTGGAGTAGCCGTTATTCTTACACTTATGCTGGAATTAAAAGCAATGAACAAAAAACCGCAGTGTTGGCGGGCTTAGCTTCGCTGTAAAAAAATAAACAACAAAAACGAAATTGTTATCAATAAAAAAGAGAAATTTTGTATTCCGTCGCACTTGTTATCACAGTGTTTTAAATCAGTATACATTTCCTGTGCTCCTGGAACGGGAAAGAGTGGCGTGAACTAAATCATACGTGGAATGGCGTATGATAAATTGTCATAGACCATTTGGAGATCTAGTTCAGAATTTTTAATGATGTTAAAAGCTATCGAGGAACGAGTTCTATAATCCAGGACTGCTTTTCCGAGATTGATTAATTTCGGGAACGGCACCGAAAAGACTAGGAAGCGGTCAAACATGTGTTCGATTCATTGTTTCCTTGTCTGGAATTGTGGCTCCGTTTGGTTTACCGAAAAGACAATTGAAATTTAGGAAAAATATGGTTAATTTTCTTCTTTATAAAGTCTTATTTTTTAATTCTAAATCAATATTTTACATAATAACCAACTTTTTCAATGTAGGACCCCGTTGATATATTTCTCATATCACCGGTGAAAAAGCCCTTGCAAACCTTACTGCATGTGTTTCTCTGTCTGTGAAATGACCCATGTATACCGTATACAAACATTCCAGCTATATGCACAAGCCAATGGCCGCGAGTGGACAAAATGTTTGGCCTGGAATCAAGTTACCATAGGACAAAAATCCCAGCTTTAGCAATCCTATTCATTTTCCTACTATACCAACAAAATAAAAATAAGGGTAAATAATGTTCTCCCCTGATCCTTTCTCGTAAGCTTTGTCGTCATCTTCGCAAATATTGAGGCTTGGTAATTAATATATCTCAACAGGTATTACACAAATAGATTAGATAATAAAAACTAAATCCATTTTGCACGCTCGCTGTGATGGCTTATTTGGAGCACGAAGTAGCAAATAACGGTAAAGACATAACGACCAGCACCAAAATGCCCACCAATGCCTGCGAAGTATGATTAAAGTCCCGCCAAAGTTCAAATCTTCAGTTTTCCGTTATCCTAGGAATACAAATGCTTGTGCTGTATCGATCTCTGGAAACGTAGTTGACAGTTAAAAGACGATAATAAAGCCACTAGAATAAGGAAAAATCTTTAATCGATTGCATGGAAAGCATGCGTTACCTGTTCAGCACGCATCGTACTCATTACACAACAGAAAAAAACGACGAACCTTACTGATGGTTGCTTGTATTGCCACACACTGGGCCATGGCGGCAAACAAACATGAACTGAACAAAAACAGGGAGGAAAATTATGGAGGCCATTACATTATTGATTGAATTCAAGCCAAAACTAGGAGCCACACACTACTAAACTGATCAGCCCTCTAGTCACCTACTTTTTTTTTGCTGATGGCAAGAAAAATAATAATCAAATTATTATTCAAAACAAAAAAGAAAAAAAAACACGAGGACGACTTCGAGGGTCACCAGGGGTGCATTTTTGCTGTTTTTAGGGTTCATTCTTTTACATGCAATCGGATCCCATATACGCCCTACCAGAAATTAAGATCAATCATGTAGCCTATACAGCATGTACAGTACAACATACAATTTGCCTCCATAGCTCCCCAGCTTCGTTTAGTCTTTTTAACAACACGCCTTGATGCTCCCATTTCCTTATTCATGACTGTACAGCATGTCATGTTTCCGAAATACGAGACTTTGCAAGTAAAAATTAGGAAGGGGGTGGGGGAAAGAATTTTTCTTTTATACATGATGACGATATCTGCAATCCTATCCATTTTATCTTGTGCTGTACGGTTTAAATCAAAACCCCCCATGTGAGTTAGACATGATTAAGACGGTACAAAACAAAAATAAGGTTTTTTAAACAATCACCCTGTGGACTCCCCACCCCCCTCCCCACATTTCTATGCCAGAGAAGAGACTAGCGAGGCCGTATTGCATTTTATGGCCGTTGAAACGACAGGCGGTAAGAAACGAGCCGAGCCCTAAATGTTCTATTTTAAAAAATCTTGAAAAAATGCTGAAAAAGCAAAAGTTCGCAAAGAAGAGAAACAGAAGGTTAAAAAAGTAGGCAGTTGCACCAAAAAAATGAAAAAAAAATAAAACTCCAACCAAGCCTCTATTCTCACTTGCGCTCTTCCGAGTTTCGATCCATTTTCACTTATTTGCATGGGAGTTAACAAGATTGGGTGGTGTTGTTGTGGTGGTGGTATTGGGGGAGAGTAAAAGGGCCGCTGAGATGAGCCGAAAGAGAATGTACTAGGGACGGGGGAAGGGACCGACAGAGGGATCAGTTTTTGCGTATTCCTAGTTTCTTCAGTTTTCAACTCAACAGTCAAAGGACACGACACATTTCTCAAACTATGATTCTCTTTAGCACAGTCCATTCCACGTACTAAAGCCAAGATTCCAACAGTTTTTTTTCTTCTTTTCTTTGCACCTCTGGAATCCGCATTTGTGCAGAAGTTTTTCTTTTTTTCCTTTTTACTTACTCCCACACTCGTAACGACACTCAGCACACGCCAGAAGAAACGCTTTCCAATACTTCTATTTTTCTTTTCAAGAACGTGGCTACTTGTAGTAAATCATACGATGCTCCATCACACATCATACAACGGTTCATTTGGCAGGAGAAGGTCCCGATGGTGAAGGACTTGCTACTAAGCTATTTCCTTCATTTTTATGACTGATTTCTAGATCGGCCAATCTTCGCCATAACTCGTCTCGCTCCTTTTCCTTCTTCTTCTCCCTGCAAAAATAAATAAATAAATAACATAAACAAGTAAATTAAAAAACCATCAATTTGAATAGGGACCATGTGTTTACTTTTGTCTTTCCGCTTTATACGTGGCAGTAAGTTCATCAAACAGCTTCGAATTCATTTCCATAAAAGTCTTGAGTACATTATAGACCAAAGCTACAATGGTTTGATTCCAATGTTCCTTGGAAATCCGGTACAGTGCTGGGAACATGATGGGCATAATGACGCTGCTGTTTTCTTCAATCAGGCTCATCACATATTCGTTATTCCAAAAATACAAGGCTCGTTCAGCAACCTAGGAGACAAACAAAATAAAATTAAAAAAAAAAAACTCTAGAAACTTTTTCAAACAAAACAGCAAGAGAAGTAAATGGTTTTTGAAGTACCTGAAAATGCGGACTAGACACGCATCGCGCGATCTGTTTAAACAGAGCTTCTTGTATCTTGACGAACTGGGTAGGCTCGGTTACATCCAATATCTCTTCGATTTCTCCCAGGAACATGACTTCTTTTTGAGAGCAGGTTTTCGGCCAGTATTTAAGAAGCCCTCGTATCACCTCTTCAGTAAGGGAGGCGTCTTTCTCCAAAAATTGGACCACGCAATAGGCCAGTTGGGCATGGTAAAGCGACAGGCACTTAACCTTATGCAAGGGTAAGAGCACCTTGACTAAAAACTGCTTGTGTTCTGCTTTCAACGGCAGCGCGAACCCATTAATGATGCTATGAAAAGAAAACCCACGACACAAGTTGTTATTTCAATAACAAACTCTCTCTCCCCACCCCAAAAAGAATAATAAAAGGAATGAAGAATTTTCTTTTACCTGCCCAAGATTTCCAACAGTTCGCTCACACCATTAAAATGTTCGGTCTCGTAAACAAATCTAGGGAACAAAACATCAATTAAGCAGCTTTATTAAGAAGGCGAGTAAACTCTTTTTTTTACCGTAAGAAGATGTTATTGATTTGCTTCCTAATGAATGCCCGGAGACCGAGAAACTTGCCATAAATCCGATGCAAAACTGTTTTTAGAAAGTCTCGTTCTCGGGGGTCTTCGCTATCAAAAAGCTCCAATAACTAAACAAAAGGTATACGCAATTCATAAGCAAACCACGTCAAAACTTGCATTATATGCCTTTTTTATTTTTAATTACTTGTAAAACAAACTTCTGGTCTATAACTTTTTTGCCAATGCTAGGTTGAAAATCCGGTGACTCCAAAAACCGTAGGAAAAACTCGTACACCAACTGGATTCCACATTCGAACAAGTACCATGTAACGGAAGAAACGAGTAGACAAAAATCGACTCATTAAGATCATTCGACAACTTGATTGATAATCTTAGTCAATACCAACAACTAACACCCAAAGCACAATACAATGCCAGGCAAAAGCTTGGGAATGGCTACATTTCTACCGTGAGCAAGTTCTCTCTGCCCTCTTTTTTTTCTTTTTGCAAAGCAGGTTAGTCAGACTATCTTTCTTCAGAAAAAAAGTAAAAAAAAAAATACTAATAAAAAAAACGCTTATAGCCGATTTACATAAAAAGCGAGGTTTCTTAGGTAGAGGAAGAGAGGCTCCGGTAGTCATGGCAAATCGTGCAGGTATGACATGCATACAAAGCAGCTTGACTTGCTCACATATACCACCTGCAGGTGGGGCCAAGAAGCTTCCAATGTTGGGTCATCTTCCTCGGGGTCAAAATCTGGATTTTCGCTCGGGGGCAACGTCCGGAATAAATTGCTGGCTATCTGCAAAGGCAGGAAAAGGACACTTTAGCACACATTGAGTATTTCGCAGGACATCCAACCGACCATTACAAAATAAAAATAACAGCGTTTTTCCGTTGAGACACTGCACATAAAAAAGAAAATGAAACTCAACAACATTCTACTACCTCACAAGTAAAAGGTTAGCGAGCCCAACGACCGCAGTTGACTTTAAGTAGTTAAGCAAACAAACTTGCGTGATGGGAAGAGACACCAAACTCAGACGGGAGAAAAAAAAATCCACAGTTTATTTTTTTGCCTTCCGTCTTGCCGAAAAAGCGACATTTATCATTGTCTAACTCTGCCTTAGAAATCACAACCTGAAATTGGTCCTCAGCCGGTTTTAATTTCAAGTTGTACAGTTCCTCAAGTTTTCTCACTTCACTCTGCAATCAATTCTTCGCAACTGAGTTGTGATGCCCAGTTGTGTTTGTTGTGTGTCTAATTTAGGAAAACGAAGTTTTTTTTTCAGTGACATCATAGCATTCTAAATTCCAGTCCAGAAATGAACTTACGGTTGGCAAGAAAATAATGAGCGGTATATCTTCGGATGAGACATACATATATTTTTCTTTTCCTCAAACCGAAAAAAAAGTGGGAGCTTCTCACTTTTCGTGCCGGGTTTACTTTCTTTCGAATACCAACGTCATTAGTTTGGTGGTAAACGAGGAAAAGTGGGCCTAGGACAGTTGGTCTTTCTCATTACAACCATTTTTTAAAAACCAAGCTTGTCAAACACAGTCGCAAATTAACTGAGAAAATAATAATCTAACTCCCCAGACTGTGCGGGTGCAAACTCAAATTCACATAATGTGACATCTCCTTTAGGAAGATCGACCTTCGCATCGTATTGATTTCCATGGAAATCTATGACAAGCTGCATACTCTAGCCACGCGAACTTGCAAAGGCCAAATCAGCCTGGCTTTAATACAAAAGCCAGAGGTAAATGATTCCAGCCGTTAAAAAAAAAGTTTTCTCCCAAAAGGTGGGAAAAGCTACAAGCAAATTCAATTTACGGGAAAGAAAAATACGAAACGCACGTGATAAAGTGTGGGCTGGCCGAAGGAATGAAAGAAAAGAATGAGACGAAAAATAAGAAACGAAAAAAAGAAAAGCCTCTTCGACGTCACCGGCGTCCGCTCCCGCGCTCCGTTTCATTTTCTTTTCTTTGCCTTCGTTTCGGTTCTGGTTCTCTCACACAACCCAAAATAACTTTCGTACTTTTTGACTTGTATGTATGCGGTTCGGCATGCTAGCGGCACGGCACCAACAAACCTCTCTCTCACAGCTTAGGCTAGCTCAGAAGTGTGGAGCTTCTCATTGACGAGCTAATAATGCTCTCAACAATTTTCTTTATTTTTTAAAATTATTTATATAAAAAAAAACAACTTTCTATCGTCCCAACAATTCTACGAATAAACCCCAGAAGAAAAACGGGACAAGGAAACGGTTAATTCGATGTCAAAACTTGTCCGGAACTTGACACAATTGGAACAGACTAAGTTGTTTCCTCCCAAAAATTCTGTTTTCTAAAACCGACAAGCGCACGTTTTTCTGTTCCACCTTAATGAGACATTCTTGAATCGCGGCCAAAAAGGGGAAAAAAACTTCCATGGAATTAATTTTTTGTATGCCTTTGAGCGTCATAAAAGAGTGCCTTTGAGTCTTTACGTTATAAACGACTCTATCACCACGTTTTTCGGATAGCAAACAAAAAAAGCAAATCATAAATAAGGAAGAGAAGAAGACGGCAAGAAACAGATTGTGGCATTTCCCGGAGTAAAATACGACTTTGCCAACTCCCGAAGATATTTAACTAAGTAACTTTATACATCCTCACGACCCTTGAACCGCCCCTGCCCAAGCCCAACAGCCCTAATAAAAAATATTAAAAAAAATTTGCTGACGCCTTGTTCGAAGTATTTTTTGCGCCAGGTTTCCGGATCTTCATGCATCTGAGGTTGTTTCTTTAAGATTTTTTTTTTAAAATCTTCTCCGTTTTTACGTGCTTCGTCTATCGTTTTTCTTAAGAGTGGCAGCAAGGGATTCCTGTCCCGTGCCAATCAATACGCACACTGCATTCAAGTACTCCGCTCTCTGTTTGCATCATATGGAAATCCTCTCCCCCCCTTTTTCCAGACAATTTCGCTTTCGCAACAAGCAATCGTTAAAAAACAAATTTTAAAAATTCCACCCTCATTTTTACGTTTCACACATCTCTTTCCCCCCCCTATCTGAGGTATAATAGTGGCAGTTAATGCTAAAAGTGAAGAAGAGGGGGGGGGGGTCTATGAAAAAAATCTATAAAAAATTTACGTTTATATAGTTACCATCTTAATAATTTCCGGATACCCAGCTTCCGTGAGGACACCTCTTCCGGCTGTGATGTAGTCCACCATCTCGGTAAGGGCTGCTCGCTTGATTTCTTTTTCTTTCAGATTGGATACAGGATCCATGAAGTCGAATCCGTGGCAACACTGACGCAACTTGCGTATGAAAAGCTCTTCTTGTTCATTCGACGGCACATCTTGATATGGGAAAAAAAGAGTAGAAATAAATCCCCATAATTTTTAATTTGTAGCTTTGCATCTTAAACGAATATATTGATCGGAAATGTGCACATTTGCTTTTAAAAATCCAACGAGATTTCCTAAGCATTTTTTTTTCGGCAATGTCATTTTTTGGACATATAACCGGGCATAGAACGTCATAAGGTTCCAATTTCGGTCTTACTGCCCCAAGCCAAGTTATTCCCCGGGCAACAAAAATATAATCGATATATCATTCCAGACAATTTCATTCTTCGTATTCCGGTACAAGCAAAAGACATTTTTTTAAGGTCTTGCAAACAAAATGCTTAAAACTTGCTTAGTTTTTTTTTTTTAAAAGGGCCAAAAGGCAAATTCGTGACGCGAACATTCCAAACCGAAAGCCATGGAAGTAAATCAATAACATACGCTTAGTAAAGCAATCTTTATTGCTTTCAAGTTTTTGATTCGACTCTCAACAAGAATAAAAAATGACAAAAATGGGAAGTGCAAAGATTTATGTAAAGTATGACAGGAACTTGGGAAAACCAGCGTTTGAAGAAAAACCTGCCAATATGCAGTCAGATGCTCCTTCTCGTCATCAGCAGAACATCAGAAACCATGCTAACTACCCGGCAAAAAAAGTTTCTTTTAGGTTCTTCCAATTTCTCGTTATTCCAAGAGTAATTAACCGATGCGGCTCATTCGTTGTTGCCTGGCACGTAATTCATCTACGTTCCAACTCTGCGCCTTATTTGACCTCTTCTTAGTTTCCCCCATTCAAATCCCATGAGACTTAATAAATACTATCTAAAAAATGCCTGCTGATATCGCAAGAAATACAAAACAGGACGATATTTAAGTCAATTGAAACAGGTAACCGTTAGTTTTTTAACAATTCAAGGCCAAGCTTGATTTAATCTCACGCAATTTGTTTTTGTTAGGTTTACAGTTCTGAATTGATAGCCCTAAAGATTCCCAAAGTACGTCAGTACGCCAGACCCACTTGGTGCGGTAAAGGGAGGGGGAGTTTTATCAATTTTGTAGAAGATTCCTTGTTCGGAAGTGCGATAAGAGGCAATTGATAGGTGGTAAAGACGTACGAGCTAGCGTAGCAACTTAGGTATCCAGGAACGAACTACTGACCTTTTAGTTAGGGCATTTTTTCACTTGATTTTTTCCTTATTTGTGTGATATTATAGTGTGCCTGGCTTACGTTCCTTAGGCTGCATTGGAAATGTTATAGCAAAATAGTTTAGCACCACGTTGGCTTCATCGGAAGACAACCATATCCACTGAATTACAAATTAGATTTTTTTTTCCCAACGAGTGATGTTTTTTTGCTACTTTTTAAAATTTTAATACGCATTACGGATAGTGTGTTAGGCAGTGAACACGCACATCCACCTCCCCCCTCCCCCTTTGAGGCATTTTCATAGTCCAGGGCAGCTGAAATACTCAGGAAAAAAACTCCTAAATGCCAACCGTCACGCTTTGCTAGTCATGCAAATTGTAAAGTCAGCGACAACAAAAGCGTCATGAGCTAACGAAGACCCGCATTGGAGCGAGGATCCATGAGACGTTAACAGGACAATAGTACCAAATCTAGCGGTTAATGGGTAAACCAAGCATATTATTGAGTAGTTTGGGCTCGACTTTGACACTTTTCAACTTGTCATAGAGAACTAGTTTTGATCTGAATAGTTTTTTCGCGAAGTGACAAGAGATTAATCTCGGAGGGTTAATGATGTTCTTTTTGCAAGCTATGATTGACTGCAGGCGGCTCGTTGCTGAAACTCTGTGGAAAGTGAGTAAAATTTAAAGGGATTAATAAGTAACGTACCTTTGAGTAACGGTAATGGCTGAAGCTCGCCTTCGCTCCCGGAATGGTAGCGTGAAGAACCTTGTGACCTTTTCTGTTTCTTCTTAAGCGATCTCCTGTTTGCAAAAGGGTCAATTTTATCGACAAAGGTAGTCGACGACATATTGGCTTAGTTGACGAAGCTTCTTAGACTCGTGACGAAGGGAAGCAGGCAGAAAGGTGGACTGAAATATACGTAAACTGTCTATGGTTTCTATCTCTCCCTACTCCCAGTGAGTATATGTAAGATAGAAAACGTATGAAACAAGGGGCCAGGTGGGCCCTCACTGCGACATCAAGACATCACCTTGCACTAGAAGCAGGCCCCCAAGCCTGGCATAAAAGGTTAAAACCCTGTAAAAGACAAGAAGAATCAAATATTAGCAACACAAGTCAATGTCCATGTCCATTGCTTTTATATCAAAAGTTGTTTTTAAACAAACCAATACACATGAAATAAACACTTTCTTTTGCACAAACAGGGCAAGCAGGTAAGCGGGGCCCAATGAGATACTTTACTTGATTTGCCAAGGAAGTGAAATGGTTCATTTTGTGATGTACTGACGAGGTGTAAGTTTCCTCTTGGCATATTTGGAATTACAAGACGTTTATACCGTGTTGAACAATTAATTTCCACTTCCATCTAATTATATCTTGGCTAAAGAGCTCTCAAGTTGACGGTTGGTTGTGGTGACTCTCTTCCCCACCCCCCTTCCCCCCTGAAAAGCGTACCAAAGCAGAAGCCGACCTACACCACACGCGTACCATACTTAAGTCATTGCTGTTTTAAATAGTTACCGGGCTCGTTGCGCTTACTTAAGTAGATTCGAAGATAATCCTTAGTCCCTTGTTCGATTGAACACACTCGCCAATGCACCCAAGACTTTAGATCAAGAGTTATTAGTCCGATTCTTGGAAGATCACACGCACGAACTACCTTTTCTAGCGCAGTCCACCATCTTGGAATAGAGGTGGGGAGGGGAGGGAACGAGGAATGAAGGAAGGAAGGGCAAGCAAAAGGATCGTAAAAGGTTAAAACATAATTTAAGTAATGGACTTACCAAGAATATTTAGTTATTAAAGAAAAATGTGCAAGCTTTTTTTCTAACCTACTTAAACAATATATTTGTCGAGAACTTCCGCAAATGGAAACTCAAAGAAAGTAGGCAACGTTGCACTGTGTTATTGTGAACGGAACCCTTCTGTTGTTGAATGGGGAGTTTTTAATGTAAGGTGTAATACTTAATCGGAAGAATATTTATTCGCTGCTATGAATATACTACTCGTAACGCAAGTTACGGGCTATGTCATAGCTTTCATCCTGTCGCTCTGTATCACCGTTCCGGTGAGTCTTCACCAAGATGATTTTAGGTAACTTTAACAAATCCGTAAAACGTAAATCCATTCTATTTTGTTAATCCGCAACGGTTGCGTTCTAATGAAGTGAGTAATGTTAGGGGCCATTGTTTGTTGTTTTCGGCGGGGACTTGGCGGGAACAAGATGGCCAATTTCTCGTCCAATGGGCATCGCAAGCTTACTGCAATTATGCCATTTTTGTTGGAATTGTTTTACTGGTCACTAGCCTAGTACAGATATACAGGCTTTCTGCATTCCTCTATAAAGGCACGGATAGGTAAGTCTTATGCCAACAGTAAAATTATTGATTAAGAATTATTTTCCTAGCTCGTTTATATCAGCCTTTGTCGATGCCGTTGGAAGTACAATCCTTTGCCTAATGGCCCTCGCAGCCGCCCTTATTATCACCTTGGGATTTGACCTCTGGTGCAGAGATATTATGCAGAGATTCGAGGAGTAGTCCAAGACAATAAATACAAAGTTTTAGAGTTTTTACGCCTTTCTGATTAGGTGCGACTATGCTGCGGAGAATCCAATAGATAAAGAGGACAATATAAATACATCGGGCTTTTACGTTCAAATGGGAACTGCCCAGGTAAAAAGCGTACATCCGAATTGAACACCTTAAGTTAAACTGTTATTCAAATTTATTTTATTAAGTTTGCTGCTTGGGCGTCGTGGGCCTGTTGGATTGGGTTGGTAGTGTGTGCGTTCTTGAAACTCTGTCGCTATCATCAATTAGAGAACATGCGAGTTAGCATGGCACGCGAAAGAAAGCGTCTACTAAATGATGGACTTCCCGACTCTGAATCTCGAAGCATCAACGCGACTCAAAAAAATGTACGTAGCCAAGACGAAGAAAGTGCCGCTGTGGAAGTGCACCATACAGACTGATAATTGTAGATTTTCAATGCAATCTGGTCACTTTGTATGCCTCGATTTGTTATATCATTCCTCATCAAATTGTCCGTAACCAATCATATCCTGTAATCTACGAAATTCTGTACACGACGAATACTATGATGTTATCTTGTCTTCAACTACTGTGCCACGCGGGATTAGTTTTTGAAGGCATTATTGTTAGCATGCTTTCTCATCTGCATCTAAGATCTTGTGATAGACAAACAAATAAACTTGATTCTTGAATTATAATTTTCCATACTTGATGAAATTCTCTAATTTGCCCGAACCTTTACTAAGCCTATGAATATAAGGTTTAGCTTCCATTTTAGCTCGCATTCCGTAAGAAGGTGGGGCCAAGTCTTTTGGAAGGAGGTGCATCGATTGTACGCCCCCTTCGTGTTGACAGGAGAAGTCGCGAATCTCCTCAATTTCCCGTTCATCAAAAATGGTAAACAGTCTTATTTAATAAAGTGCTAATATTACATGTATTCATTATTAGATTCGCTTTATCCTAATTCAAAACCGTGCCGGCAAAACGCGCCTGGCAAAATGGTACATGAATTTCGACGACGATGAAAAACAAAAGTTGATTGAGGAAGTTCATGCAGTCGTAACGGTCAGAGACGCCAAGCATACCAATTTCGTAGAAGTAAAACTAGTTCCCTCAAGAGACACCCAACACATCCTCTTAACCCTAATTTCGGATAAATTTTTAGTTCCGGAATTTCAAGATCGTCTACAGAAGATATGCTGGCCTCTATTTCTGCATTTGTGTAGATGTAAATGACAACAATCTCTGCTACTTGGAAGCCATCCACAACTTCGTGGAAGTCTTGAACGAGTACTTCCACAATGTATGTGAGCTCGACTTAGTCTTTAACTTTTACAAGGTAAACAATTTAAACGAACCTACTTTCCTTGAGCTACTTCGAGTTTTTGCAGGTTTACAGTGTTGTGGATGAAATGTTCTTGGCCGGTGAAATAAGAGAAACAAGTCAAACGAAAGTTCTGAAGCAACTGTTAATGCTAAGCTCATTAGAGTAGCAAATTCGCGCCCCTTCATGCCCTCTAACCTATCAAAGTCTGAGAATCTTGTGTAAATTAAGTGTTAACTGTTAGATGATAGCTACATTCCGGAACATCTGGTGTTTTTTTTTCGCCTTCGTTTCAGTGTTCGGTTTTTTTTCTTACAGTTTCCTCCAAAGTTGGCAGTATGTGGGAATTGGAGCATATCTCTATTCCTAGGCTTTACCAATAAATGTTTCCCAAAGACAAAAAAAAAATACAGCCGAAACTTCCTTACAAATCATTATTTTCAAGTCTAAACTTTTTCCCCCGCCACAAAAATAACACGGCATCAAAAAAAGTAAGATTCTTCTATCTATAACTATGCATTCCTTCTTTCTAGTCTTCTAAACCAAAATGTAGGGAAAATTTCTGTTAGAAATTTCTAGATTTTTTGTTTGCTAAGATTGTTCAATGGTTTACCACCGCAGGTCAAAAATTAGTACGTTCTAATATACAGGAGCTGATGGACTTTTCCCCACTCGATTCTTGGACGCGCTCGAAGACTGTTCTGTCTGCAAGTAATGCAGCCTGGGCGAACGTCTTGGTGACGTCACGCTCGCCACCGCTCGTAACGGCGAAGCTCTCTTGCCCACGCGCCCCTCTGCGTGCATCCTGGCCCGGAAGCCTCGTGGAGTGAAGGCCGGAGTTAAGCCACGGGGTGCGTTCATCAACGCCGACTTCAAGCGTGGAGTAACCAGGAACGGCGTACTTACTCCCGACTTGGAATCACTCGCCACTTCCATTGGCGTGGTGACAATATTTACTTTGTTGCTATCGCGCAAAGGCGAGATGGAGACCCGTAAATATTTGTTATCCAAGCAAATTTCATGAGGAGGCGTGGCTGTCTCGTTAGCAGCCTCCTGGCCGTTACTCCCGCTCATCCAACGCCTTCGCTGGCCCATTTCATTCGACAAATCGACGGTCGGAGAAGTGGCAGTAGCCTCAGGTAGCAGTTTGCTCGTTGGCGCCAAACTAAAACGCGATTTTGTGGTGCGCAAAGTACTAGGCGCCTTCGACAGCGTCTTCGTCTCGCTTTTATCGAACTTCTTGACACATTGATTGACCTTGCCCGTGTTTTCCGTGCGAAGCTTTTGTAAAGAAGGTCGACCATTAGTGGGACCTTCTAACCGCGCCAAGTGTCGCACAAAGACGTCCGCGCTGACCCACTCATCGTCATCCTGCGAAATTTCCGGTACCGGTTCAATCTTGTGGGCTGGACTGTTCTTTATATGCGTGAAGTGGGTCCTCGGTGGTACTGGCGGTGGCTGGTTGGGTACTTCCGCCTTCCCTACGACGCTTAAGCGGGCCACTGACAAAGATTCGCGACGCATAATCACCGAAGGCTGGAGCAAAGTGATGGGGATCTTCAAATCCGCCGCGCTGGCCGATTTGCGCGTATCCTTGATCGGTCCGATCTGACTCCCGCTTTCGAACGTCCTCACCAACTTGAGAACCGAGCCATTACGCTGGACTTTCGCTTGAGGCTTGCTAAGGTGATTGTTTTGCGTTAATCCGTCCACCGTTTCGAATTCCGATTCCATACTTTGACGTTTCTCTGATTTGTCCTCGCCTCTGTTGGCCATTTTGCGATGCGGGGTTTGCTTAGAGCTTAGGTTCATCTGGGAACCCAGAACGGAGGACTCTTCGGTGTCCATAGCTCGCATAGGACTCGGCGTGGGCAAACCCGAGGTAACCGTATTGGGTCTTCCTCTGCGCAACGCGTGTCTCATGTACGATTTCTCTATTTGGAGTCCTAAAAGTGGAGTGCTGGCGCTTGATAAAGGGCTTTTGGTGGCTCGCAACTGGGCGGATTGGCACCGTCGTAAACGCGGGGAAGGGGAGGCTTGATTCCGAGGTGATTCTCGCGACCTTCGCCGAATCACGCCGATTTTCCGCGCGCTGGGGGAGCGAATAACGCGGTGTTCGGCGCTGCGGCGAATCTTTAAACCTCGTTTCAATTCTTTGGCCAATTGATCGGATGCGTTTATATTTTCTGCCAATTTCTCGGACGACTCCAACGTTTTCTCATAAACGCCCTGGACTAAAGTAGGCGTGTCACTACCGTGTGCTACAGTTTCCAATCGGGTTACGGGATTGCTAATCTGGGAATCATTTAGTTTTCCTGACATCTTAATTTGATTCAACTGGTTAGACAATTCTTCTTCCATGGCGTCTAGACGCGTTCTCAACTCTTGATACTGCTCTTCGGAGTCGTTATTCGAATTGGTCGACTGAATCGCTGCGTGACTGGAAGCTGCGGAGACAACAATTGAGGGGGTGGGAGCTACAGAATTCGAATTGGGATTAGTTTGTTGTGTTTGGCTTGCTGCTGTCCACACCGATACAGTTTTGTCGTCAGATTTGGAATGAAAGGCGTCGGAAACGTCTTCGGAAGCCGGTGTGGTACGTAAAGGGTTGTCATTGGCATCCAGGTTCGATGCGCTTGCTACTAGGGCCGCTTTCTATGACAAACGGTAAGAAAAAACGTTCAAGCTAAGCTGAGCAATTGAGGTCTTCGACTGTGCGAATAAGGTCAGAACTAAGAAAGCTACGTCCCCAAGCTGTTTACCCCGTCAAGTAAGCTGTAAGTCTAATAACCAAAGAATTCACAACAAGAAAAGGTAAAAAGTAAGCTTTCGGTCTGGTTTAACAGAAAACGAATCCCTTTTCGGGACTCGACGTAAGCTTAAAGCTCGAAGACACCACGGCACACGTGACAGAAGCATGGCTAAGTGTTACCTACGTGCTCCCTGCCATAAGTAGAAGGGCCAGATTGCGTACGCTTTCTGACTGCGCGTTGACGTTTTCCTTGGATCCTAAAACAATTCGTGTCGTACGTCTCGTCTGCCCCTTCTAATACCTTGTCCAGCTAAGGACGTGACAAAATGACCAGAAAAGATACGTCAAAAAGGCTCAAGGAGAGTAAAAATCAAAGAAAACCAAAGAAAAAAAGGATTTTTTATTTTCTTTACTTACGGACTTTTTGCCGGATCGTCTGCCTAAGCTCAAGCGTCGCTTGTTTAATTTAGGTGTTTTGGAATCTACTGGGACGGTTCCTTTCCCTTCTGCAGCTTCAGACCGTCTAAATGAGATTGGATTGATTAAGGCGTTTTTTTTTTGGCATTTATTCTTCGTTAAAACTCACTTGGTTTGCCGCTTTGGGGTGAAGAAACGCTTGTGCTTCTTGGCTTCGGTCAGCGTTGGCTTGCACGCAGGACTATAGGTCAAAGTAACATGCATTTTAAGTTAAGAAAATAATAATATGGAGAAAAATCTAGCATTTGTACCTTGGGTTTAATGATATGGGAGGTGAACTGAACGGGTAATCTGTCTGACCAGGCTGGGTGACGTGCTGACCTTGGGGTGTAAACGGTGTAGTAACCAGTACCGAAGCTTGAGGGAGGCTTTCCAAGATAGCTTTCCTATATTAAGAAAAAACAATTTGTTACACATAATTGTTCTTAGATTAAAGTAGCAGTTTTTCTTACTTCTTTTTGGATGAAAAGCTGTGAATACTAGGCTCAGGATCAGCTTTACGTTTACTGCTTTTGATCATGGGACTTGGTTTGCCTGCAATACGTCGATCTTTGGCGGGAGTGGCCATAGGATCAGTCATGTTCAAAGCTTCAATAGACACGGCTGGCGAAGGGCCTGTGCTTCGGGTTACCATCTTTCGGAGTCCGTCAATCATACCTTTACAAGATCCGAATTACAACTAAACGTTTTTAAATTAAGGAAAAAGTGAATCCTTACGTGTGAACGAACCGCTCCTTCGCTTTTTCCGCTTTTCACGCTTGTTTTCGGTCCGGCGTCCTCTGCTATCTTCATCGTCCAAACCAAGGGCCAAATTTTCAGGTTCGGAATTGTTTACGCGTATTTTATTTGCCAAACTTTCCGGTATTGCACACAAAACTTCGCTATGGCGAATCATTAACTGCAAGAGGGATTTTTAAAAATAGGATTTTCAAACTAATTCAACTAAAGAACTTGGAATAAAATACCTCCAGGACTTTCGCACGGGCTTGCATTTTCGCCGTGTACATAGCTCCACTATGCTTGTCAGCTTTCTGCTCTGGTAATGGCATCAACGTGGGAGCCAAGATCGTTGATAGGTTTAGCTCATCCATAAAGTTATGAGCTGAATGAGAGGCGATAGTAGACAAGAACTGCATCAGGAAACAAAGCGTAGATAAATGAGTCAAGGGCAATAAAAGGCAACATAACTGTAAAGCTGTTACGACATCTTCGGACTGACTACACCTATACGGAAAGAATATTTAGTTCTCTGAGAAAGATAAACCGTTAATAGGCTTTACTTGACGAATAATTCATGAAGACTGCTTGGAATCAGTGGGTCAGGAAGATCCCTGAGGAACTGCTTCAAGACGTTACATATATCAATGACATGATGTTGCTCCCCAACTTCGACTCCATTCTCCACTTGTTTCTGAAGAAATAAGGTTTAGAACACATTTAACTTCTAACTTAAATATGCTTAATTATTTAGATTTTTGATAGAAAAGGTTTTTATACTTTTATATCTCTTTGCCTGGCTGAGGAACCAGCTTTCCTGAACAATCCCACCACAGTTGGAGAAGCTAGGATTAAATGGCAACATTGGATGACGTAGGAAGGAACTTCAACCGAGACATCAGCGCAAACATTAATACCATCCTCTTTATATTTCACGATTATGGGGATCGAATCGCAACGCAAATTTGCCAAAGGCTTTCCAAAAATTCCTGACTCTGTAGAACCGTCCTACGAAAGTTTTTCCTCTAGTTAGCAAGGAATTAAATGGCATAGAAACGATTATCTTACATATTTAGAGAGTTTCATAAGCCTGGGAATTTCTCGTACGCCGAACTTCTGCTTCAACTCTTGCACAGCTGCATGTTGAGCACTCCCAAGGTCGTGTACATCAAATATATGCGGCATATTCGAGTAGTGTCAAAAGCTCTAAGTCAACACATTATAAAGAACAATGCTTAATAAAAAAACAAATTAGAACTTACGGCGTTTCACATATTATGCTTTCAGGTTAAAACCAAAGGCAAAAGTGCAAGCCTAACCCACCAAGACACAAGACAAAGGCGCCATACGATTAAACTCGTAAACACAAGGCCGTTGAGTTTTGCGCCTTGCTCCTGATTGGATCGCATTCAAAACGAAGCGATGCCGGTTTTCTTTTCCAAATTTTCGAATTAAATTGCCGTTAAAAGTTTGCAAAAAGTTTACTTGATTACTTTATGAAATCTAGACACTAAACATATTAATAATTAAATCTGTTCAATAAGGTTAAAGCTTTTTGAATACAAAGCATAGTTGCCTCTGATGACGTCAAAGGTTTTAACGCTTTTGAACCCGAACGGGCCTACCAAATTTTAAGTAAGTAGTAATTTGAACAGAACAAATTGCCATATTCTAACCTTACGTTTACCTCTAGCTTTAACGAGCACCTATTACCTGTAAGCCATGTCTTCAACTTCACAAAAACACAGGAATTTTGTAGCTGAGCCTATGGGAGACAAACCTGTAACAGATCTGGCTGGAATTGGGGAAATTTTAGGCAAAAGAATGGAAGCCAAAGGTTTTGATAAAGTACGACTCCTAACTTTTACCTATGAAATGCTGCTTATTACAGTCTTTTTATTTAGGCTTATGTCGTCCTTGGCCAGTACTTAGTCCTCAAGAAGAATCAAGAAATCTTTGTTGAATGGATGAAAGATCTTGTGGGCGCCAATGCCAAGCAAGCAAAAGACTGCTACCAATGCCTCACCGATTGGTGCGACGAATTTTTATAAGTTCATAACCCTCACTACTATTTTACTGTAATTATCTTGTACTCCATTATGGGAAAAGTCTAGTTTTTGTGAATTGTTGTCCAGCTTCGCCAACAAAAACTATTTTTTAAACTGCCTGCAGTGTTTTTATGCTACCTGAAATTTTGAACAAGGTGCACAGCGTCGACAATACAGGCCTTGACTTATAAATCTCCAGAAAGAAAACTTCTGATTTGCGAATCCCCCACAGACACTCATAAAGCTGAAGGCTTGTCAGACTGGTCACCTTTCTATTAACCAGCTACAACAGCCTACCTGAACTAGGTACAGACAATAGATGGGTAAAGCTTTCACTCCAAATTATACTCGCAACATTCTAGGATGTATCATCAGACATTCACACACACCGCCCTTACTCACGGATTCAGTTACCAATCGCAAGGTGGGATAATCGCTAACAATAGGCAAGCGAAGGGACAAACCAAAACTAAAATTTTACAAGTGAACGCAAAAAACGAGCTACAATTTTTTTCCTTAAGTTTTAAAGAGGGTAAATAATATCCTACAACTCAGTCTCGCATCAAACATGACGGGCAATGATTAGAAATTCAACTGAAGTATAACATCGATGCATTTTTTCTTCTCTTATTTTTTTTTCTTTTTGTTTAACCCATAAATGTACATGTTTTTGTTCCTGCTCCTTTCTCGGCATTTTTACGTGCACTGTTTCCTGTACATGCTCATCCACCGAGCTGCCTCTAACCCCTTATTTTTTTGCCTTTTTCTCTCTCTCTCTCATTTGCTCCAAGTCTAACAATCTTGTGATCCCTTCGAAATTCATCTTAGTTTCAAGCATTCGTTCCCCGTACTAGGAGAGCCTATTGGATACCGATGCAAAAGGTCACGTTAGAATCCCATCAAGCTCAAACAATTTGCTTTTCAATATAGAGTTTTGTCGCATTTTCTCCTCCCACATTCGATTCCACGCGCACACTAGAAAGGAGATTTGCAAGTTTTTGTTTTGTTTTTTTCTAGTTATCCAGTATATCCAAAGCTAGCTCGGTTTTTGGGGGGTGAAAGTCAGTTAGCAGGTTAACGATAAGTGCCAAAGCACGCCCAGGCTAGTTTACACAAAGACTTTGGCCAGTGCATCAGCGCCTGCTGAGGCAATGAAGGGCTTGGAAGGATGGAAGGCCACATCGAAGATGCTTTCATCAAACTTCTTGCGATGCGCAGTGATTTCTTGTACACAAGTTTTGTTGTCCAAGTTCCATAACCTGATGCTGCAATCATGACCTAAAAAAGAGCAAACAATCCCAATTGTTACAAGATGAAAGAAAACCGTTACAACTTGAAGAAGATTCGCTGAAAGTTAAAAAAAAAAGAACGCATGACTCACTTCCAGAAAGCAAGTAAATTCCGTTGGGATCTACAGCTAAGCACGTGACAGCGTCCAAATGCGCCACCATGGCATGGAGCATGCGGCCCGTTCCATTATCAAAGAAGCGAATGTGCCGATCTTCGTGAGCAGTGATGGTGACTGGGAGAGTAGGATGCGAAATGACTCTATGAATATGTCTTCCTGCCGGATTGCTCTCGTCGACCCCCGTTTCGGTGTCCAAACGCGTCACGGGCTTTCCGGTCTCCAAGTCGTAGATGACGCACGCACCCGAGTTAAAAGCGGTCACCATACGGCCCGGATCGTCGCGGACAAAGTCCACTGACGTTGGAATGCCATCCGGCTCGGAGGCAAACAAAGACAACAACGGCGACTTGCCCTGGTTCTGGCCCTGCGCCGGATTCCACAACCGGACGGTACCATCCGCCGAACACGACAGCAAATGTAGCCGTTGTGAATGTAAGCTCAGCCCCCAGACGGCGTCTGTATGTCCTAGTAAGGTTCCGCCCAATACGCTGGGATCTGATGTTCATTCCAGACAAGGCAAAGAAAAACTACAATCGATTACAGAACTCAAAATGTAAAAAATAGGCTAAGGCGTACCGTATGAGTCATAGGGATCAATATTGGAACTGGGTATATTCCAACAATGAATAACGCCGTCTAATCCTCCTGAATAACACTGTTCGCCAGTAGCACTCATAGCTAAGCAAAGTACGGGACCCACGTGACCCCGGAAGGTGTACACGGGCTCGACATCCAAAGAAGCCGTTTTCTTGGCAGGGATGGTTTTTTGCAAGTTCCACAGCTTTAGCGTGCAGTCTTCTGACGCAGTTACCAGAACTGGCTCCACAGGATGAAAAGCAAGCGCTCGGACGCCATCAAAGTGACTTCGTAAAGTATATTTGGCTGTCCATGTCTTCCGGAAAGAGTCCTTAGCAGTTGACACCTGTAGAAACGTGAAAAAACCGGTCAATATGACTGTGCTAAGGTCAATTTCCACATGTCTTGGGAGCTGTTCTCTTTTTCCTTTCTTTGGGAGTCTCTCTTTGTTTTGCTGGCTATGAAGGGACACAAGAAAGTCTAATAGGAAAGCCAACAGTTTTCTGATGGTCAGGTACCGTCCTATCCCGTCCAAAAGAAAAGCTACCGACGTTTCCCCACAGGAGGGAAGTTGTATGGCCTGTCGTAGCAAAAGCACAACGAGGCAATAATAAATCGTGAAGGTAACCAAGTGAATGTTGCTCTTAACTGGAACTCGCCCGGCTGTTCCGGCTTGCTATTCTTTCGCTCGGTATGGCTCAGTAGCATTTTTTGGAATCAAACGTGACATCCGATGCTTTAATATCGATTTTGACACAAATATCGATAGTGACGTGAAGCCAAACGTGACATCCGATACTTTAATATCGACTCTCATTCAAGTATCGAGTGTGACGTCGAGTCACCAACGAAAGCGTTAAAAATTCGAACACATTAATTTTTTTAACGCAGGAACTGTAAAATAGGTGTCACTTTGTTAACAGAAGATGCAACGAAACTTTTTCGAAGGCAAAAATAAAAAAAGGACCAAAGAAGTCATTTCGATTAGTTTCGCGGTGACACTTTTGCAAGAAAGACGCGAACTTATGTCTTTTGTGCCCTGAAAGTCGTGCTCTTTTGCGGCCAGACTTGTCTTCAAAATAAAAGCCAAATGGGACGCAAACCTATCCAGGATCATAAAGCGGAAGTTAAAACTTACATCGTAACTTTCGGCTTCGTTATTGACTGTCAACTGGGCCAATTCCCCCAAACCGAGGGTTCCATCAATGCCTTCTTCATTCAATCCGACCACGTTGCTACTAATATAGTTTCCAATGGTACCATCAGGACCGATTCCCATAGGAGCAGGGGACGGGACCATTCCGCGACGTGTGGGACCAGTTCCCGTACCAGAAAACGATACGCCGGCTACGTCCAGAACAGACATAAAAAAAGAAGAAAAAAAATCCTTAGTTTTGATTGCACGGTATAAGGAACGAAATATAACATTTGCACAAAATATACATTATAAAAGTGGTAGCGAGGCGGCGAGAGGATGGGACTACAAAAATAAACTTACAGCCATCAATTACGTCCATAGAGGTGCTACTACTGCTACTTAGGATACTGGTACCTAGCCCAGGTGATGAAGAAGAGGAATCAGACGTGTCGGAGGGCCCACCTGCTTCTGTTTCTGCTGCTGGACTATCTTCTTCCAAGCCCAGGCTGGTGAGCATATTTTGCAAGGCAGATCGCTTCGGCCCTACAGAACGCAAACCGTGCAAACGCAAATCGGAAAATGTTTTTGGACAAGACAAAAAGGAGGAACATGCACTACGGAGATTTAAGGGTAAAGAAGGAGGGGAAGGTTCAAAACGGACAAGGAAATTTAAGTTCAATTCATTCTCGGGTTCAAAAGACTTTCCGCGTGTGTCAAATAAGAATAAAAGTCTTTTTTTACAATAGAAAGCAAAATATTGACAAAAAATGGGAAAAACAAAGGAGCAAGGCTTAACTTACTGGCCATGGGCCCTTTTTTGCTCTGTGCCCTGTCCCTGCGATATTGTTCCTTGAGCTGGGACAAGTGGGAAGGGCTAACTCGCCAATCCGAACTGCTGCCATGCCCTGACCCCAAATAAAGAAGAACCAAACTCAAAATATGGTTTCCGGAACGGAAATAGAACTTCGAAATTAAAACAACAAAAAAAAGAGCACGACAAAACAAGAGCTGACATGCTTTTTTCACTCATCCACTAGCACCCGACAAGTCCATCCAAGTAAGGCAAGCAAGCAAAACAAACGCCGAAAACGAAAGGAAAAAGACGAAGAAACATTACCTTCTGGACACCAAGAAACGTAACCCAACACGTAAAACGAACCAGATTGAGCAATTATATATAAATGGCACTAGAAACTTTCGAGCCCAAGCTGCTTTAACCTTGACCCTTTTCTACCTAGGATAATCATACAAGTGTATCAACTTACCCCAATCTGATGATCCCGAATGCATCCGTACTTCATGGCTGCTATCGTCGGTTTCAGAGGACAAGAAACTAAACTCATTCATGGCTTCTTCTGCTTCGGCATCAACGTCGTCAGCTAAACTCTCATTAGTGTGGTGAATTCCCTGTGGCAGCAAAGAGGAAACGTACCCGTTAATTAGCATCGCATTGCGCGCCATTAGCGCTGTCGGGATTATTTTGTTCTTTGATTTTTTACCCTAGTTTTGACTTTGTTTCGCTTCACTTCGTCCACTTCTTCATCTGCTGTATCGTCCAAATCGTCGCTCATATCATCATCGTCATCTACTTCGACTCCTTCTTGTGCTAAGAAGGCAAAGTTGGCCATAACAGCCGCCTCTGTATCAGTAATCATCGTCTCCAACGATGCTGGAGGAATCTAAAAGCAGAGACTTTCTTTTTTAAAAAAAGCACACTTCCCTTCGTTACGAAGATTGTAAAGATTCTGGAGATTATGCTGGAGGGATAAGAAAATAACAAAGAATTAACCTTTTTTGCTGGAGTACGTCTGCCTTGGAATTCGCTGGATCGTTTATTAGGCTGTTCGGTGCCATTGAGTAAATTGCTGAGGTTATTATGGTTCTCTTCCTTGTCATTGGCATTACAGATGCCTAATAATGACCGAACCCGATTGGACCGTACGTCGATAATCGTATCCGTGTATCCAATTTCCTGGAGATACCTGTTACAAAAGAAGAAGTAAAAAAAATAATAAAAAATGAGGAAACTCTAGCCCAATTCAATTCGCATAACATTTTCTAAAAGTCGAACGTCAATATCGTTACGTTTCTACGTCGGTTGATCTTTCTCTTTCTAATAACCAAAATATAGTATTATTTCGTCGGAGAGGAGTTCTTTTTCTCCTTGCAGATCACCAAAAAAACTTAAAAAATAAAGTCCCAAGAGATGCTTACTGTCTAAGAAGCTGTCTGCCTTGCCGCCAGTTGACATTGGAATTGGTGATAAAGATAGATTCTCCATCCGCGGGAGCATCGATGACTCCATCTTCGAAAACGGGGGGTTTCAGGTCGCCTTGTTGCAATTCTGTGCCATATTTCAGCTTATGGAACTTGGCCCTTTTGAAAATACAAAATGAAAATAAGAAGACATATAAAAAGTTACGTCATGAATTTCTGAAAGAGGAAAAATGAGGGCCAATCAGGCATTTCTATACAAAATAACAACCTACCTTTCTTGTTTGAGTGCGTACTCCAACATCTTGATTCTCCGGACCAAATCATTCTTGAGATTTTCTTGTCCTTTTCGTTCTCCTTGCAGAAATGCTATCCGAGCCTGCCGAAAAAAAAGGCAAAATAAAAATAAAAGCTGATCAAGTCCTTCGGTTTTCACGACTACCAGGTTTCGTCTCGTTTTGCCCTCTTTTCTCCACTTTTCTGTCCAGTTTTTCCCCTTCCCGTTCTACCAAAAGCGAACGTTATCTATCTTATTTCTCTCCCTCTTACACCTCGTTCGCTTTCGATGAGGTGAAAACGGACGAGTTTACTTCCCGTTTTCCGTCAATAACCACGAAGTCCTGCCAGAACGCCATGAATAAACCGTCGTACGAACAGGGAAAACGGACCCAATAAATCTCCTCGTACATGACAAGCCGTAATATTGGCCAGAAACCTCCCTAAATTTGCGTGACGACACGTGATCACGAAGACGAATGAATGAACGAACACCATCTCCAATGATACAAGACCAAAACTGTCAAGATAAAATATCTCCCAATAAAACCCCCAGGGCTTTTTCCTTCAAACGTGTCATCTTGACGGAACATCGCATTTTCTCCCTTTCAATAGAAGATCTCGTCGAAACGCCTGTCAATCAATCTATTCCCTTTGTTGGAAGAAATAATTACGGCGCTAATGGAATGCATCTATGTACTGTACAGTACGTTTAAAAAAAAACGACCCCAACAAACCGTACTGTCCTAATGGCCCGCAACTGCGTGTCTGGAAACAGTGCTGCGAATAGCCGTAATGCCATTTCGTAGTGTTGTTCCCAGACGGACAGTTGCGGGCCATTAGGACAGTACGCTTTGTTGGGGTCGTTTTTTTTTAAACGTACTGTACACTAGTGCCCGAGTAAAAGTTGACGTGGTGAAGATACTCGTCAAATCGGAGTGCGACTTCTTAGCCCGTTATCGTTTTAATGTTGACAACAATGAAATGCTTTTCGTAACAAGCTAACTGTCGAAGTCGCACTATGATGGGAGGATTATCTTTTCCACGTAAGCTTATACTAATACACTACTGTTCAGTGTGCACTTTCTACCTTTGTGCTTGAGATTCCATGAAGAGGGAAATGGGAGAAAGCGAATGGCCGTTTACCATGACCTAATCAAGGGATGGTATGTCGGTTACGATTGGGGGACGACCCACTTATGAAAAACCCTAAAAACGGGAAGTATTCCCTGATTCCCTTGATGCCCTCAATACCCTCAATACCAACTCTATTGGACCTTGGACCCTTTTTCGTATCCCACCAGAAGGCCAAGGACGGTGGCATCAATGGCAAGGACGCTGCCTTTCCCAAAGCCTACCTAAACCTTTAAAACAGGATAAACGAAGGTTGACGTAGAAGTCAAAGCTCCACGCTACAGTGCTTCAGAGTCCTATCATAAAAAAACTAACGGAGAAAAGTACGACTAAGCCAGACTAACGCTACAAGTCCGGTTAGGAACATAATTGCTTCGATTCTTCCCCTTTAAGGCCCCCGTACACATGAAGTTTTTGTGCAAGTTCCTTCCCGGTTGAAATTCCAATGTGTAAGCGCTGTCAGGATCGGACAAAAACGCTCCCTCTGGAGCTTCCTCGAAGATAAATCTATTTTATCTTTTGGTGGGAAGTTTTTAGTCCGCTGGGGCAAGGTCCCAACGACTTGTGATGTGTAAGCGTAACTTTCCCCATCTACTAGGAAGTTTTCTAAATCGTCAGCCAATCAGAATCGACCTTCACTTTTACCGCGTTCTGTTCAAGGGTAAAATGGCTTTTAGAAGCGCTCCCTTGACTAAGGGATTGGGGTCTCAGAGGCACAAAATGCCTAAACGCTTACACATTGGACTTTCAACCGGGAAGGAAGGTCCGGAAAGGAACTTGCCCAAAAACTTTCAATGTGTAGGGGAGAAGGGGGCGATACCGAACGGGGGCGATACCGTTTTTTTCACTTTCTTGCTGTATGGCAAGTTGCATAATTCTTAAAAAAATACCACTAGATGGCTGAAGCGTGCTTGTTGTTTGTCCAAAGTTTGAGCTTCGTGAAAAGCCGACTGTAAGAGCCAAAAAATTAGAAAGTTTTAGTGTAGCTGCTGGAAATTTGACAGCCCAAGGTCGGTGACGTATATCTGCATAAGTATGCTAGTTAAAAATTCCATGTTTACAAGAACTTAAGCTATAGTTTCAAACCTAAAAGTAGTGTTTGTTCCATGTTGATAGTTCAACTGGTTAAGAAGTAACCGCCATTTTGCCCCCGTCGGTCTGAACGGGGTGATCCCGAACAACGATGGTGGGGCTATACCGAACGTGTTATGGGCATACGGTTCCGCCCGTGGTTCAGAACTAAAGCAATATTAACGTTTCTCCCTCAATCTCGTGTTGGATAATATGTTTTAATTTGNAGAAACCAAAGGGTAGGCAAAAAAAACTGACTTTGAAGAAATGGAATTGACGCTAATGTTCAAGTATTTTTGCTTTAATATCTGTGTTCCTTACAACTGAATACATCCGTTTTTGATATAAACACATGTAATTTATCTCGTACTTCATTCGGGTACGCATCTCATAAGAAGTTTGAATGTAAAATACACGAAATTTGAATATGTTCGGTTTAGCCCCATGCCCGTTCGGTTTCGCCCCATGGTTGGGGCGATTTCGTCACATGAGAAGTGACTGCCTCGAGCTATTTTAAGAGCACAATGACTTGGATTTTTTTTTTTTTTTTTTTACAAAAAACAGTCGTGGTAAACGAATAGTTATTCTTTCATACGCCGAAGAAATCAACTCGGTAGGCCTAATACCTTTTTCCCTGCAGTCAAAAAAGTGAAAATCGTTCGGTATCGCCCCCTTCTCCCCTACGGGGGTCTTTAGTATTTCATTGTTTGGTTACTGCAGTGGCACGCCTGGACAGGCCTGAGTAACGCGAGGAACCGTGCGATAGACTCCTTTCGTAAAAAGCTAACGGAGAAAAGTAACACCAAGCCACAGTAAGGCTGCAAGTCCGGTTAGGAAACACGATTCTCTCGATCTTCCTTCTCTTTACTATTTCGTTGTTCGGCTACTGCAGTAACGCTACATGTCGTAGCATTTGTTCGATTTTCCTCCTTCAGTATTTCACTGTTTGGCTACTGTAGCGGCACGTCTGGGCAGACCCGAGTCTGAGTACCGCGAGGAACTGGATCAGTCGGTACTTCAAGGGGGACATCCCCAACAGCAACACGGTAAACCAACGCGCGTATTAGGCGTACATTTTCATTTCCTACGCTCCCTACCGCAACTATCGGAAGCTCAAACCACTCAAGCTGAACGGGGAAGGAAACTCCAGCTTAAAAGTAAACTCATCCACTTTTAGCGTGACACGCTGAATAGTTCGTTACGATACGATCCCTCAAGGAATAGTTTCGATTCTCCGCGTATATCTTTAGCTAACGTTTCTCCAAGGGTGACGCACGTGTTATGTAGTATACGGACGTATATGGGCACACCCATGATTTCTGCGCCTTAAACTGAGCCTAGCTTAGCGATCACTTGATGGCCACTTATCGCAATGTGTATTATTTGCACAAACTACCTCGGAATGAATTGCTAGTCCGCCATTTTAGCTTGTTCGCACATATGCAAACCTTCCATTTATTTGCGTATTGCAAAAAAGTAAAGCTACATTGCAATCGAAAGCCAAAAATAAAAGGATGCCACTAGCTATATTACTGCCAAAAACACCCCTGCACAAAAATTATAAAAATGCTTGGCCTTTTTAATTATATAAAAAGAGACGCGTTTTCCTTATGCTTTTGGCCCACAGGGAGTCTTCGCGCTAAACCTCACCTTGCTCCATTACGCCAACCTACAACTGCCAATGAAAAAAAGAAACAAAACCTCTTTCGTGCATAATGCCCAGTATTGCCAACAAATAAGGCGGTAACGATGCATAATGACGGTACTATAAGGAATTGACCACAACATATGTTGCCACTTCCTCTGCAAGATACATATATGCTTTTCTCTCCTTTTCTTGAGTGGGGGGTCTTCTTCCCAAACCTGCAAACCAATGAGGGGCGGTATTTACTGGTTCCTACTCATTCAGTGTTTACTCTCTACCTTTTGTGAGCTATTCCCAAGACAGCAAGTGACCGAAGCAGGCCTCATGGCATACAGGATACGCCAACCAGGCGAACCCAACAGACCAAAAAGAGGGCAATGTGCAGCGTGGGAGGGAAATAGTGTGGTCTTGGGATAACGCTAATTACTTGGAAATCGACACGCACATCTTTATACGCGACACCAGCGTCCATGCATATGCCCTGTTGGGCCCCCCTTTCACGTCATACATAATTACGGACAAACTAATTACCCCCACCATCTAATAATGTGTCCACGCCCCTCAAATCACAAACTTAAAAAAGTCCCCCCCCCCATACATGTACACTATATATTCCGCCCATTAAAAACAACCTATCAACTATTTCTTGTCCAAGTTCACAAAAAGGAGGGGAAAAAGCTGTCAAATACAGTTAATGCCCTTTTTACGAGTTTTTTTGGGTAGTTTTATAGCTCGAAGGACAACGGTAGTAAATTTTCACACTCAAAAGGGCCTTTCGCTCTACTGTAAAGCACCTGACCGTATCTATCAGTTTGAAAACGAATCTGCTAATGCAACTTTAAATTGCACTTGATCCAATTATGCCAAAAAACACTTTACATTTTTTATTATTTTTCCCAGTTCCGGTTCTGCCAAATGTAAAAGTGCCGATAAGACTCAACACCCAACTTGTGAACGTATTTATTATTATTGTTTTTTTTTCTCCTGTGCAAAGGGTACGACGTTATGAATTAACGGAAACTTTGAAGGCAAGAATGCCATGTCAAAAATGCTAATGACACGCATCAGTCAGCACTTGGCTACAAAACGAGTTGAAAGACATGCGAAATACGTGACGTCGCAACAGATTATAACCTTTTCATTAACTTTTATTTTTTTCTCCCCTTGTTGTGTCCTTTAGCCGACAGAAAAGCACAGTCTGTCAATCATCGTCATCGATTGCATTTCCCCTCTCTCATCAACTATCCAAGATATAAAAGCTTTTGCCATTTTTCCTTAACCCTAGAGAATAGTTTTACTACCCACAATAAAAACACAGACGACCAATGTTAAAAACTCATTTTCGGCTTACTTACGCAACTAGTTCCCTACGAACACATCCCTTTGTATGACACCATTGCTGTCCTAAGCTCTTGAGAAAAGAATTCAAAAGAAGATTAGAATCACAGAATCCAAAGACAACGCCAAGCGACGGGCGTGGTCACTGAACCCTGACCGGGGTCTTCGCGTTACTCCGGCCTGTCTTGTCAACGGAACTACTTAACGCTTCAATAAACTAAAACAGGCAACCGAACGAATACTTCCGTCCTGACCGGACTCGTAGGCTTTCTCCAGCTTGTTAATCCCTTCGCTCCTTCGCCTTTTCCAGGACACTCGTTACCGAAGTTCGATTTCTCTCTAGTAATGACCATTGAGCTACAGCAGGAAGTACTTCTGTCCAAAGCCTTGTTGACTGTTTGCGTGTCATCTGACGAGACAGACTGCTGAATAGCTAGCGAACTGAACTCACACGCGTCTATAAAACAGTGGATTTAAAAACGCTTGGGGAAAAATAGCAAATAAAAAACAAGAGGGCGTAAAAGTGTAAAAAGCTCTCCAATCCATCGCAGATAAGAGGCTTCTTATGAACAGCAGCACGCAAAAGGACTGGGACCCGTCGTGGTTGCAGCACATATGCACAAGCAAGGAGTGAGCCTATATACCCACATACAAGCTCTCGTCCCCAGCATCGGCTCTAAAGATCAATACAGGACCTAAAGGTTGTAGAGCTAGGCCTTTCTTGGGTATAATAACTTGCCGAAACTGTATTCAATTCTAAACGCTTCATTTGCCAATTCAATCCACATATGCCATTCGATCCTTATCTGCCTAATATTCGACCTCCCAATAGTTGACTTAATTGCCTGAGAATCGGAGTACCACAACGAACAATTGAAGAACTGGAAATCTATTTTGGGAATTTCTTTTTTTGAAAAAAAAAGAGAATAAAGTTTCGGGAGGAATTATAGAAACGCACGGAAAGAGTAGATAAAAAAAGAGAAGAACTGAAGTGCTTTCCATACTAATCAACTCAGGCTAACATGAAATATGTCCCTGAAAGGGGGAAAGTTTTGAGCTCTTGGGCCAACCAACCTTATTTCAGCCAAAACCAATGAAGGTGAAGCAGCTATTTACCAAAGTTCTTTTTGCGAACAAAGTCCTTCCCTTGTTTTATTTTTATTTACTTTTTATTTTATTTTTTTACTATTTCTTGTTATTATGTTTGCTTGTGTTATTTTATTACGATTTGAAATGCATGCGAACTTATGCTCTGTCTCATGTTTCCATTGATAAGTTTCACTCAATTCAAAAAGAAACGAATCGCAGGAAGAAACTAAGATTGTGAAAATGAAATTGGTAACAGCATTGACGATATGAGAAGAAGCAAGATAATATACACAACAGCCCCACATAAAGCTCAGCCAACCGTTTTTTTAAATATGTATGTGGCTTGCTAGGGCATAAAGTATAACTAAAGAAAAGGCTCGCGGTTGTACTAAGTCTCTCTCACACACATTCTCTCGTGTTTATTGGATTGGTAGGCCTAACGCAGAATTTCGGAGCATGTAAAGGGAGTTGTGGTTCAATCGCCAGACAGGGACTGATAACATCGAACCACAGCTGGGTTTATACTCGACTGTACTCTGGGGAGTTGTTAATATACTGCGTTCCTATATCATCCGAGCAATTTTACATTCTTTCATGCTATTATTTCCTTTCAATCATAACTGAATAGCTTGCGAAAATCAAATTTACTTTAAAATATGTTGCCCTTTCCAGTGCTTTTTACACTCCCCGAACTCTTGTTGTCCTCTATAAGGAGTAAACGTACACATACCAAAACCTCGACCTCAGCAAAGTCTCCCAAGTTGTTTCTGGTAAGCTAAAATGGTTAGAACGATAAGCTTAAGTTCTATGGAGAGCTTTAGCTAATGTTATCAGGCTAATCGCTAAGGTAAAAAAAAATATGTAAAGAAATGAAGGTTGAAAATTACTTGAAATTCTGCTCTTTCCACTTCCCACTGCGACCTTTCCATCTCAAACCTAGCCCACTCATGTTGAATAAAATGCAAGATTCCGGGTATGGAATAAGGAGTCCTTTGATTACTATCATCTTGGTTCTGTTTGCCACTGCCACTAACACTGTTCACACTTTGTCCCAATTGTCCGTTGAGGTTTAAATTGGCCGAATTCGGTCCGTCATCCATCGTAGACACTTTCATGACACGGACGCCATTACAGTTCCAAGAGTAACCACCAGAGTCAAATTAGGAACTCAACAAACAAAAAGAACTTTATATTAGTTTATGAAACAAAAGTTACCCAAACCTCACTTAAAAATCAATAAAGAATATTATAAAATAATAGGAGGTATTTTAAAGAACAAAAGCAAATGTTGTGTCACGTGTGTTTGTTTACGTTGTTGTTTTTTGTGCAATGTAAAGCGCGCTTTTCGATAACCCGACGTAACAAGGACGTGACAGATTCTGGGGACTACTAAAAAAGTTGTAATGATTCGCCAAGTATTAATCACTAATTTAAATGGGGTTATTCATTTTTCACATTATCTCGTACCATTACCCCCAAACGAGCAAGGATCGATCAATAGAGAGATAATTCATACCTGCCTAGAAAAGTCTACACCAGCATTGCATCTGGTAAAATGCTGTTACTGCCCAAAGAATGTCCTAAATATATAGATTACTGTGTTTCGATTAGGTACAGCACTTCCATTATCAAGACTGGCATGTTTATTATCAGCGCAGTGGCGTTTTCATCTTTGTAATACTGGTTGAAGCAATGGAAACCAGCCTTATGGAGACGTTTCTCAACAGTTTCACGGAAGTTGTCGTCCATTTCGCGAAAATTTCAGTAAGAAATTTTTTATTTCTGTATTTCATATTCCGATTGTAATCTTACGTTAGATTTGTTATCTTTCCAGACGGAGAAGAAGGTAAGGGTCTGCTATTAAAGTATAGAAAAAGTGACAACCCAAGCTCAAAAGTTATCTTTAGCTACAACACGAAGCGAGCAAGATTCATGATATCCTTGCCAAGATGGTCAGCCATGGTGGTCGTGTATTAGAACTGCGTCCAAGCCATGTTTTTCCACTTTCAGACCAAAGTTCGTCATCCATGTATAAGACTGAAAACTAAAGGTTCTTTTCTTTCCCTCACCTCAAAATCAAACTCTAATTCTATACCATTTTTTCTCACTCATTTTTCTTTAGTACAAGCAGTGAATAATCGCGCAGTGGTAAAAATCCGTTCCACTTTCACAGCACTTACACACTTGACCAAAAAGACGGAAACTGAAAGTCGGAGCATGACTAGTTCCGAACACTTGGTGCAGAGATTTAAAAACAGTTTTTCAGCCACACCGTCGAAAAAAAAATACAAACTATGCAAACGGTTGATCTGCCGCTGGGTTTGGATCAAGTTGACGAGGATCTCCAACGAGCATCGACAAAATAAAACTATACAAAACCAATTATTGGCGTACATGTTCGCTTCTAAAGTTGGGAAAAAAACTATGAAAACTTACCAATAAAGGTAGACGAAGAAGATTATTAGGTAGAAACCCAATCCGATCATGGCGTCACGCATATATTTCTTTAATTGTCCCCTATTATGAATCTCTGTAGGATCATAAGCGCCAAAGTTTCCAGGAGGAACCATCACGTACCTATTTGAATGCATTTAATAAGCATTTTTTATCAAAGTTACATAAAATCTGCTGGGATGTACTCATAAATTAGCCATGTTGCCAAAGGTAAGTTAAACAGGAACAGAATCCAGTGTCCTGTAAACAGCAAAAGCAAACTAGCAGTCCAATGAGCAATTATTCTCGGTACAACCCACTATAAAACAGAAATAGCTTTATTACAGCCAAAGTCAAACATTTACAACGGACTTACGAAATTGAGATTAGAACAGCACTCTTGAGCATTAAGGTAGTCACATTCTAGATCTGAAAGCGTGATGATCTATAGAAATACACAGGTTAAGGAAAATTATTCAAAAACTTAAAATTTGCCGCCATGGCCGATCTTATGTATATGGTTGCGTTTTTTTAAAGCAAATAAAAGGATACGTAATAAACTAGCAGGAAAAGCAGGCTCCCTGAATCTAGTAAACAGAAAATGAACAAGAGTATATCCATCATGGTTAAATGCCACGCCGGTGAAAACAGAACTTTAAAACAAACTGGACGGGAACAAAATTTCACGATTTGTTACAAAGATGCGACATTGCAGAGCATTAATGCGTCAAACCGCCGCTTCTTATTTGGCGTTCGCCACCAGACACAATAAATAAAGCGGCAAAATGTAATATACAAACGATTTGTATTCATTACCTCTTCATAAACTTCATATTCTACGAAGATAAACGCCAAAAGGACCAATAAGAACAAAAGTAATTTAATACGAATATTTTTTTATTATTATAAGTATGCTATGGAATGGAATTTTGTTTCCAAAAAATCTCAATAGAAGGATGTGTTCGGATTCTTTTAAAACAATCCTCAACTGTACAAATCTTTACTTAAATTCAATAATGTCATCAAAAGAACATAAACAAAGCCCGGAATGAACAATAATACTACTAAAGCTAGACCACTGTTGCAATAATTTCTTGTTTTTGCTTGTCTTCTTGTCATAACATCGTGACTAGTGTCGAAAGCTAATAAAAAGCAAGATCACTTCGCCCCGAATTTTATACCATCCCGAATCCCTCGCTTCCTTCATTGATGGCCAGCAAAAAGGCTTTTTCGAATTGCTCGTAATTTTCATAATCGGGGAGGCACAGTTGATTGAAACTGGACGAAAAGAAAGGTTAAATTGCAATTCAAATTCTCGTAAGTAAATGAAAGCTCGTACCAAGTGTGGGCAGTAGGCAAATTTCCGACTGTGGGAGCAGCGCTTATCTGAAATTTCGGTAAGAGTTCTGCAAAGCCTCCAGGAGGCAATTGTGAACAGCCTGTGGTGAATTGCAATAGTCGACTCATCTCTTCTGAGCCAAAATTGGCCACCGAGGTCCAAAACCAGTCCAACACTTTCCTAAACTCGGAAGTCGATCCACTAGTACTATGGTTCGCTTTAAAGTCTGACAAGCTATACTCTGTCGTCCCACAAATAAGCAACTAAGAAAATATGCCATTAATGAATTTCTGGTTTTATAATCTTTGCCAAATTGCCTCCAATTCATTCTCGTCAAAAATGCCAAGCAGGTTATCGGGTACAAGTGTGTTTAAACCCTTTAAGAAGGCTTCCACTTGGTCCTTCACATTATTCGCCAGCTTATATTGTGCCAAGGCATTCAGGTACTCCAACTTATTTGCATTCGTCACCCGAATTTTTGAACCATTAGGTATCAAGTCCACCGTCTAGTAAAAAACAACAACATAACACTCTCATGCGGAGGATTCGAGTGTCCATCTTACTTTACTCAACTGGCCAGATGTATCGTACTCTTCTTCAACAAAATAAAGCTCTATATCCGTGTCTATATCGTTTTCTTTAATATAGCGAATTTTGGATAAATACAGCTCGGGATCGTCTTGCTCAAAATACTGCAACCGAATATAGAAAATAATAAATAATTAGAAAAAGCATGGAAGGTAACAAGAGAAATTATCTTACCTTGTAATGTACTCGTAAGCCAATTAACTGCGCTAAAAAAGAGCGTGTAAGACGTGCTGGTACCAACTGGCGGTACCCACCACCCAAAGACGACTCGTACAGACATTTCGCAACAATTTTCCCGGCCCATTCGTAATACTTGAGCTTGATATGGGCCGGAGGATTTGAGTTTGGATGCGCCAGCGCTTGCGACGACTTTTGATTCGAAAGATGAGTAAAGAGGCCCATGCCTTGTTTGGGGTCAAATAATATCGCACAGATCAATCCAAACCATTCTCTTCTAACGCCACCATAGTCGATTGCTAGGGAATATTTTTCGTTACTAATATCGATTTGTTTAAAGTTGCCCGAGTTATGGACAAAAGAAAAGTACCTACCTAGCTCCCCAAGAAAAGTTACTTCAAAATTTTTGCACCAATCTTCTACCGACAAACCTTTGGTAGCTCCTATAGACTATAAAATAGAGACACTTTATAAGTATATGATTTATAGACTCAAATTCGAAAGAAAACCCACTCGATCCCACAACTGCTCGCGTGAAATCCGTAACTGCAACTTATCACGAGATCGTTTCTGGTGGAATTTTCTCAACTCCTGGTAAAAGAAAGCTTGCTTGTCCTTAAAGGACTCAGAGCCACCTATTAAAGAACAATAAAAAAAGTTATTTTTTGCCACTCTCGTGCTTCTTCAACTACCACTCAAAAGAATTCGCTATCAAACTTTACCTATACTTTTTAGCAGATGGTGTACAAAAACAGCCACAATTAGGGAGCAATCTTTAGAAACGAGATCCACTCTGCATTGTGATCCGTCATCGATACTAAAACTAGGGAGCTCGTACTGATTGTTGCTTCCTCGAAACGTAAACTAGAATGTAGGTAAAGGAGATCGGAAGTCAAGAAATTGTGACTTTTTATTCAAAGTAACTTTTGTTTATTACTTTGGTTGACGGTGATACTCTGAAGGTCATAATTCTTTTAGGTATGAGTCCCAGGATGTACTCTCTTATGGTTAACTGTCTGGGTGATACGCAACAGAACACTTTTCTCGTTTTTCCTGTTTTCTCACTAGTACCATTTAAAAGCATTTTTGCCTCGAACTCCCACCAATGACTCTTAGCTCTGAGTGACTTTTGAACCAAACTAGCTTCACTGTCTAAGAATAACAAACATTAGAATCTCAAAATGCTAATTATGCAAATAAGGAGCACGCTTACTGCTTAAAACGATAACATCAAAGTCCCCTTGCTCTAAAACTTCGCCCCGGTGCTTGATACGAGCATGGTAAATGCCTTCTTTGAACAAAGTAACTTGAATGACTAAACGACGCCATACTTCCTCGTACAAGAACTCTAAAAAGGGTTTAACGCGTTGTTGAGTTCCCTCCTAAACGGTAAAAGAAAAAAAGAAAATTAATTATTTCCAAAATTAAATTTAAAAAAAGAAAGGAAGTAGTGCTTTACTTCGTGAATTTGCAAAGAAAATATTTGCTCAAAATCTTGTGAAGACTTAAAGCTACATAAATTGTCGAATTCGTCTCTGGGCTCGATACGCAATTGGTGGGATATTCCTGCAGTGCAAACCACCATAGAACTGTGTCTGATTAGCGCAGTTTTACTCGGATCTGGCTCCCCTATACGTAAAAAAACAAAGAAGAAAGTAGGATCTGTTTCGAAAAATTGGATTGCACTTACCTGGCAAGAATGTTTTGGTAAATGGGCTGCCTTTAACGTGGTTACTGGAGACCAGGACGTTGATACAATACGATCCAGCTCGCCGGACGAAAAAAGAGGCTCGTACCAAATTGGCTTCATTGGAATCAAACTCTGTTGCAACCGCCACCTTCCGCACTCCTTGCACAACCTCTATGACGAGGATATCACCATCGCTTACTGGATACGGCCTACCCATTTGCGTAAAGAACTGTACAAGAAAGGTTTTAGCATGGGTAAAAGGTTGCAATAATTAAGGTTGAAATTAGAGTTTTACCTGAATGGAAAAGGTTACCGTCGATCCCACCGTACATGGATCACTCCACAAAAAGACGGTTTTGGCGTGCGAAGCAAGGGTTTTCCCAATGTAGGCGGTCCTGGCTTGCGATGCAACCGCAAACAAGCCTCGCAAGTATCTTAAAAAGGCAGTTTTCACATCGGACGTTAAGAGCAAAGGAAAAGGGAATCCTGGACCAGAATCAGGCGCGTGCCTTCTTCCGGGCCGCTGTCGCCCCATTTCCCTGTGGTTCTGCCATGTCCATAATGAGGCTACGCCCATTAGCAGCAGCATGCCACCCGCTACAGCGAAAGAAAAGAAAAGAAAGCAACCATTTAAGACTAGATATAGGAGCAGAAGCCAAGCAAATAAATAAAAGAAAATCCCAATAGCGAAGCTGTGAGCCAAGAACATACCCCATGTCCAGGAACGTGGTTGCGCTTGGTGTAGAAGGCGGAGCCACAAATCAGTCTTGAGATCTTCTAGCTCTGTTGGGTCAAACGGTAAATTGGTTCTCGTGGCCAGCCAACGCGTCCAATCTTTGCCACTGCCAAAGACAGGCTGCGTCATGTGATCTTCAAGCCAGTAAGCATCCTCCAATTGCTTTAATCCTAAGGCTTCCAGCCTACAAAATTAGGAACTATACGTTAGTTCGTTTGTCCTGTATACAAGAACGTCAAGAAATAGCGAACAAAAAGAGACAGTCCTAGGTTTTACTTTGGAGCGTATGAAACTAATCCGGCGTCTTTGAGCCAAATTCGTAGGAGCAGCTTTTGTTGTAGCCTTGCAGTAGCCCGTTTCAACTCCTCTAACTCGGAAGTAGTTAGTGACGAAATCCAAGGAGTTAAAGCACGGGCAGTGAGGTCTGGCTGCTGTAAGATATCCACGGTTTTCAAAGTTCCCCAAACGCCTGCCGAAGATTAAAAAAAATACATCCAAGGCTAGATTAACCACCAAAACGTTTCTTTAAAGAAAAGAAAGAAAAAGAACAATGGAACTATTTCTTTAGAATTTGGCAAACGTGTGGACTAACCTGACCACAAGATAACCTAGATTGTTGGGAATGATAAGGTGGATGACGCAACTGTTACACACCAAAGTATTGATTCTGACTTGGAGGTATAGCCAATGTAATATAACAACGACGACACAAAAATATAAAAAGACAATAAGACATAAGATAAGGTAGCGTGACTGAATAGCTTCGCCTTTCTCATGAGCGAGCCTGGACTTCGCTATCATACAAGTCTCAGTCTGAATATTCTTGGGATATACCTACCCAAAATACAATTATGCAGTAATTTTTGTTGTTGTTGTTTTGTTTTTTAAAAAGAAAAAAAAGGAAGAAATCTAGAAAGCTCAATACAATCTGACGCTCTTATACTTACGGGTTATGTTAAGATTTAAAGCTGCACGGTTGGTAAAACATTCCTGCTTAGGCTATAAAACCGTATAGGTTGAGAATAATAAACAGTACTACAGAAAGTAATGACGTGACTCGCACTATGTTGAAAGACAGTAAGAATTGAAAATTACCTAATGAAAGACCTTATTTCAACGCGTTCCACTTCATAGGTTTGATTAACTTGCAGTAGAGAACAGCGTCTACCACCAATAAAGCATTACACGAGACTGAAAGCAAAGCACGACAGTAAAACTTTCCAAAGATTCTTCGACAGCTATGACGTCCTTACAAAGCATGCACGCTCTTAAAGGGAAAAGGCAAATCCAGCACGCGATCGTCAATTCAACGTTTTGCCAGTTGCATGCTTATTCTGTACTCGCGTCTAGTATAAGTAGTACGCAATTAAACTCACTTAAAGATCTCAAAATTGAGCAATGAGTTTTTTTTTTTTAAACTAACCTTCTTTTCGGATTTGAGATGCCCATTTATCCGAATGCAGTTCTTGCTGCCATTCATACTGGATATCTATGCCGAGATCAAAGTCATTTTTGCTGACCGGCTGGAAATTCGAAACATAGAAGGCCACGAAAAGGCATAAAACTCCAATGACGTATGTGGTTTCCATGATCGGATGCGAATTCGAAATTTCTACAAGAAAACGATGTTTTAATTTATTGAATGAATTTGGTAACTAAAGAAATTACGTTATTGATGAAAACTTGTAATATGACTTATGTCATGATCGCAGAACTTAAAAAAGAGAGAAATGTTACGAAAAACAGAAAAAAAAACAATCAAAATAGAGTACAGAGTAGTAGCACCGAATATTTTAGTGGAAATGTAAACAATCTAATGCATCGATATGATTGAACAGCATTTACAAATAATTGATATCGCTCTAACCATTCGATAACAATTCCAAGGTTGCCTTGAGGGGAAGGCGCACATTTTATTGTCAACTGGTCGAGCATGACGGAATCCCCGGTAGACGAGAAAATGCGAAGAACGCAAGTCGCAGTTCAACTCCTTTAGTTCAACTACCAGTTGACAATAAAATACCCGTCCTGGTAGTGTTTACAAACATTATTATCTGCCTTCGTAATGGATCTCGAAGAAAACACAAGTAAATACAAGATTATTTTCATTAATTTGAGCTAGAATTGTTATTATCTTTTAGGTAGTCAACTAGTCCTTGCAACAGTTGCAGTAAAACAGTTTCTTGACCATGTTATTGAAGAAGAGTCATCAACTAG
>JAGJRO010000327.1:0-47631 GCA_022832285.1 Lepidurus apus apus
CGCCGTTCCAGCTCGTGTATGGGAGACAAGCAGTTCTGCCCGAAGAAACCAAATATCCCTGGCACGTGCTTTTGTTTGCGGGAAGTTTGTAAAATTGGTAGTTAAACGAGATCTAGCCTTTGTAGAAGTTTTTCCTTTGTAATGTACTGTTTTTTTTAGTGTTTTTCTTTGTAGTGTATTTTCACTGTTCTGATTGCTTTGAGTGTGTCTGTTGGGAAATTTTAAGAGGTTTGTTAAAATTTATGTTGTCAGGAAAGGCCGAGTGTAGCGGTTCGCGAGTCGAACCGCTAGCGAACCTCCGGGCTAGCGAGGGTCGTAGAGAGAGGAGTCGTAGAGCGAGCAAGCGAGAGGACAGACGTGAGGTGTGGAGGCGTGGTGAAAGTATAGAGTGAGAGCGAGTGATCGAAAGTGTAAAGAGGCGTACCATTGAATATGAGCATTTAAACACTTCTCAAAGCGTGCATTATTTAGTCAAGTTATTAATCCCAGGATCCAGAACTGAACCGCACGCAACAATATACAAAGCCATCTGGCAAATATTTTATGAAGTAAATGCGGGATTCGAAAAAGAGGGATACTGAAAAAGGCGGGAATTCGAAAAGTTAAACTTAAATATGATTTGGTCAGGAAGCAAATCGCAAACGGCTTACCATTTGCATATTGCTTCAAAATGCTGCAAGATTTCTTCTTGTTTTATAAAATTTCATTTATTTGATTTTTATGTAATACTAAACAAGATTTCCATACTTTAATAAAACTGTACTGTATTTGAGGTGTACAAGGCTTGTATACAAGGTTACAGCACTGTGACAATAATAGGGCAATTTTCTTCGCCTCAAGAAATCCTTCATTGTCCAATAAAACGTTATAATTTCCTAGAAACCATGTTGTTCGTGAAATATTCTCTTATTTCTTAAGGGATTCTATCCTGTTCCAGTTCTGGTTGTAATATCGATTTAACTCATCCAATACAACGAATCATGCGTCATTCCATCTTACTAAACAAGGGAAACGTCATGCGAAACTCGATCGGTCCAACGGTGTGCGTGTATTTGTGTATGTTTGCGGTGAAAATAAAAAGTAAGACGATCACCGTTATTTACGAGTTTCTATATGTTGTAGCTTGAGACTTGGTTTCCAATGTCATAATCTAAAACGAGTTTAAGAATGATACAACACTATGCCTCGGATGATTTAGATGACCATTTGCTTTTCACACTGGAGGTTTGACCATCTTCGATATCCACCGAGTTTTTATACATGCTGTCATTCAGAAGGAATGACGTTTCATTGTCTGTCCCTATAAATAGACACCAAAGCACAAACCAACAAACCATTTAAAACAAGCTCTCCCTCATCGTTACCTTTTTAGAATACAAGTAGAGTTTTTAACGGATTTACCTTTGTTCGTTGGTGTTTGCTGCAAGAGTACGATTAAACTCAGATTTTCTTTATTGAGCACAAGATTTTTGTCAACGTGTTGACGCTCATTAGGCGGGTTACCATTCAGCGACAGGACGCCATGTGCCTGTAGAAACATAATCCCAAGTTATTTACACCGACTTGCGAAGTATTCATTGTTAAAAGTCATGCAACCGATCCTATAGAATCTTAGTTGGGTAAAATGTTTTGGTGCAACACACCATGCACTGTCACGGCCATGCAAGCTTTAATAGCTTCCAAAACTAACAATAGCACGCTATTTTTTAGTGATAGAAAAACGAAAGGCAAAAGGATGCCATAATAAAAAATCTTCCACCGAGATCTTGGCATTTATAGCAGTCAGAACTTGCTCCGTAATGGACACCGGCTTCGTGGGAGAATCCGACACCTTTTATAACGCAACGTCCAACAAATATTACGTCGAAAATTACAATTCTTGCTTTCACATAACTTTCAACTTGTGCTTTTGAATTGTGAAAGAGTAAAATTTTATAAATGAACAAAGGAGAAAACTTACCATAATTAGTTTCTGCACTACGTCTTGCCCGAGAATGTGATTAAAAACGGCCTGGAGATGGGCATCAGACGCTAAAGTCAATTTCAACTTGTCCTTTTGCCACATCAATACTTTGCTCTCTTCCAAGGCCGTAACAGTTACCTACAACGATATTCATTACCATAAAGATGGTTCTAAACATTGTTTTCCTCTTCCGTTACCTGAGAACACGTATCCGAGAGAACTCCAAACCACTCAGCAGAATCGACAAATTGGTTAGCGTGTATCACATGAAGAACACGACCCTGTTGGGAAGCCACACATCTAAAATATAAATAAATTTCTTTCAGTTTGTTCGTGCAAAAAAAAAGAACTAAAAAAATAGTCTACTCACTTTCCCTCGAGAAGGAGCGATAGTGTATCTACTTGGGTTTCACCTTCTCTGGCGAAGGATTCTTGATATCGCAGATGCCGTATAATTTTCATGCAATCCACGACCTTCTTAAATTGCTGGCGACTGATCTTTAAGGGCTCAAACATGGTTTTGTACACCTGAAAAACCGAAAACATGTAAAGAACATATTTTCTCATACGAATGAATGCAAAGTTATACGACAATTGCACGTAATAAACAGCACCTTGCTGAATTCTGGGTGAGTATGGGCATTCCACGACCAATCCGAGTACATTAATGCTATTAATAGAATCACATTTATAAGGGTGAAAATTGCATTCCAAGTAAAAACATCCAAGGCGCAAACAATGAAATATGCATAAGCACAAAATAAAACAGAGGCTATGATCATTATATAACGAAGGTAGTAGCTGCCGTAAACCGAAGTCACAGGTACGGGTACATACGAAAGAAAGACAAACATGTTGGCCAATTGTAAAAAAATATGCTGCGTTGGTTGCCAGGCAGGGCAAACTTCCATTTTGATTGAAAGAAAAAAAACGAGGTGGGGAAAAAAATGAAGCTACAGGGAATCCTATTAGGCTACACTGTGATTAAATATTCGTTGTCAACTTTGCTATTAGAAAGACATGTTATGAATACTTGAATGATGTCTAGCCATTAAAACGCTTTAACAGTATTCAAAGTGTGAACTGTAACCTCTTCCTAGACCTGCATTTTGTCATAGATAAGGACCGAACAATATATGGACATTGAACTTTTATAACTGATATCCTTATCTCCTTTAAATTATTAACCGTTGTGATAGTCAATTTAAATGTAATGTATTTAGTGTTGGCTATCAACGGGGCTGGTACAGGTTAAGGGACAGGGAGAGAGGAGAGGGTCACTGGGAAGCTCACAGTCACAACGGTTAAGATACAGACTCGGGGAAGCGGGGATCAGGGAGCAGTCACTACGGGACCAGCATGTCAGGCTTCAACCAAGTGGTTCGTAACTCCGTTTGTAGGTGTACGAGGGTTAAACTATTTTTTTAATCCAAAGGAAATCTTTAGGGTTAAACTGTTAAACTTAGGGTTAAAATTAGGGTTAAACGGTCAAACTTAGGGTTAAACACAGTTGTAAGGGTTAAAATGTTAAACCTAGTTAAACTGTTCAGTTAAAAAGCTAAAAAACAAGTTAGACGAGTGGTCAGGGTGTACGAAGTTAAGCACAGTTTCTTCCTCGACCTCTAGGGTTCGCGTAAAGACGCGGAGCCTAGAGGTCGAGGAAGAAACTCCTAACTGGCGTTTAGGTTCGAACTGTGACAGAGAGAAGAGGAGCGACTGGAAGCCAGTCAGGAGGAACGACTGGAAGCCTTCGTGGGGCTCGGTGAGGTTGGTACTTATAGGCCGGCTGGACGTTGGAATCTAGGTGTGCCTCGGATACGTCTTTCTTTCGGGGCCTCGCTTGATAACTTGTTCTTGGATAAGTAGGCTTGATTGCGTCTTTGTATGGGCATCGTGAGACTGTATTCCTAGAATCAGCCTGCTTTCTAATGCATAGTTTGGGCCTCTCCGTTCATTGCTGTATGCGGGTCGCTGTCCATGAGTTGAATCTACAGGCTGGGGTTACAAGTGGGTTTGGGATGCTGATACAGCCTAAGGCTATTCTGGGCTACGTATAGACATTTACGCGATCTCTGACCTCGGCACGAGAGATGTCTGTACGTTGTCCTTTCTATGTTAGTTAACATGTGGCTTGCGTTATGGTTAAATAAGTTCTACATTCTTCCTATTCCATTGTTATTAAATTTAAATTAATACGTTTACTAATTCTGCTCCTTACACAACATGTCTTTATCGCAACATCCACCCACAATGTTGATACAGTGATGTAATGACGATAATAATTAATGTAATTATTCTACCATGCCAGTTTTTCAAGATTGAAAATTCTGGCTACTCCATCTTATCAGGTTATGTAAACGGTAACTTTGAGTAAAAACTGCGATATGATAAATAAGTTACCAGACTTACTCTACAATCGAAAGAAATGGCGGGGGTTTTACGGGAGATTACATGCAAACAAATAAATTCCCTTCAGTTTTACTTCGAAATTTAGGACCCTGTCTTTTTCGCGAAAAGAGTGGCCTCTACGAGACTTCCGCAATCGCAGATAGCGATCCAAATACCAGAGGTATACCTGTATTACTGTGAGAAAAGAAACCTCAGGTGAAGAAATCTAACTTGGGTCTTACCTGGATCAGTTCCGGTATTATATGAACGGGCCTCAATGAAAAGAGTATTACAACCAGGTGCGCTACGTTGATGACTGTAAACACGGCATTCCAAATAAAGGCATCGAAAACGCATAAAATCACCATAGCCCATAGTGTAAAGAAGAAGCTGCCGATCGCCAACGTAAGTCTCAAGTACAATAACCCGCACACGCTGTTCTTCGCGAAGTAAGAGAGCAAAAGAAAGGTGTTTGCGAGTTGGAAATACACGTGGTTGATAGGCAACCATTCTGTGCAGATCATGCAAGATTCTTTAGTTTCGATCCCCTCCGAAGTATTATTATCCTTTTTTAGACCATTCTCATCATTATCGTTTATATCGCTAAGCCAGTTTGAATCACTCGAGTCGTTCCAACCCGAGCTAACGCTTTTCAGGTTTTCGGATTGGCTTATCGAAGTAGCACGTTGCCACTTGAGATCATCGTAATCAGGGTCATATTCCTCTTCCAAAGACGCTGTCGTAGTCCTATTTTGGCACGAAACCCTTTCCAACGAGAACACAAAACACCAAAAAAGTACCGACCAACAAAACCGGTATTGATTCATGGCCGAAGTGAACCTGGGGATAATAACCTACAACGCAAAAGTTTTTTGGCCCTCTTTATAAACACACTTGTCACTCTCAAGGGAATTTAATCCTATACTTGAACAGGTACAATTAGAAGAGCCAGATTCCAGGCGAAGTTAGGTAAAATGCTTGACACGTGAAGAACTTTTGCGGACTGGCTTTTCCTTCTGTAAAGCCACGGTCTTTTATGGGGGCGAGGTTTTCCTTTTCCTGGTATATGCCTTGCGCGCTCTTCTGCAATTGAAGACCTCCTTCTTGGCTAAAATTCCAGCCTTCCAACTATGAGCACGCATCAAGGCTAATTGACAAGTCTCAGCAGCAGCACCAGAACCAACTCCGTCACCCGGACAGACGTAACTGGTGGTAGGGAAACTGGAAAAGTCTTAAAACGTGCTTCTTATTCCGTGCGACGTCTGGACAACATACAAAACGTGAAGCACGTCACTATATACACTGTAGTAGTGTACCTAACATACACATCATACACTCCCTCCATCTCAACTATTTTCATCTAAAAAAGGGGTCCAAGGCTATTTCTGACTTTGACTTCCTTGTCTGTTCGTTTATGCAGATGCCAGCCACGTGGCTTGCATATAAAGCATAACCGCAAAAAGCTAATAAGAAAATTGACTAAAAATGTTTTGAAGCTCAAAGCATTCTTTATCAAAAAGTGTAATGTCAATTCGAACTTAATTCGTCTAACCGCCTGCACGCTCGAAGTTATATACTTCAAATAGACCTTTATACAAGTCTTTATTTCATTGTTATCAGAAACAACAAAGCTCTATAAGTGCCGTGCAGCATAATAACACCTATACACAAGACGCCTGCATGTTTCAGTCAGTACTTACGTATCTTAATATTAGTTTATTAACTTGTTTGTCTGCTAAACCATATAGCATATAAACATACTAAAACCAATCCCGGAATAGGCCTATTTATATCTCTCCGTTTTCTGATCTCTGCTCGACAAATCGTACTACTCTGTAGACCATTCTCTTAAGTGCAAATACTGTACAATAAACTTACATAGTAGCCTACTGTGATACACGTTGGGTGATTGTTTTCGCGTCATCTCATTGGCCAAAATTGCGAGCTTAAAATAAAGGGACCGGATTTTGACTACCAAAGGCGGTTTATCTGATATAGGCAAAGTTAAAAAGCAGGAAAACCAAAATTACTTATGAACACTTGTTTTTTGTATTGGGACCAGCCTCACACCCACCACATGCACACTAACTTGACTCTTTTTGAACAGAATGGAAAAAAGAATGCATCTGGGACCCAGTTTTGGATGTGCTAAACTGTTGCGAATTGAGAGTTTAGGTAACCAAAAAGAGAAACTTTCTCGTTACCCATGGCTGGACTTCTGAAAAGTATGTGTACGATTTAAAACATCCACCAGAATAACGGCCTTTTCTTGTATCTTTCTTTGATGTCTGTTTTTTTGCCTTTTTTCTTCTTCTTCCAATCATAAATCAAACTCGCCGCTCAAACACTAAATTGTCCTTTCCCCAATACATCTTCTTGTACTTTACAACTCATCGTGATCATTTGCATCTTCCTCGGGTGTTTCTTCCTTCTTAGGTACTTCTGCTTCCTCGTCTTCATCCTCATCTTCATCTTCGTTTTCCTTAGTGGCCTTAGCCTCTTCAGCTGCCTTCTTTCTGTCCTCTTCTTCTTGAGCTTCCTTCATTTTCTTCTCGGCAGTGCTGGTGGCTTTCCAGACTTCTTCTCCCACCTGCAAAACAATAAAAAAAGACAATAAGTACCACAAAAACTATCCCAGTTAAGATAACATTACTTGTTTGGCTTTCTCGGGGTCATCAGTGATGAGAATGTTGTCGAAAATGGTTCCAGCCTTGACTTGCCACAAGTCCAAACCGACTGCGCAAACTTCTTCGTATTTGCCCAAATTGGCGTCAGCCGAGTATTCCGGATTGTCGATTTCGGGGTGAATCCAGGGTCCCTTGTAGTCGGGGTTGTCGATCTGTTTGGGTTTCCATTCTCCCTTGTACGCTGGGTTGTCAATCATGGGAGGTTCGAATTCACCGTCCATGTCATCGTCCCAATCTTCGGGTTTCTTGGCATCGGGGTCAGCAATGTGTTCAGGTTGTTCCCAATCCTAAAGCAATCGAATTTGTTTCCAATTAATACATTTTTAGCTAGTAAATTATATTTAACAATTAAACGTACTTCGGGTTTGGAGTCAGCGGGGTCGTCAATTTTGGCACGGTCATCCCAGTCTTCAGGTTTCTTCGCTTCGGGATCTTTAATCTTCTTGGGGGGAAGGAAATCCCAGTCTTCTTCCAAAGAACCGGATTCTACCTTCTCGTTATCGATAAGCACTTCATATGTGCCCTCGGGATTCACCACCAGGGTGTACAAATGGGTGTACACGTCATCCTTGGGACGGATTTCCTTCTTGATCAACAAATTCTTGCCCTTGTAGTTGAAGATAACGTGCGTCTTCTTGTTGGCTGGGCCGCAGATATCGGGGCCTGTAGGGTGCAAAAACAAGTTCTTAGTTTTCGCTCATTTCAAGAGATCGATAGAGCTACAGTATTTGGCAGGAGCGGTAAACAAAAACTTACCAAACATAATGGCATAAGGAGTTTCGCCGTGCATATCGGCTTGGTTTAAACTGCAATCGAAGAGCTTGACGTATCCACCACCGCAATCTATGTTTTGTTCGTGCTTGACAGTGAATTGGACGACCAACGGCTTGTCTAAGTTGCTGAAAGGTGCGAATTTGCTAGATAAGGCATAAAACCGTGCATCTTGTGATGTTTGGACACCTGGAAAAACAGAAGGAACGTTATAATGAGACTTAACTGAGATGGGATTATCACATTAATTACCCTTGTCTTTTTCGGCGTCTCCGTAGAATTTGCCTGCCGTCAAGACAAATTTGCCTGCTTGCTCTCCTTTGTGCGTTGATTCTACCCATCTCTTTTCCCATCCAGCTGCCAAAGGAAGATTAAAAGTGAATTAGTAATACATTCCTATTGATGGAATTTTAGTATGTAAGATGTAAGTCCTTAAAAAACGCCCAAAATGGCAGTTCACACGACAATGAAAAGAAGCTTATACCTCCATCATCAAATCGTTCTTCAAAGAAAACACTGCCTTCAGAATAAACGGCGGCCACCAGGGCCAATAACATAAGATAAACTTTCATAGTAATCAGGATTTTAGTTAAGTGTTCACTGGATTAAGGAAAAAAGACCAATTCTACGACACCCTCCACGAAAACTAGATGAGACAAGCACTGTGACCGGCGTGGAGCACCCAAAGTAAATGCCGGTGAGAGCCAGATGGATTCATGCCATTGGCGGCACGAAGTGAGCCAATCCCGAGGAACCACGGCAAGGAAAGTAGGCTCGCCGTTGTATTCAAAGCCTTGTACGGTAGGTGGCAAACGTGTTAGTTCTAGAATAACAGGCGAGTCTAGGTGTGCCACGGCGGGAAGGCAAACCAGCGTAGACTCGCCCAGATCATCTTGCATGTGTTTACGGTGCTACAGAATTTATCCTAGCGAGTCTACCCGTAACTAAGCAACTAATGATTCGTTCGTTTGATTACGGTGTGTCGCGTTCTGTTCGTCCGAAGTGTATCAACAAAACCGGGGAATTAAATTTTGCCACGTGTGAAAATCTACCTCGTAATCGGTCTTCTCAAATATTTGATCATGAATTCCCGCATGTCCCCTGCCTTAGCAAAAGCTCTTTCGTTAGAAGCGAAATACAAAAACCCCGTTTCTATTCCAGAAGTTTCACGTATGACGTTCACCAAAGATGACAAGTCGCTTAAGCAATTACCAATTAGCGAAACAGGCAAAGTCATTTTAAAGAAAGAAACCCAAAGAGTTAAGGAACCTGAAATTACTGATTCGTCACAGAGTATGGAAAGTAGTTCGAGTCGTTCAAAGACTTACTCGAATCGCTTTGAATTATCCTCCAAATCATCCGTTTCTTCGTCACATACATCAATTGTGGCTAATATTCACGGTATTGACGAGCTCATTGCCATGGAATCGCCTCAGGTATCATCTTCTGTTCAAATTTCTCATTCAGGAAATTCGATGACATCACGTAGTCAAACTTCTTCCAAGGCAACACAATTAAAACCTGTTCCAGTAATACAACCCGAAACTGTAACCAAACTGAAACCCAATGTACTTAACAGGATTCCCATCACACAGACACCAACAACAAAAGAAATCTCCATCAACCTATCACTAACTCACGAAAACCCCGAAAAACGTTCTCCATATTCGAAAGACAAACAAGTCCAAACATCTGTTCCAATAGATGCTAAATCCACTCGAGACCAAACCATATCACCTACTATTTTTACTAAATCAGGCAAAATTACACACCCTGCGAAAAATTCGCGAGAAAAACAGACTGGAAATCACTGCTGCAGTTGTAAATGTCGATCTTCAATCAAACTTATTCGCTCAGTGAATATTCCTGTAATCCAAGTTCCGTATTTCCCCATAAATCCTCAGAACCGAGGTACATGATTAGACACTTTCTTTCCTAAAGGATAGGATAATGATTTTGGTTGTAACTACTTAGATGATTGGTTTGCAAACTGTATGGTCCAGCAATTGCAACTCCTTCGCTTGCAACTTGAAATGCAGCACCACAGCTACCGAATGCTCTGCGAATGGTCCGAAACCGATAAAATACCTTCAAATTTCAACACGTAACATGAATATGTATTACTTTTTCTTAATAGGGGACCAGAAATATAACGACAACAACACATATATACATTCACAAACTCATACAACAAATCTTTGGGCCTGTACATAACTTTTACAACCAAATGCATTGTTCGATATCATAACGGTAAACAGAAGGTGGAAAATGGGTAGAAAAAATTTCGGGAAAATTTTCGAAATTCTAAAAACGTGAAACGAACTACTAAGAAAGCTGGAGCTCTTTTACTTCGAGATCAATAAATGAATGAAAGCAAACTTCGTCCAATTAAAAAAAAAAAAAAAACGAAGAATATTTTGAAGCCAACCGCAAGACTTACTCGAATTCAACTTTTCGCACGTGACTATGAATAAATTGCGAATTAAGAACCTCATTAATAGTTTGTAAGAGAGAAAGCGAGAAATGTGGAATAAGAAAAACGAAAAATGACAATGAGTTCTAAAGGAACTTTACCCTTTGCTCATTCCTAATGCAATTTGGACTTTAAAACTTTTTTTCCCCCAACCTTTTCGACTCTTACTTCAGATCGCTGGGCGATTCATCCGAGGCTAGGATATCGTCAATATCTTTCTCCCACTCTTTGTCTTCACCGGTAGTGACACCAGTTCCGCTGCCTTCGCTTTCCAATTCAAAATCTTGCAACTCAGCCTGGAGTTCTCGTTCCCAATCTTCATCTTTGCAAAAAAATAAAAAGGGCGCAAAAGCTTATTTTTTCCAACATAAGGAAGGAAAAGGTAAAACTCAAAGTGAGAGCAAAACCTAAAAAGTACAACAAAAACTTCCGACAACCAAACCATAAGAGACGCCACAACGCACACAAAACACAACACGAAACACATTCTAATCCCAACTACGAATCGCGAATGAGTGCAAGAGAATCAATTCCAAGAATAGAACAGAGAACTTTTTCTATATATAGACAGGAATGGACAGAGGTGCCAAATATGAGGTTTGAGGAGGAAGAAAATTGAAAAGGATGGTTTTATTTTATTGGTTTAAAAAAATTAAAAACAAAAATGTTCCTAATGGTTTTAAAACTGTTGGATGTGATGCGCATGGCTTATTACGAAGTGTTGGAAATACTTCTCTGGCATTTTCTGACTTTTTGACACACTCTTTTTTTACGCTGCTTGCAGTAAAAAAGATACCAAAGAAAGAAACAAGTGAGAAATCCATCAGCCAAATGTCGAATTAAAAAACGGGCCAAAAACGTAAAAATCATATAAGAATCTTAAATAAAAAAACTCAATTAAAGTGATAAACATAACTTACCATTTTGCTTGGAATGGACACCAATACGTTTCATGCCTTCTTGGACTTCGCGCAGGTCACTAGGGTTGGTTTGATACGTATCCGAGACAAACTCGTGCACTGGGGAGTCTGTAATATCATTCAGGTCTTCTAAAAAAAAACCCGGAAGTAAAACAAAAATACAAAAAAAGAAAAAAATCGTTACGATTCTACTTTCAAATTTCAGAAGAATTGTGCAATTAAAAAACCTGGGTCTTTTTCGCCATATTCGCTGCTTTTGGAAGAGCTCCTCGAAGTACGTCCTTCTTGGGCCAAGGAAGAGAGTTCCGTCGATTGCCGAATAAAGTTGACACGGTAGAAATAGTTGCGCCAGAAGTCTTTTTCTTTGATTCTATAACAAGAGAAAACCGAAAAAGAAAGAAATTAACCACAACATTTTCCCTTAGGCATGCCCGATGTTCAAAACTCAAGAGTTAAATTGAGGGGGAAATGTTAAAGGAAAACTGTACAAACTGTCATTACAATTTGGGGACCAATTCGTATCGCATTTTCTCCAAGTTGGGATCTTCGGCCAAGGTGGCCATCGCCACGGGGTAATACGTATCGTAATCAAACTGGAAGTTGACACCGGACGGAGGACTACGTAGGAAGTTACGACGGTCGGTCGACAACGAGAGAATTTGCTCCTTCAAGTTTTCTTCATCAGCGTAACCCACCCAGGAGGGCACGGCAGGCTCGCCCGACTTGTTTTTGCTACGAATAAAGGCGTCTTGCTCTTTGGAGAATTCTGTTAGGAAAGGCTGCAATTCCCCCAATAATAAAAAGAAAAATTTGGGTACTTTACATTCTACAATAATCACACGAAAAACTATCAAATTTCTACCGTTTCCTCCACGGTTTTCTTGATCTTTGCTCCGGCTTCTTTCACAGTTTCCCCAGCTTTGCTCACTGCGGAAGCGAAGAAACTGCCCAAGGTACGAGCACCGGCTATTGCTTTCGTCGATACGTCCTCCAACCCGAGGCTTTTGGCCTCTTGTGTTACTGCATCCAGTCCGGTTTCATCAGTACTGTAAAAAGGAATAAGACTCATTACAATTCTCCTCAGATCGCTGTTTTCTCCTCCCCCCCCCTCATGGGGGGGATAAGGAGGAAATAGCAATGTTACCTCGTTATTGTTGTTTCCTGAGTTACGGGCTGTTCTTCTAGCAATGGAGACTGGGGCTTGGAAGGTGGCTTGCCCATCTCACCTTCTTTCTTGGGAGCAGAAGGTCCAAGCCAAGTCGACATTTGACTTTTAACGCTAGCGAACATGTGACCTACTCGGCCTCTAATCAATGCAAAAGAGACCCCACCAAAAAAGAAAAGGAAAATAAAAGGATTTAATGCAAGTCTAGGGAAAGGGGGAGGCACGGGTTTATTACCCTTCTTCTCCAGCCAATTTCTCTTCTACTGCAACGTCTTTAACCGCCTGGTCGACAGTTTCGGGAACTTCTTCCTTGACAGGGTCGCTTTTGTCTTCTGCATTTTCTGCAGGTTGTTCTGCTTCGGCTTTTCGGCCCATCCAGCTGCTCATGTGACTAGTTATGCCCGACAACATGTCCATTTTTGGAGTTGAAGGTGAAGATGAAGAAGAATAAACGCCTACAGGACCCAAAAAACAGTTTTGTTAAGACTTTTTTCGACTTGATAAAAACGGTTAATATAACTACGCCTTCTGAAATAAATAGAAACAGATTGATTACAATAAGCCTACACAAACGCTAGAAACTTACCCGAGTTGCAGGAATCACACAAGAGAGAAGTAAAGACAATGACACAAAGAGATTATGCCGCAATAAAGAGCTCTGGATTCGGACAAAAGCTGAACTGAACGTTGTCTGCAGGCTAACGAAAGGAAACGTGTTATTTTACAGGTAGCTTTAAACGACAAAAGGAAAACAGATGTAAGCCATTAAGTTTTTCAGACTACGCAGTTAGAGGTATAGCTGCGACAGAGATTAAAAGCAAGAAAAATAGAGACGGAGAGAGGGAGAGAAAAAAAAGTAGAAGCCAAGTGGAATTCAGCCGGATCAATCGCAAGACAAATGGGGAACACAAAACACTTAACATGAAAACTTCGGTAGCTCTAGAAGTAGCCAACAATGAAAGTTAAGGGTTGCAGTTAATCAAACTTACGGCTCGGAAATTTGACTTTTACGGAGCAGAAATGGCCGGAAACTTACCGAAAAACAATGAAGGGAAAATCCGTCAATAACCGTGTTGCGAGTTTGCGACTGCACAGCGCCTCGGAGCAAAATACGGCGCTGGTTTTGGAAACCTGCGTGTACCCAGCGCGAAATACAAAAAGCTTCCATACTCAAATAGACTTTTATTCTTAAAAATTCCATTTGGAAACACAAAAACACTTGCTAGAATATCACTAGACTAATGTTGAAGGTTCAAGTTTTGGTTTCCTCGATTATTCTGGATGCTATTCGGGATACTTGAGGTGTTTTCATGGCTAAATAGCTCGCATTTTCGTCTTTCCATATCTTTTTGTACGACAGCAGGAACAGTGACTAGATAAAGAGTGTAACAAGTTAATGGCTTAGCTTTTGGAGGAAATGACGTTACCAAAAACAAGACCAAGATGGCTAAGGGAACGGAAAATTCGAGGAAAGGCATATGAATAGTGGAACCACCCCACAATGGACCAATGATGAGCCCTACGAACGTGGCTAACCTTCTTAAACCTTGTCCCACACCTATAATAAAAAGCAAAAATAATAGGGAGAAATACAGAGCACAATGAATGCACATGAATATTTATCAAAGAATGTACCTTGGACGTTTTCTCTAATAACTTTGGAGAATAACGCTGAAGCACCCACAGAAGCTAAGGGAAACCCGCAATAGAGCAGTAGAAAACCCGTAGCGAACTGTGGAAATCCTCCACGGTCACCTGAAAGAGAATAGTATGTGTTAAAGACGAACTGGATAATCGCTATAACCTAAAGTTTTACCTTTCTCTAGTGTAGGGACCCAGACAAGGAGCCAGGTAAGTCCAACGATTTCCATACCAAATCCTGCGAGAAGCAGGAAGGAATCCCGCAATTTGTTGCTGCAAATTGCTACGAGACTGTACAACGAAATGGAGACCATCCCGCCTACCATAAACAGTAAACTGGTCTCGTAGCCTCCGTATCCAAAGTACTCCTCCATAAACGGAGGAACTGTGGTTTCAAAAGCCACTTGGCAAAAGAATAACATGAAGATTAACGCTGCCAGAGCGACTAAATCGTCATGTACGAATTCTATACACAAAATAAATCTTCCATTATTAAACATCTGAACTGCAGTAAGAAGTTGCTTACCATCATAGTACGTCCTCCAGGTAGGAACAGGTAAATCGTAGTGTTTCAAGACATGTTGGTCTTTTACAAAGATCCAATCTCGTGGAATAACTCCAAGCATAGGTGCAGTATCTAAATCGTCAGGTTTTAACACTTCGGTAGCTTGTTCTCCGGATGAGAAGAGACTGGTTTCAAAATCCGGCATTTCTTGAATAGCATCTTGTTCATCTTCCTCATCCGGCGGTTGATCTCCTCGACCTAAATAAAAAAAAACATTGAAATTTGGCAATATTTACAGAAGTCAAAACTTTTTACCTGAACTGAATCCGCCAGCAATAATATCCGAATCGAACAATTTACGTTTCGCTTTAGGCTCATTCACGGTACCATAATCTTTGGACATGCTCCAGGACATGTACGAAAATTCCGGTCGTTCTTCGTGAGGTAATTTGCGGAGGATTTCATAGCGGTACTCGACATAAACGCTATGGTACATGAAGAACGCTGAAATGACAAAAACGCCCCATAAGACTGCCATGAAGAGTCCTGGTGCGTTTCTGGGAGTAACTGGGAAGCTTCCTAAATGAAACTCAAAATGGATGAGCACTAGCTGAAAGGCCGGTCCTATGAGAAGTCCAATCTGTCTCGCGCCATTACACATGGACAAAACAGCGGTACGTTCGCGCGGTGTGGTAGTACGGCATACTTCTGCTAACATTGCAGCCCCAGCACCACTTCCCAGACCTTAAAAAAAAGAAACTAAAACATACAAACCCACCCAATCAACCCGCGTGATCTAAGACATTAAATTTACCACAAAGTATCCGACTGCACATAATATTTGTGAAGGAGTACCCCAGCATGTACTGCAAATTCCCAACGATCATCAGAAAGGAGCACAGGAGTACCACCGCTTTCGTTTTTGCTGGATACATATCGGCTATTCTTCCTCCAATAAGGCCTGCAAAAGTACCCGCAAAGCTATATCCTGAGAATGCAAATAACCGTGTGTCCTTATATTTCTCTTTAAAGATGGTTAAATGGTTTGTCAATAAATACCCGAGATGGTTAGCCCCAAAAGGTACTCTTGGGCTACTCCCAATTCTTCCAAATAAGTCCATGCTGTAGGCAGAATCACGGCTGCAGAAAATCGGAATATAAGAAACAAATAAATTTCCAGATTACACTCTCGTTAACAAGTAAGACAACAGTAATTCTCGTTTTAACTAAGTCACCGTATTCCAAGCCTCCTAGAAAGAGATAAAACCCGACGCAAAAGTAGACTAGAAACCGCTTGGTACGAAAACGCATCTTGACCCTTTGTATGCGATGTGGCAAGTGTCTTCGCAAACCCCAAAGAAGGTACAATCCAGAAACTGAAGAAACCTTTCTCTTTCTGACAACGGGGGAGGGGGGGGGGAAACAAGGTCAAAGGTCCTTTGCCTAAGTCTCACTTGCAAGGTCAATGGAACGTGTACCCAAGTTACCGACAAATAGTGGGCTTTCATTTAGCTTGTGTATTGTCCCTTTGGGAAAAATTTAATGGAATACGTAAACCTTATAATTCCGTAAGGTGTTTGGGATACAAGGTCAAAGAGAGTGTTTCGGAAACCAAAGAAGACATAAAGAGCTGAATCATTATTACTCATTAGGATTGCAACACTGAAGGGTTTATGTTTTATGTCAACTATTTTTGTTGTCATTCTGCCACTTTTTTGTTTATGTCAACTTCTTAGCCTTCTGGTATAAGGTGTCCACGACCTTCCCCATACTATGAACTGTTTCCAAGGCAGCTTCGTAAGTCTTGTCAGAGCGAGAAGGTTCGAACAAAACTAAAACGCCATTGCCTTGGTCCAAAATCCCGGATAACTTACTATCTAAGATCATTTGAGACAGTTTCTTTTCAACTTGGTTCACAGGTAAGGCGATACACTCGGAAACGTAAGAAACCTATAGAAAAGAAAACTGAATGAAAAACGTCCAAATTAAGTTTAGCGGGTTTTTATCCATACTTGAACTCGGGAGTAAGGTTCGATAATTCGGCTCAGATTTTGCTCCAACATACTATCGTACAACGTTTCTAGATGGGCTTTAATTATTACGTCTTCAACCAACTCTTTACGGTACGTTTCAAGAGCCTATACCAGAAAATCGCGTTAAAGATGAGTTCGAAACCTGATTCTTGTTACTAACTTGTTGGAAATCTGCTAAGGAGCGCTTGATAGAGGCTTGGGCCACAGCTTTCATCGCTTCAGCTGATCGTCCCGAGTAACGTAATGCTAATTTTCCACTCAATAAGCCCTGTACATCTTCCGGACTAGGAAAAAAGGGAAACTTAACCACTAATTCTTCCGTCTTAGTTAAATTATACTTACACATTGAGAACAACTTTGCATAAAAGCATGTATTTCAGAGCAATGATTGCTTTGGGGCTGTCTACGCTATCGTAGCCTTCAAAAGCTTCATAGAAATAGGAGAAAGCGGTTTTAAAGTCTCTTTCGTCAGCTGCATGAAGAATGCCTAACGAAATTGGAGGGAAATGAGCGAATGTTTTCAAAGAAGAGTTTATTTTTAACCTGACTGTAGATCTAAGGCAGCTTGAAGTTTAGGCGGGCAATAAATTGAATTGGCTGTTGTTCTGGCAGAAGTAAGCGCCGCTCTGGCTTTAGGTAAGTTGCTTAAAGCGTGATAAGTCTTGCTTTCCAAAAGTTGGACTTCGACCAACAAATGCTTGTCATCTAGCTTTTTTAACTCTTTGAGTAGAGTGGCGCCCAGCTCTAAAGCTTCCAGGTACTTGCCGGTATCAAAGTACAAGGCGACTAAACGAGCTTCCAAACTTTGGCGTAAAAACGTGCGTTTTTCTTGAACAGCCCATTCAATGCATTCCTTTCCAGCGAAACAAGATCGTTATAGTAAAGATTTTACAGCGAACAGATTCGGCTTTCTTTTACTTTGCAAAGCTGAACTTCGCTACCAATCCCAGCTTCCATATCCAAAAACAGATCAACCAATGACCGCACCAGTTTGGCTGCTTTGGCCTTACTAATGAGAGGAAGGAAAGGTCGGATTGTCTTGATTAAGTCGGCAAGTTCTAAAGAAAATTAACGAAATTTAAAATGTAATTCTAGAGTCAAGTAAAAAGAGTACCTTTCGCTTTTCCTTGCTTCTTGTAATGCTCGCCGAGCTGCAAAATGCCTTGCTCCTTAATTTTGATGCTTTCTTCGTCATTCTCGGCGACTTCAAGCTCTGCAACTAAAAATATTTTACAAGAAATATAAGTAGAAGAAGAAATACATGTGTTATTAAAGAACAAAGTTTGTAAATCATTAAATGGACGAACTGGCTAATTTAATCCTAACCGCAGGAAATGACACAATACAATTGACAATGCTTCGAGCACAAGAAGGTAAAATATTCGATTTATCCTACCAATTTTGGACAACAGATCTTCTCCTTCTTGACTTCCGATACTTATTAGATTGGTAGCACGCTCAAACAATGCTGCACCTGCCATTTCTGTTCGTTTGTAACTGCAAGAAAATCAGCTTTCCTTGCATTTATTCCTCAAATGAATTGTAAGCAATGAAAAATACGCTAGATGGCGAGGCCAGGCATGATCTGTCTATTTTAGTGAATCGCTGTTCATTTTTATTCGAGTAAATTGCCCGTAACGTAATTACCTTAATTAAGGGGCGGAGCCTATTCAGCTAAATGATTAATTACTAAGTTAGTACGAATAATTGAAAATACATTTCTCAGCCAGAAAAGGTAAATTGATGTGTTCTCTAACTTATTTTTTAAACTTTGAAACCTTACTCCAAGCTTTAATGAACACCGAAACACTATGATCACGGTTTCCGGCGGTTTTTGCGGCGGAACGCAGAACGTAACAAATAAGTCCCATCCATAGCTTAATCTCTACAATCCAATATTCGGTTTATTTCTGTTCTTTGTGCAGGTAAGCACCGAACGTCTCTTACATTAAATTGGCGAACTATTTTATAAGATATCTGTATATTTAGTTAAAGTTGGAATTTGAAGTCCTCTTAAACTGGTCTAGAAAATAAGCCGTTTAAGATAATATTTAGAACTGCTTTCCTTTCCAAAGCGCGTCAAAAGACATGGCGGAAAGTTCACAACAGGATTTTTGTGTAAAATGGAGCCTTCATCCATCCAGCATTTTGAACTCTTTTGATAAACTTCGAACAAGCGAAATCCTCACCGATGTCACTTTAGCTGCTGATGGGCAATTTACGCGAGCTCATCGCGTGGTTTTATCTGCATGCAGCACGTATTTTCAGGTAAATTTTCATTAATTAAATTTTATTCTACTTTCTCACCAATATATGTAAATGACTAGGAAATATTTGCCTATCAACCTGAAAGAAACGTGGTTATCTTCCTGAAAGACGTTTCCGGTGAAGATTTGCAAGCGCTTATCCAATACATGTACAAAGGCCAAGTTCATTTATCCGAAGCTCAGCTGCCAATCTTCTTGAAAACAGCCCAATCGCTGCGCATAAACGGCATTGTCCAAACTCGTGAAGCTGAGGCGGATGACGTCGAGCCTTCTACTTTGGTTATTCCTAACCTTGCTTCGTCCGAGTCGAACGAGCGACGTAATATGACACAAACTGTACAAGAAAAAGGGAAAAGTCAAGCTCCAATCACTAACCTTGTTCCTAGCAAAACTCTAGCTGCATTTATCAAGATACCAATTTCCAGGTTCAACCCAACTTCTCTGAATTCCAACGTGAAAACCACTTTGAAAGGCATAAAAAGTCCTCTAATTACTTGTAAAGTTCCCGAAGATAGTACTTTGAAACCTAGTCAGGAAGAAGAACTCGCTATAATAGAACTCGCTGAGGAATTTCGCTCGAACGAGAAGAAAGATGAAGGTAACTCGGGCGGTACTGATATCAATGTAGGAAACCAGCATTGTGAAGAAGGGGATTCAGAAGGTAATTTAGTATTTAAGAGAGTTTGAAATCATTCAGTTTTATGATTCCGTTTTAGATTCTCAGCATTACGATATGGAAACTACACCAGGACGTCAACGAAGTACAACTGGAGAACATGCGTGTGATGAGTGTCCTTATCGAGCTAAATATAGTCATTCGCTGAAACGCCATAAGAGAAGGATGCATAGAACTGGAGTGGATATTGATACGCGGTACAAGTGTGATAACTGCCCTCGAGATTATAAGAGCCAAGAATACTTGTACCGGCATCAGCGTTACGAATGCGGAAAAGAACCGAAATTTGCTTGTCCGCACTGCGGATTCCGGTGCTTTTGGCGTGCGGATTATAGAAAGCATATTACACGGATTCATCCAAACCTTCCAGGAACTTTACGCTAAAAATTTCCAACCATTTCTTCTTATTTTGAAACTCCGACTAAATTACTCATGTAAACGTCGAATAATTCTGAAAATTGTTTACGGGTTTTCCTGAAATAGAAGCTGTAATTATAAGAGAATTAAAGAAAGACGATTGCGAGTTTTTTGTGTTTTGGTTATTCATATAATTTATTTGTGCATTGAGAAACCAATGTTCAAACAATTAAATACTTAAGAAAATAGTTGCTCTCAAAAGGATGTTTCGACTTAGTATTTGGCGGGGTAAGCAGCGGGAGAGGCGGGCTTGTAGGCGGGCTTATAGGCGGGTTGGTAAGCGGGTTGTGGGTAGGCAACGGGCTTGTAGTCGTTCTTGTATTCGCCAGAGTACTGGACATCAGCGACGTAACCGGTGTAGTCATCGGCCTTGTAAGTAACGGTCTGACGACGGCCGTCGGGGAGGACTACGGAGTAAGCTCCGTTGACGTATCCCTTGCCATCTCCGGATTCCTTGTGGTCGAAGTGGTTGTAAGAAGGAACATCATCGACGGCGTAGGCGAAGTCGTAGGGTTGTGCAGCCTGCGTTTAATAGAGATGTAACAGTTAGGACTTGGTTTCAAACCATGAATGGCAAATGGAAAGCGGTATTGGACTTACGTATTCGACTGGTTTGTACGCAGCGGGGTAGGCCGGGGTGTAGGTCTTGGCGGGGTAAGCCGGGTAGACTTCGACGGCGGCAGCTACGGCGACCAAAGCGGCGAGGATAAAGAACTTTAAAGGCAAAAAGATCATTCATGCTAAGTGTTTTGCTGAAATAGTCCAAGCTTTGGTTATCCGTACCTTCATGGTTGGAAGGTTTTGGTGTTGTTTCAGCTGGTGAGGAACTGATACTTGGTCGAACAGTGTGAGGTTCTTTTATACCCCTCGTAGAGAAAAAAGAAAAACAAGTGCTACTACAGGTTCCCAACGATGATCGAATTCCGAAGGGCATTCTAGAGAAACGGAGCAATTGACACGCCTGTAAGACCAATATGCACTATATCCGTACTTTCGCCTTCTCTCGTTGTAAAAAATTGCATTACCGCTTCAAAGTGCTAAAAGAGACATGTAATTCTGTAACAGTACTTCATTTTGAGATTGTTTTGTAATATAATATAATTATAACATACGATTTAGTAGTATTTTAACTATTATTATTAATTTTAAATATTGATTACTATTATTATTATTTTATTTCTTGTACTAATTATATATAATTTATCCGTTTTTATTAATGGAATTTTTAATAACTAGTGGAAAAGGGATTCGAATAAAACTTCCTTAGCTATTTTCTCGAAAGAATATTTGGCTCTAAACTCATATGGTACTCGCAAGCACTTATCGAACTAGTTCTTCGTTTCGAAGATCATTCTTGGCCTTGACGCGCAATTATTGTATGGATGCACACGAAATGGGAAGCAGGCCCAATCGAGTAAGCTGAGCAGGATTTTTTTCACCTTTAACAGAAGGATACCCACGGAATTCATAATTATTTTTTCTTGCTAATGATTTTAAAACCAATCTGACATAATTAGTGAAACGGCCGGAGTCATACAGCTGGGTCCAAAAACTTGATATCCCAATTACAGCCCATAGTGTTATTTTGAACGCAACGTTTCTTTCTTTTATACATTCAAATCCGAACTTTAATTGAGACGATCGAAAATACCATCAAAGGGCAATATTGCTATGTAAAGTAAATGGTAAAACTGGTAGTTTTGGTTTGCAGATCATATAATGTATTTGAACATTGACGGCACAATCTTCAAACAATTAAATACTTTGGGGTGATAGTTTGCTATGGGGAAATACAATTTAGTATTTGGCTGGGTAGGCAGCGGGGTAGGCGGCGGGGTAAGCGGGCTTGTAGGCGGGTTGGTAAGCGGGTTGTGGGTAGGCAACGGGCTTGTAGTCGTTTTTGTATTCGCCAGAGTACTGGACATCAGCGACGTAACCGGTGTAGTCATCGGCCTTGTAGGTAACGGTCTGACGACGGCCGTCGGGGAGGACTACGGAGTAAGCTCCGCTGACGTATCCCTTGCCATCTCCGGATTCTTTGTGGTCGAAGTGGTTGTAAGAAGGAACATCATCGACGGCGTAGGCGAAGTCGTAGGGTTGAGCAGCCTGCGTTTAGTAGAGATTTAACAGTTATGGCGGTTTCAAATCATGAATGGGAAATGGAAGGTGTGTTTTGACTTACGTATTCGACGGGTTTGTACGCAGCGGGGTAGGCTGGGGTATAGGTCTTGGTGGGGTAAGCTGGGGTGTAAGTCTTGGCGGGGTAAGCCGGGTAGACTTCGACGGCGGCAGCTACAGCTACCAAAGCGGCGAGGATGAAGAACTGTAAAGGTTAAAAGACGGTTCGAGTTAACTATTACCGAAATATCCGAAGCTGGATAGATTTTATTACCTTCATGGTTGGGAATGTTTCAGCTGGTGAGGAACTGATGCCGGTTTGAACTTTGCGACTGGCTTTTATACTTCAAGTTTTTGGCCTTTGACGAGCCCACCCCGGTAGCGTCCAAGAAAAAACGAGTTCGACGAGTCTTAACAACAAAGCGCACTTGGCAGTTTGCGCTTTCGAAGGGCATTTTAAGGAAACTGGAGCAGTTGCCACGCCTATATAGGAAAGATTAACAGTTTTCATCCTCTAGGAATTCTCTCCCGAGTATACGAATCAAAATCATTATTTACGCCCTTTACTTTCCATTATCCCATGCCCTTGAAGATTCATGTACTGTTTACCGCTAATATGCCGTACTCCATGTACCGAGTTTTAACCTGTGGTTGATTCCATCTAAGGATCACCAATACCTAAATTTATTTATAGGTTCTAGACCAATTTAAGTCACATTGTTCTAAAGAACCAGATACGTTTGTTAGCATAACCGATTATGAAGTTCTGAACTAGATTATTGATGAGCACAAAAGGACCAAAAACGGGTTTTGATTACTCATCAGAACAATGCGCTGTCTACCAGTCTAATTTAGCAGTCTCATTTTTAAAGAACAAAAACGGGAAGAAAGTGAAAGTGAGGGTGTGTCCCCTTTTCGTTGTAATATCACGCTCTTTATAATCTATTCTGTTCGTTACACAATTTTAGCCAACCAGTTCTGGGCACAGGCATTTTCAGAGGATCCGTTGGCATTGCCCTACATATTCCAAGGACACATGATGCTTTTTTTAACCTCACCGGATAACCTTCTGGTCTTAAGAAATTTAAACTTAATTTAACTACACCTATCCAACCATCTAAAACTCCCTCGCTATAACCATTAAAAGACCCCTCAAATACACTTTGCTATGGTAACCGTCTGTTTTTCCTGCGCAACAGAGGAAACGCATGTAAACCCATGTTTCTTTTTCAACTACTGTATTCCTTTACTCTGGAATAGTAATCCTCTACTCTGGAATATTTGTCGTAAAATCTCTTGAAATGACTAACGAGTCGTTAAAATACATAGTGACAGAATTAAACAAAGAGCCATTTAAGATGAACCACAATATGGTTACATTTAGCAAGTTACAACCGGTAGCTTTACTTCAGGTAACATGATGTAACTTGTCTTCTTTATCCTCGCTTTGTTAGTATATTCTAATGAATTCTCTTGAGCTAAGTCGTAGGTGTTAAGCAGCGTTTTTGCAACAATAGATCCAAATTCTAATGAATTTTAATGTGTTGAGCTAGGTTTTGAATGACGTTTTTGCAGCAGTAGATCCTAAGCAAAAAGTAGACATTAGAGAAGAAATACCAGACCAGATGGCAGTCCGAATCCTTGGAATGCTACAAATCTCGAAATACAAACCGGCTAATATAGAAGACCCGTAAGACCAATTTACACACAATGCACTTTTGTTTCAGGATTTATTTTCCATTCATACAGGTCCATTTTCCGCCAAGGACTCGTTACGGGAGACCCAAACACACTTTACCCTATTTTGCAATACTTACTGCAACGGCTACCAGATTTGAAAAAAAGAGCATACTTGGCGCGCTACTTGGTGAAACTCGACGTGCCCTTGGAGATCAAATCTGATGTGGACATAGCTGACCTCTATGACCAAGTCTGTTGATTGAATGCGTTTTGCAGTATATACCACATATAAGAGAAATCCCTTGAGACAAACGAATTAGACTACTAATTAAAGTACGGGTATTTGTAGTATGATCAGACTATCGAAGAGTTCAAGGCAACCCATAAGGAGTGGGAGAATGGAAAAAATGTCGAAGAAACTGCGTCGGAATTGCGACGAGATTTGGAAGCGATGGAAGAAGAACGCGATGTACTTGTCAAGAGAGTAGAAAAGCTCCAGCGCAAAGTAGAACACATGCCCAACCGTGATGCCATGTTAACCCTCGCAAAAAGCTTACGATTGGAAAAAGAGCGAGCGCGAGATCTAATGCAGCATAAAACTGAGCAAAAACAACAGGCATTCCAATCGGAACAAAGGATCCAGCATCTCACGCAGCAGTTACGTGATTTGCGTAATGCTAATAATGGAGCTACTGCCGAAGGTTGTTTCTTTGGCTCCCTGAAACCTTAAATGGTTAAAAACCTTAAAACTTACTTATTTGTCTTGCCATTTTCTCGTTCGCTAGGACTGTTTCAAAGGTTAGAAGATGAAATGCGAGTACATACGTACATTGCGCAAGAGAAATTGCCCAAAGAAATTGCTGCTAAATGGAAACTAGTAGCAATTTTGGAAGAAGTTCTGGCTTCTCCTGCTCCTCGAGCTACGGACACCGAAGAGCTGCACCAGAAGGTGCGCAAAACTACTTTTGGAAGTCATTAAATCGTTATATTTATTATGTAGGTACAAGTACTAAATCTTGAAATGAGTCGAGTAGCTGAGAAAAGAGCGCTGGAAGCTGATCCAACCGAAGATAAAATGACTTTGTTCCGCCAGCAAGCTGCAATCGTGGCACGAAAGAAGGAAGCTGCTGCTGAACGACTGAGCGAAGCCAGACTCGAAGTACAATCCTTGGAAGCAGAGCTGAAAGTATCCTAGCACCTTTCATTGTGCTAATTTAGAGTTCTAAATGATTCAATTTTGCTTTTTAATAGAATAAAAGAGAGCAGTTGGCTGACCTGGGATCCGAAACCGTGCTCTCCGGCGACGATTTCAAGAACTATGTCAGCGATTTGAGGAATAAGAGCAATGCCTACAAGCAGAAACGTGCCGAGTTAAACGACCTGAAAGCCGAATATGGCATTTTGAGTCGTACGCTCGAGATTCTGAAGGGACAAGAAGAAGCAGCCAATAGAAACCTGGTGTGGATGATTATTAGTAGATATAGGAAATCGAAAGTTTAATGGCTTTCCTTGTTCACTGTTTTTGTGAAAACAGTCCTTGCTGGAGGCTCAGAAAGGTGTTAGTGGCTTTCGAGATACCCAAGAAGAATTGGAACGAGTGTCGAGCGACAAAGCGGCAACGGATGAAGAGAAAGGTCGCACTCTGGAGCAAATGTCGGTGTCGGTCAGGACCCTAATAAGTAGAATTGGCGAGCAGAAGGCGACTTTGGCTCCGATTCTCAGAGGTTTGCGGGTCATCAATGGTTGAATTCAGTTTATGAACTCCAACTTTGTTATTTTGATTATATTTTAGAATTGCGACCACTGAGACAACGATACCAAGAGGTATCGGTGGATTACGATGCGAGAAAACAAGCGTTTCAGGCGGTGATAGCTACCGTGGAAAGTAATGTGGCAAAGATTGAGCAAGAAAAAAAAATCTTGGAGGACGAGGTTGGGAATCTGGAGAGTAAGCGAGATCAACTAGAATTGAGTTTGGAAACCAGCCAGAAACATCTGGAAAGGGCGGCTGAGGAAGTCAAGTTGTATATCTCTGGGCAAGAGAAAGGGAATTCTTTACGGTTGGCTTAAGTTTTTAAGTATGATGAACGTTTTGTTTGAACGTATTGTTGTTGTTGCCTTGTAGAGAAAAGCTCCACGCCCAAATTACGGAACAAGAAAAACTTGCGAACGAATTGAAAGAAGATCAACGAGAATTAAAAGACAATTTGCCTAAGTTGACAGCCCAGGTGAAATTATGGAATGACTTAGCGGAGTGAGATATTTCTTTATATATTTTCGCTCTGTATGTATAAGATTTATATTTAAATGGATATTATTTTACAGGATTTTTGAAGCAAAGAGGCAATACATGGAGAAACAGAAGAATCAAACTCGACTAGTTCGGGAATCAGGCACAGAAACTTTGGTGTTTAACTAACAAGGCTACTAAGAGATAATTATTTGACTGCTAAAGGAAAAGTTATTAGTTTGTTTATTTCTTAACAGATTTCTTTGTATGTACGTACTTCGGTGAAGGTCTAAAAGGTAAGCGAATACATGAAATAATCTAGAACTCTGAAATTGAAAGCGAAGGAAAACAAGACGGAATTTTTGTGGTCATAGGTTATATAATGTGTTTGAACATTGATGACACGACCTTCAAACAATTAAATACTTTGGGGTGATAGTTTGCTATGGGGAAATACAATTTAGTATTTGGCTGGGTAGGCAGCGGGGTAGGCGGCGGGGTAAGCGGGCTTGTAGGCGGGTTGGTAAGCGGGTTGTGGGTAGGCAACGGGCTTGTAGTCGTTTTTGTATTCGCCAGAGTACTGGACATCAGCGACGTAACCGGTGTAGTCATCGGCCTTGTAGGTAACGGTCTGACGACGGCCGTCGGGGAGGACTACGGAGTAAGCTCCGCTGACGTATCCCTTGCCATCTCCGGATTCTTTGTGGTCGAAGTGGTTGTAAGAAGGAACATCATCGACGGCGTAGGCGAAGTCGTAGGGTTGAGCAGCCTGCGTTTAATAGAGATGTAACAGTTGGGACTTGGTTTCAAACCATGAATGGCAAATGGAAAGGGGTATTGGACTTACGTATTCGACTGGTTTGTACGCAGCGGGGTAGGCCGGGGTGTAGGTCTTGGTTGGGTAAGCTGGGGTGTAAGTCTTGGCGGGGTAAGCCGGGTAGGCTTCTACGGCGGCAGCTACGGCGACCAAAGCGGCGAGGATGAAGAACTACATAAAGGTAAAAGAACATTCGAGTTAAGCATTTAATTTGATATAGTCCAAGCTTCGGTTATCCGTACCTTCATGGTAGGAAGGTTTTGGTGTTTTTTCAGCAGGTGAGGAACTGATGCTTAGTCGAACAGTGCTAGTTGCTTTTATATCCCTCATAGAGAACAAAGAAAAACAATTGCTACTACAGGGTCCCATCAACGATGATCGAATTCCGAAGGGCATTCGAGAGAAACGGAGCAATTGCCACGCCTATAAGTTGCATTTTAGCCGTACTTTCGCTGTCTCTTTGTAAATAATTGCATTACCCAGTGGTTGTCAAACTGGGAGCCGCGACCTTAGACTAAGGGAGCCGTGGTTCTTTGGCAAGAGCGGTTGGCTATTTGGGATTATATAGCATTATATATCGGAGGGAGCCGCGGGGAATGTCTTGTGTCAGGGGAGCCGCGGGTCAAAAAAGTTCGATAACCACTGGAATAACCGCTTTAAAGTGATAAGAGACATTGCAATTCTTTAACAGCATTTTTTTCTAAAATTGTTTTGCATATAATGTAATTATTACTGAAGAGTTTATTATTATTTTACTTTTTATTATTAATTATAGATATTGATTTATTATTGTTATTGTAATTTAATGTCTTAATTTCACTCCGTTTCACCGTTTGTGTTAATGGGATTTTTAATAATTAAATAGTGGAATGGGGATTCGATCAGAAGTTGTTTAGCTATTTTATCGAAAGCATATAATTTGGCCCTAATGTGATACTCACAAACATTTTTCAAGCACATGCTTCGTTTTGAAGGGCATTCTTGGTCTTGAAGCTTAATTTTTTTCCGGGATGTACACAAAATGGGAAGCACGATCACGCGAGCGAGCTGAACAGGATCTTTCTGTCACTTTGTAACAGAAAGATATACATGGAATTCATAATTAGGTTTCTTCGTTAATGATTTAAAAACCATCCGCCACAATTTGAGAAAGGGCGGATAGGCTGTATCCAAAACTCGGTATCGCAAATATAAAGTCAGTATTCATAATCCAAACCTATTCTTGTTTTATAAATTATAATTTCGAACAAAAATGCCATCAAAGACCCAACATCGCTGTGTAAAGTGAATAGTAAAGCCGGTAGTTTTGGTTGTAAATCATATAATGTATTTGAACATTGACGGCACAATCTTCAAACAATTAAATACTTTGGGGTGATAGTTTGCTATGGGGAAATACAATTTAGTATTTGGCTGGGTAGGCAGCGGGGTAGGCGGCGGGGTAAGCGGGCTTGTAGGCGGGTTGGTAAGCGGGTTGTGGGTAGGCAACGGGCTTGTAGTCGTTTTTGTATTCGCCAGAGTACTGGACATCAGCGACGTAACCGGTGTAGTCATCGGCCTTGTAGGTAACGGTCTGACGACGGCCGTCGGGGAGGACTACGGAGTAAGCTCCGCTGACGTATCCCTTGCCATCTCCGGATTCTTTGTGGTCGAAGTGGTTGTAAGAAGGAACATCATCGACGGCGTAGGCGAAGTCGTAGGGTTGAGCAGCCTGCGTTTAGTAGAGATTTAACAGTTATGGCGGTTTCAAATCATGAATGGGAAATGGAAGGTGTGTTTTGACTTACGTATTCGACGGGTTTGTACGCAGCGGGGTAGGCTGGGGTATAGGTCTTGGTGGGGTAAGCTGGGGTGTAAGTCTTGGCGGGGTAAGCCGGGTAGACTTCGACGGCGGCAGCTACGGCGACCAAAGCGGCGAGGATAAAGAACTGTAAAGGCAAAAAGTCATTCGTGCTAAGTATTTTTCTGAAATAGTCCAAGCTTCGGTTATCCGTACCTTCATGGTTGGAAGGTTGGTGTTTTTTCAGCTGGTGAGGAACTGATGCTTAGTCGAACACTGTTACCAGCTTTTATACTCCTCATCAGCTTTGGTTTTCACCTTGGTCGAGCCCATTACGATTTACACCTCGATAGTACTCGATTGTGAGAGAAACGGGAGCGGTTGCCACGCCTAAGAGAAAGAAGTACACAGTATACCTTTTAGCGATACTTTTCGAATCCCTTCGCACGTAGTCTGAACCTTTTCCCAAGGACGAAAAAGTCGCGCCAAAGCCCTAGGTGGCGCTCAATTTTGTTTTCATTTCGGGTAATAAACATGGCGCCTAAACGTAAAACCCCCAGAAATTCCGCGCCTAAAAATGTCACACCGAAAGAAAAAACTCCAGCAAAAAGACTGCTTAATAACGAAGAAGTTATGTGTCCTATATGTTTCAGTGTATTAATCAGTCCGGTTTCGATGCCATGTTCCCATAGAATTTGCATGCCGTGTTTCAAAGACACCGTTGAAAAAGCCAACACAACTTGCCCACTTTGCCGTAGACGCCTTTCACTGTGGTGTAGAAAAGTTGGGAAGAATTCCCTAGTTGATGAACCATTATGGAAAGACATCCAAGAGCAGTTTCCTGATCTCGTCAGGTTACGTTTGGAAGGCTCTGATAGTGATGCAAACGCTGAAGGTAATGTCTTTTCTGAATACTCCTAAATTCTTGTATGTTCTCTACCGTTTACTTTGCTTCAGCATTTAAGGTTACGCCTTATCACAATTTAGTCCCTAACGGCGAGATTGGGAAGGACTTTGAAGCTGAAATGACCAAAGCGCGTCAAGAAGAACGTAAAAGACTAGAAGAAGTCGAAAAAGCTAGTAGATTGGTTATCGACAAGATGATGGAGGTACCCCGTACTGCTAACTAACTCTTATTGGAACTAAAATTTATATTTACATAGGAAGAAGAAAAAGAGAAGCAAAGGATCTTGAAAGAACGCCAAGTATTACTGCAAAAAGATGAAGAATTGGCGAAGACCCTAGCCCAAGGTACTTCTACTACTTCTCCTGTTTTGAGAACCCATCCCAAACGTCACCCAGATCCCAAAGTTACTAAACGCAAGTCTTCGACAAAAGCGAAATGCAGTTTAAGCACATTTTTCGGTATTATATCGTTTTGAAATAAAAATTAATAACATTAAATAAAAAATTAAATAGTTTATTGCCTTAACGTAACAAAGAATTTTTTTGTTAAATTGGATCACTTCAGGATCCCCAGCCTCAACTTCAGCTTTTAAAGCTGCCACGCCTACTCGGCTGTTAGTATCTGAAGTCAAAGTCATTGGGAACAGTACGAGACGAGCAAGTGCTGATAGTATTGGACCAGAAACGTGCAGCGTTTTCAGACCAATCAGTTCCGCTCCTAAAACGCCTCCCAAAGCTATGCCTGGTACTATTTAACTTTAGACTTTTCCAATCTTTTGCTTATAATTAATAATTAATTTTAAATTATAAAGATGGTACCAGAGTTCAACCCCCAATAGTGCACCCTATGAACTTGACAGCTTCCCTGAATCAATGCGAAATTTTTGCTTCGGATTCGACGGCCATGCGAAGCACTTCCAAATCAAAAGTTCAGCCGTCCTGCACCATTACCAAAAGTATACTTTCACCCTAGTTTCATACTTTTTTCTAAATTGTATTAGATCTCGAGGAAGATATCTTTGCGTGTACTCCGGGATCACAAGACGGATTGGAACCAGCAGAAAGTACAAAATCTTCGGTTTTCCTTACTGGCAATATGTTACTCTCGCCTGCAGTCAATGTGGGTGACGAGAGTGAAGGCAGTTCTGGTAAATACTTAAAAATCGTGTTCTTTTTTTGTTGTTCTTCGTCTTTAAATAGTATTGTTCTTGCTTTGTAGATGAAAACAAAGAATCGAAAGGAATCTTGGATATCAGTACGCCATCAACTTCAGCTGTTGGTTTAAAGCTAAGCCATTCCCCGGAATATAACCTGGACATACGCCAATTGGATTCTCCAGTTCTCGAAGTTTCTTACGGAGAAGCTAATAAAATCTGTTCAGGTAAAGATTTTCTTCATATTCTTTAATTTCGCTTGTTAAACATACCAACATTCAATAGATGCAGCTCCTGCAAAGAAAATTCCGAAACGAAGCTCTTCCCCCAAGTTCGACGTAACTTATGAATCCAAGAAAGGGGCAAATAATAACCACGAGAACGAGAACTTGAACCTGTCGCAAGTCTTTGGAGTTGAAACTGACTTAGGCGATCTGAGGAAGGCTGAGAAGGCATTTGAAGAGCGATTGGAACAAGAGAAACGAGATATGGAACTAGCCAAGCAATTACAGAAGGATTTCGACAAGCTAAGACGACAAGAGCTCAACCAAAGAGATTCCTATGGGTTAAGGGCCAAGAGTAGTAGAGCTGCTGGTCAGTTGTCGTTGAAAGAGATGTTGGGCAAGCGAAAACGGTAAGAATTTGGGCTCCCAAACTCCTTTTTTTGCCTTTATACGCGCCTTAAACCTTACTCGTGACCTGTTTTCTGAGAAAAATTGCTAGGTATACACAATCTAAAATGGCTATAGAGCCAAACAAAATTTTACGAGAAACCCGAATAACGTTCGTGAAATTGAAGTCGACGCTGTATCGACGTTATATAAATTGCCTTATAGATGGCGTGTGAATGTTATATTGGTGCCAAAATCTTTCGTGCCAGTTACTGTGTTAATAGCGAATCCTGTTGGTGAAATTGAGCTGTAATAAAAGTACATGATATCGGAATTCGTTTGAGAGAAATTCAAATCTTCGTCAGCTTGTATTTATTGGTATCCAATAGCTGGCGTGGGTTCAGCTGTTAGCTCCACCCCGTTCAGCCTGGAACCGCGGTTTGTGCTTTTACTGATGATGGGTGACTTGTTTTTGTGTTCTGTGTGAGAAAGGCATGGCGCGGTAGTGAAGTGAGCCGCAGGATTTCCCTTTCCCCCTCTTTTCCGCAGTTTTTTGGTACTTTTTAAGTAAGTTAACCAATTTTTGCATCCTAACATGTGTAACGCATATGTTTTCGTGTTCCTGGTGAGTTTGGGAGTTTTGAAACTTGTCTGAAACCTTGTTTGTTTATGCGTCCCTGTTTTGTCTAGCTGGAGGAAACCTTTGCAAAGTCATCGTAGCTTCAGCGTTTTGCAACCACGTACTCAATGTGTTTGGCAAAGTGGGTGCCGTTAAGCTTCATTTATCCTCCCTAGAAGGTTTATCCTTTGATCTTGGTTCGTTTTTTGTGTGGCCATTTCCTGGATTAGGAACTTTCTACCATAACAAGAAAGGAGGAAATTGTCGTACTCGTACGAGTCCATGTCAGGACCAACAGGCTGACCTTGGCCATTGCTTATACTTAGATATAACTTTCTTCGGGCTCTATTGCTGGCCTTCAAGGGCCATATTGTAAGAAACTCGGGCTTGTTGCTGTCGGTTTTTGGTTTTACCTTCGCAAGTATTCCAGAACTGAATTATCAGTTCCGTTTCCTTAATACCTTTGTCTTTTCAAAACCACATGTAGGCCAAGTTTGGAATTGTGCTGGGCCCAAACGCTGAAGTACTTTTTTCGGACTATCATTTCGCATTGCTTAATGCTCAGAAATGTTGGGTGTTATGTCACTTGGGAACTTTACATCAGATCTTATAAAGCTTTCCATAACCTTCACTTTCCTGTCACACATTTCTGATCCGTGGCGTTGCGCAAAAAGACCTTGGGACACTTGGGAGCTAATTGTACGCGTGTGCCAAATTCTTTAATCCGTTGACTATTTCAAAATAACGTTTTGCTTTTGTGCGTCTTTTCTTAGATCTTCCATATGCTGATATGCGTGGATTTAACAAGCTCTTTGTTTACCTCTCAACTGCCCTAGATCTGATATCGGTTTTGCGTAGAGGGGTCAAAGGTCAACTTTTTTTTTCCCTGGGTTTGCCTCCGAGTTTATCAGACTGAGGTCCTTTACCCTCATGCCCACAAGTATCGATCGTTTATATTGATCTCGCGCACACAATTCTCTCTCCCCCTTCGCCTCAATTGTCCAATAGTAGTTTCCCAGGAGCCATAAGGACGTTCTCTTTTTTTCTTCAATTTATTTTTTAAAACAAAGGAAAATTAAGGTACAAATAAATCGGAAACACTGAGTCACAAGGCCTAAAAATTAATCGAAAAAGGTTCCAGATGCCTGTTAGGTAAAAAATAAAATAATTTTTTTTAGCAAATTATCTTATCGGCCATGTCTTGTGTTCACCGAATACTTTTTAGGGTCAGTTTTGGACCCAAGCTGTGAAACTTTTACTGGGAAAAATTATCCGGCGCTTCATATTTATGACTCGAGTGATAATGAGCGCGAGTCGCCTTAGAAACGCCCATTTAACATCTAATTGCAACTGTCTGGCATGGAGGAAACCCCGAAGTGGGTCTTTGTGTGACGCCATACCGGAAATTCTATGAAACACAAACGTTTCTGATTGTAATTTTTCATTTTTCGAAACTTTTTTTTTCGAGTTTCCTTCCTTGGCTAGAAAGCACAAGTGTTCCGTTTTCACGTAGACTCTTTTTCCTGGGTTGTTTGTTTGCATAGGGTTTAATGTAGGTCAAAATACAGCGTTGTAGCTAAGTTTTAGAACAAAAAGAGGGGACAAAAAACGGAAGTTACGGGCTCTGGTTCGAGTAATGGCTGTTAAGGGAGTAAGCGAACTTTTTTGAGACTATAGCATTATTTAGGTGGTTTTTTTGGCTTTTAAAAGGTTTAGATATCTCTTTTAAAACAACCTAGTATTGATTGGGGGTGAATTGCATGCAGCTGTCCTCCCCGTTAGGTTTGCACCCCACCCCCACCCTTCAAGAACCCTCGGGCATGGGCTTGTACAGTGAGCAAAAGCGGGCAAAAGTACGGGTGAGCGACCTGGGCTAACTTAGCTTAGCTCACACTGGTACCGTATTACGGTTTTATAACTCGGCAAGACCGAGGCTCCCAGGCTGGGGGCAAAAGCTGGCAACACGGTTTTCACTTTCGTTCGGCGAGCTAAAAGTGAAGCCGGAACTTCTGGGCAACAAGCCCAACCGTCCCGCGCTAAAGCAGCGCTTGTGTGTCGGGTTTGGGAAGTTTTTGGTGCGTAGTGGACCTGCCGGGGAGCTAAAGCTAGTTTGGGCATCGCAAGGGACTAGTTTGGTCTCGCTGGTGTTACTACTCTCCCCCCGACACTGCCTCCTTTGTGATTGTGAAGTGGAGCAAAAATTTCGTTTTCTTCCCTTTTTTGCGCTTTACAGAAACCCGTGCTAACAAGAATTGCCAGCAAATATGTCCAATCACAGTAGACTAAGTAAACGAATCTGCAAAGCAGGTTTACGTGGATCCTAAATTTAACTGTGATGCGAACCTGGGGAAGGCCTCCAAAAGCTTAAAACTAAGCAACAAAAAAGGAACCTCCCCAGAAAAGCTGAAGCTAAAAAACCCGTTCGTTTGCAAAAGTGCAACACAAGCCAAATAACATAAAGCAAAAATAAAATTGCGTCTTACATAAGCCAAAGTTTGCCCCTTCTTGTCCACTCCCCCCCAGTTTTCATTGTTGTCCCACCCAAAGTTTTCATTCTTGTAACGTGATTTTGCTCCGGGAAAAGCTCATAAAAGCGTTCATTGTTGAAGAGAAAGTGAAACCTTTTTACCAAAAAAAAATTTCCCTCTAACAGTGAAATAACATTGACTGGTTACACTTTTCCTTTCACATGTGGTTGCTATGGAAACCAGGTAATACGCCAATTTTTGTGGGAATTTTTTAGTGTGCCAGGCGAAGAGTTTTTCAGACAAAGAACGAGCGGAGTAGTGTGAACCCAGGCTTAGCCATATCGGCTAGTCCAAGTCTTTAACATCTCTTCCCCCCTTGTTACAGCCCCAGAACCCTCCGGGTATACGTCCCATACGCAGTTATCTAAGGCATATAGGGGTGTAATGTACGCACACATATGAGAGTATATGGTAGGCACACATCCACACACACATGCATTCGGTAATGCACTAGCAGCCGCCCCCACCCTATCCTAGACGACCCTACAGACGCAGACGAAAGCAGGAGAGAGAAAGAGAGACGGGGGGGGGGGGGGTCGATAAGGTTATGACAGAAATGGAAGACGTGAGGCTGAGAAAGGGGGGAGGGAGTAAATAAAAGTCTCGGCATAGATTGTAAACCTTTACCAACAGTTTTTAGTTTCACCCCCCTAAAGTGTCTTTTTCCATCCCCAACCCCCTCATTCCATTTTTCCTCATTCCAAACAGGAAGAAACAGGGAAAATTTTGATTTAGGTTAGTTTGAGTGGTTTAAGAACCTGGCGATAAAATTAAAGAAGGGTGAATTCTAGGTTGGGAGATGACATGACACATGCAGACATATGCAAGCAGCAGGCCAAAAAAGCCATGTGTGGTCAAAAAAGTTAATTTTAGAAACTCCCCCCATGACCTGACCCCCTCCCTAGGAAACAGTTAGAAGCGTGTCAGACTTTAGGAAACGAGTTTAAAAGGAACGAGCAGATGGATCCATGCAGGCTTACTTAAAAAAAGAGGACTTTCGGGACTATTCAGAGTTTTTTTTCCATTTTTTAAGGATCAATTAAGATTGCTGTCCTTAAAATAAGGGAATTAAAATAGATATGTGATTGCGTATTTCTAATATTAATCATTAGTTGCTTAATTAAGTCAAAGATAAATTAAGAATATTATTTTATCTTTAAGGCTACGGTGCACCTAAATCTCTTATGGGCGAATAGCACAGGAACGGCGTAGGTGATTCCACCAAATCGTTAGAAATTTTTTAATAACTTTCTGACAGTAATGTAAATAATAATGATATCTACTGCACATCGACGAGATTTTTCAAAAATCGTTCTTCGTAAATTTGCAAAACAAATGAAATTTCACTTTTTTTAAATTAAAACTAATTTTAAAAATCGGGCTTCGAACTGCAGTAGATTATTTTTCAAGTGAATTTTTAGAGCAAACAAAATGGAAATCTGGTGATTAGTTTTCGAGTAATCGCCCACATAGTTTCGCGAAATTTCCTTCCTACATTGTGCTGCCATATTGAACCATCTCAGGTCTACAGCTCAGGTGCACCGTATCCTTAAATTTGCATTTAATTATGGATTAAAGACAAGTTTTCTACGGTATTTTAGATAACTTCAATGCAGATTGTGGTATTTTCTAGTTAAATATAAATTAAACTAGAGATTTTGTAGGTAATTTTCTTATTATTTTAGTTCATATTGGTATGGTAGTAATTTTTATTTTAGTAATTAAAGTTATAAATCTTTTCTGATAGTTTTGAATAGTTAAGATTGAATTTTGAATCGAAAAGACTCGATGAAAAGTAATTTAAAAAAAAAGGTTGACGGAAGGAAGTGGTTAAATAGGGTACTAATTCCTGTTCTTTTTTCTCTTCTTTTTTGTTTTTGTAGATACAAGAGTCGTATATTGTACGGGAATCGTCATTTGAACGCTCAGCCTTACGCTCCACCTGCGCTTGTCTCGGGTCACGCCCCTTCCCGTCGTATTTGCCAGAGTTGTTATAAACAAACGCCGGGGCGGTGCAGCACCTGTGCGCTACCTTCGCCATTGGGCGTGTCGAACCAGTCGATCGGAGGCGGAGAAGGAGGTGTGGGAAGTAATCGTCGTGTATTGAGGGACCGTGGTGGTGGGGGCGGAGTTGTGGGTGGTGATTCCTCCGGTTCTTCGGGAACTTCCTCGGCCTCGTTGTGGCGGAGTGGAACTCGACGCCACGCCCACCATCATTTACACCACCACTCGAACACACACCATCACCATATCTTGGTGGATGGCAGTGGGAGCAATAGCAGTGGGAGTGCTGGAACCAACAACGATATTGAACAAAATGGACCACGGTCTGTTGCATTACTCCAGCCCAGTAGCAATAATGTGCGTTGGACTCGATCACGTACCTCGCAATTCCCTCAGGCATTACTGAATACTTCATCCTCGCTTGTTTCAGCCAATAGCACAGGGGGAGGAGCCACAAGTGGAAGTGAAGTCGCTCAGCATTCCAGTCATTTCAATAACGCTGGGGACAGTTTCACAGCAGCGGGATCAGTACATTTTCCCAGCACAACCACAAGATTGACCAATAGTGAAGGAGGAGGAGTTTTGTTGACGACTGCCCAAGCCAGCGAAGGCGGGAGCAGCAGCAGCAGCAGTAGTGGGAGCGGAAACAGCAGCAATACGGATCCACGCAGGAGACGCCTGCGGGGAATGAACATGGGCCAAAAAGTGTCAGGTAATTTTTTATCCCTTTCGATATTTGCATAAGAATATATAAAAGAGAGTTGGAAAAAAAAACAGTTGGCACACATAGAAACCGTTCAGCTGCTTGCAACGACCCCGTGGTGGTTCTATTTTTTCTTTTTTTTCCTAAGCGGATTAGCGTTAGGAAAGATTAGGCAAATAAAATTTCACCAATTTGGGTATTTTTTAATCATTTAGTAATTGAAACAATTAAATTTTATAAACAAAAAAAAGCAATGAAATTCGTTGTATTAAAGTTGATTAAATTTCAGAAAATAACATTTAAGTAGTACGTCGATAAATTTCAACGGAAACAAACAAACCAGAACATTCCCGGAATGGAATTTCCAGAAAATCAAAGATAAAGCCTCCAAAAAAGCGGAGCGTAAATTCGAATCAAAATTCCTCATGATAAAACAGAATATAAGAGTTCCTAAACCGGTTAAATTACCCTCCCTTGATGTATATATTTATATCATAAGCTTAAAAGAGCTATGCAAAAATAGACCTTCAATAAAGATAACCAACCATAGGCGAAAGCCTACGTTTGTATTGAATTAGAAGAGTTCCTAAATAAGTAATTATTGTATTTTGTTATCTTAAAAAAAGAATCAAAGGGTTAGTTATCGTTTCCGTAACAAATGATCATAACTATGCCTAATTAAAAGAGGTTAACAGTTATTGATGAATCGTTTTACAGCGAAAACCGCTTAACACGAAATCGAAAAGATATGCAAAAAATATGCAAAAAAACTAGTTAATCAAAAAACTGTCGTGATAACGGAATTAGTATTCAAGTTTATACTCGTACATTGACAGTCTGTACATTGTAAAGCGCACATAATACATTTAAAGCATTTTAACAGATTGTAAATAAAATTGAAATGTTTTGACTGCCCGTTGCCCGTTGGGGTGAGAAAGACAAAAAAATATTTTGTCGCAACAGAACTATCTTGTCGTTCCTCCGAGACACGGTTTTTGTTTCGTGTTAAAAGGAAGCAAATGTATGGAAATACATAGCGTTTTGTCCGGACCGGAATACCATTTTTTCGTGCTAAGCGGTTTCGTGTTAAACGGTTTTCACTGTAGCTGAAAGATAGTTCGTATGGATGCATCTTTCCGGATAGATTGACATGCATTATTGGAATACTGATGATTTTCTTTTGTTCTGCCGATGCGAAGTGCTATGGAAGATTAGTGTAATTAAGACGAGAATTGAATACTTATTAAGGAATTGTCTTGTTTTAAAAAGTGGTTTCTAACACAAAAGCTAGCTTTTTTATGATTTTGGAAGATTGAAGGGGTTTTAGTGGTTCTAGTTTGTCAAGAGAAGCAGTTGTAGTAAATTAGCGTATTTAACACAAATTTAAATGAATTTTTTATTACCGACTACTTTTTCATTAAAATATGGTTTTTGTCGGGTTTTTTGGACGAATTTGAAAGATATTAATGGTTTTTGTTCTTCTTTGTTCATAGGAGGTGTTAAAAGCATTAGCTTGAGGGGGGACAATGGGAACGTGTCAAAGGGAGCAGTGGCTCGGGAGTTGAGCGCCGATTTTGTGCGTCCAGCGCGATTAGACATTTTGTTGGATATGCCGCCTGTTTTGCGTGATGTGCAAGTGAAACATGCTTGGAACGCGGACGATCGCTCGCTCAATATTTTCGTGAAAGAAGATGACGAATTAACCTTCCATCGACATCCCGTCGCGCAGAGTACCGACTGTATCCGAGGCAAAGTGGGCTACACGCGAGGCTTACATGCTTGGGAAATTACTTGGTCCACTCGACAACGTGGCACGCATGCCGTCGTGGGCGTGGCTACCCAAGACGCCCCTTTACACTCAGTCGGATACCAGGTAACACAAATAAAATAAAAAATCACATCAAAATAAGAAACCGAAAAAAAATCAAGAGAATCAGCAAGAAGAGTTGTAGGGGATCAATACGACCCAAAGGTGTTGGTATTTGCAAACCCGTTGGCAAGGATGCTCCGTTACTGGAAGATGTTCGTTTTTTGGGGGGGTTGAGGGGGTCTGGACGCTGGCCAGCGCCAATGCCAGGAGTTTTAAAAGTAGCGCAAGGTCAAATGACCCTGAGGGAATCGTTTGGCACGTGTTCCCTTCTTGAGGGTAGCCAAGTGAAGCGTGCTAATGAAGTCATTGCTACACAATGAGTTTGAAAAGAAAATGGAAGAAAAATAAAACCCGAGAGGGGAAGTTTTTTTTTCTTTTTTTCTCTAATGCAGTCTTGTCTTCTTGTAGAGCTTGGTGGGCAGCAATGACCAATCGTGGGGATGGGATTTAGGTCGGAATAAGTTGTACCATGATGCGAAGAATCAGGTGGGCGTGACGTACCCAGCTTTGCTCAAGCCGGATGAAACATTTGTAGTTCCAGACAAATTCCTTGGTAAGTTCTGCGACACCCAAAACGAATGAAATGTTAAATGCAGACTGAGAAATGCAATACTATAATGTTGTCTGGCCTCTTTTCTCTAGTGATTTTGGATATGGATGAAGGGACGCTAGCGTTTGTGGTCGATGGCCAGTACCTAGGCGTGGCCTTTCGGGGCTTGAAGGGGAAAAAGTTGTATCCTATTGTGAGCGCTGTATGGGGTCATTGCGAGATCACTTGCAAGTACATCGGCGGATTGGATCGTAAGTTTTTTAAGTTTCCCCCTCTTCTTTTTGCAGCATGGAGAAGCAGAGAGAGTTGGGGGGAGCTCTTGAAAGGCTTCTTTTATATTTACTGACGTTTCTATGGTTTTCTCCCCCTCCGTTTCATAGCTGAGCCTTTGCACTTGATGGATTTGTGTCGGCGAGTCATTCGACAGCAAGTTGGCAAACATCGGTTTGACCATTTGGACGAGTTAACCTTACCAGCCTCGTTGAAGAGTTACTTGCTCTACCAGCAAAGAAGATCCTGAAGTTGGGCCAGCGTTTCAAGGTTTAGGAAAGCCGGGTAGCAAACTTTCTAGAGGTTTTCAGCAAATTTGCGGAAAGTTTCTCATAAATATTGGCCAAAAGCACAATTAGGCGGGGGAGAGCTTTTTTGTAGCTCGTAGGGTAAAACTTTGGGGGGGGGGGNGCTTAGAAAAACATTTGGTACTTTGGCTTTTCTATGGGAAAAGCCAAAAGACCAGGTTTTGGGAAGAAGTGCAGAGCATGCGAGGGATTTTTTAAACAAAAAATATTATTATTATTAATTAAGCGTATGCTTTAAAACGCTAATCCCGGAGGAAGATATCCATTCTTAAGAGTGAATCACTAGGCCTGTTTGCTTATTTTGCATATCCAAGAGCAAGCAAGTCAGCCATTTTGTCAAACCTTTTTATTATCCGGATTCTTTCGAATCTTAATGAATTTTGTATAAAAGATAACAAGGGCATTTTTTGGCTTCCCTGAAGAACTATTCTTAGGTTTACCTTTTTCTCTCTCTTCCTGAGTTTGTGACCCACCTCAAAACCTTCCTGTCTACCTTTTAATCTTTGTAAGAAAAATTTGACTAAAACAGAATGGAAGCAGAATGACGAGGTGTGTGTGCTGAATGCCAAGATCTCGATGTACATTAAAAAAACTGATGGGGTGAGAGAGAGAGAGTAAAGCGTGAGTGAAGGAAGAAGGAAAAAGTATCATGTTTTGGGGTAGAGAGCTGCGGAAGTCAGAAACTGACTACTATCTGTTTTTATTATACCAAATCTTCTTGTCGCCGTCAAAAGCAGAAGAAAAAACGAATGATGGATTGATTACAAGCTAAAAAAGGGGGGGGGGATTACGAAACGTGTGTGTGAATTTTTTGAAAGAATGGTTTTGTAAATTGGGTACCAAGTCTTTTTAACTAACCCAATTTTTTGTTTACATTATACTGTACGGTTCTTTCGGAAAGGGGCGGGGTTTCAACCATGGTTTCAAAAGGAAACAAAACGAAAAGCTTGGCATTTTTTTATTTGTATACAAGACTCCACTTATTCTATTTTGTTCCAAAACATCATTGGTATGGTACGGTTCTGCAAGCGATAAAATGGCTATTATAATTTCGTGTCGTTGTGTTCTTGCGTTTGATACCTGTGTTGTGTGGTAGGCAAAAAAAAGTATGTGAAAGTGCTCTGAAGCGAGGGTTATGTACCAAATACATGTCACGGTTGTGTGTCTTTTACATAAAAGGAGATGTTTTACACTCCCCAGTGCATACTTTTTTTGCAACGTCTTATTTTCTACCCTAAAATAATCTCGAGCTTTCCATTCAGGTTAGAATAAAACACACAGGTGTCCTTGTTTATAAGGAGGAAAGTGTTGTCAAGATCAACAATCAAAGATTATTCTTTAAACACTCCTGAATTCCACACTGTGGAAAAATTGGTGTAGTAATTTTCCCTTTCTGTGTAGGTAAAGGTGGAGTCTCCTTTCGTGATGCCCTGTGGCGGCTGAACCCTTGGCCCAAATTATCGTCTCGGTAAAATACAGATGAGAAGTGGGGACTCTACTATTGCCATATACATCTCTTGCATTATAAAAACAAGAAAAAATACAAAGTATCCCTGTCTCTCTCTTTCCCTCTCTCGCTCACTCTCCTGAAGCGTAGCATTTTATGCTTGACTTAGCCATTGATGGACTCTTTCTACCTTCACCAAAAAATGTACATACTATTTACGGAGAACTGGAGGGAACTCCTGGAAATCCCGTTGGGATATGAAAGTAAAATGCCAAAAACAGTGCGTGAGGAGTGTTTTTGAGGTCCATTAACCTTTGTTGCTAATAGGAATCTTAGAATGGGAAAGCTGAAAGGGATTATAACAGAACGACAAACGATAAAAAAAGGGGGAAGTAAAATATCTCAACTGGCTGGATCTTGTCATGGTTTCACCTGGTAGACCTGGCCGGTTTTCATAAACTGCTGCAGAGAAGTGCAGAGCATATATGTTATACTATTGGACCAAGAGAAAGAGCCCGCACAAGGAAGGAAACTGCTTTTCCTTTGTTTCGGTTTTTCTTTGTGGATCGGAAAACCGGTTAATTTGTCGCTGCTCTACACTCACCTGGACCTGGCAACTTTACTGGGGAAAGGCAAGAGAAAGAATAAGTTATATCGTCTATACACCTGAACACACGTATTTACCAAGGCGGGAACACCAAGCTTTTACCTATACTTTCCACCGAAATCAACATTTGTTGCAGTGCAAAGGAAAATGCAAAAAGCGTTGCCTAGTAAGAGCTACTGGTCTGAGGCACCCACGCTTATCTCTTAGAAATTGAGCCAGCAGGTGTAGGTTTTAATTCTTCTTCGCCTCTCATGCATAATTCCTTGTAGTGTTAGATTTCCAGGCAGGAAAAGCCCTACTTGTAGTGTAATAAGGATTTGTACTGTACTAATAGCGTGACGGTATGATAGCGCCAAAGGCGCCAGACATGACAGGCAATACAAACGTTAGAGAAGAAGAAAGTGTTTCAGTAGAAACTGTGCTTCTAACCGTTAGTCTTTTTTCACGCCACCGTAATATGGAACAGAAGTCAGAGGTCTTAGATGTCTTTTATGCCTTATGGAAAAGAAAATGCAAGTGAAAGGCGCGCTTTGCGCAGAAATGCTCCGCGAGAGTCTATCACAGTAGATGTATAGGTTTACATTTAAACCCTTTTACCTTGGACGTATATTCTATGATAATTTTGTTCGACAAGAAGTGATTTGGGTGAATGGAGCATGACTTTGAAGGTTAAACAGCCAAACGCTGTGACTTGGCAGGTTTTCTGTTACTTTCTAAGGTTATTATCCGTTGTCTGTCTCATGTTATGTCGGTCTGTACAGGTCCTGATCCTTAAAGGCGGGTTAGGAACTGCCCACTGATTGGTACGTATGGATTGAAGAGGTGGTTTTTCCTAAACGAAGAAAATCAAGACGTGTGGGGCCAGCAGGGTGTGTGTAATGTCTGTATGTGTATCGGTAGGTCCGAGTCCGAAATCGAGTGAAATGGACCACATCACACGGCTTTCTCCTTGCTATATAAACTGGACAAAGTGTCCCTTACAACCATCAGTTCTCATCGAGCGAACACAAGCCCAACAAACACTTACCATGAAGGTAACACCTCTGCCCTTTCTTCTACTTTGTGTTAACTTACGTATTACCTTCTTTATAACCTTCATATTCGGTTGTATACCTCCTTTTTACCTTCGTATTAACTGGGTCGATTTTATTTAATTTATGTCTTTAAATTCTTAGCTTTTCGTCCTCGCTGCATTGTTGGCTTTGGCCGCTGCCGATCAACCGTACAGAGAGTCGTACCCTGCTCCTGCTCAATACCAACCAGCTCCAGCCTACAGAGAGGCAAAGTACGAAAAGACCGACGCACCCGTATACGTAAGTCATGCCTAAAGCATTTACTTATTGACTTTGGGCTGAATTGGTGATTTAAATTTCCTTTTATTTGTCATTTGCAATAGCCTCCCAGGCCCCACTCTTTCGAATATGCCGTTAAGGATGGAAACACCTATTCTGACTTTGCTCACGCCGAAAACAGCGATGGCAAGACCGTAACTGGGGAATACCGTGTCAACTTGCCCGATGGCCGTGTCCAGATCGTCAAGTACAGCGCTGGTGAAGGAGGCAACGTTGCTGATGTCTCTTACGTCGGAGAAGCCAAGTACCCCGAAGAGAAACCCTACAAAGCTGCTGCTCCCCAATACCAAGAACCCGCCTACAAAACCCCCGTATACACCCCCAAGGCCGCTTATTAAAGGGCTCTAAATGGATGTAAATTAATTTGAAGATATACAAAACGAATCTATTATAAATCAACCGTCTATATTTATTCAGCTACAAAGTTGTATGTTTATGTTTATACTGTACAGGCAATACTATTTATTCTAGCGCAATACTATCTGCGTGCGATATATTGTATAATTTTTACTGCTACGCGTTTAGGTAAGCAGCCTACAGCAACAATGAATACTTCGCGATTAGTGATATATTGTATTTCTGGTTAATATAGTATTACTAATTTGTAATAACCAAAAATAATGAAGTAACAATGAAGTAGCAATGAAGTAATGAAGTAGGTTAAGAACAATTAAGTAAAGTAATCCGTACATGAAATACGTGAACATGTGACGGATGTGAGGCATAGAAATGAACTACTACTATTACATATAGTACTATAGTGCTAATCACTACGAGTTATTCCAAGGGGTTCCTAACTCCGTTGGTAGGTGTACGAGGGTTAAACTTTTTTTTTAACCCAAAAGAAATCTTAGGGTTAAACTGTTAAACTTGGGGTTAAAAACTGTTAAACTTAGGGTTAAAATTGTTAAAATTAGGGTTAAAACTGTTAAACTTAGGGTTAAACACAGTTGTAAGGGTTAAAATGTTCTACTTAGTTAAACTGTTCAGTTAAAAAGCTAAAAACAAGTTACACGTGCTAAAAAGTTTAAACATTTTTTAACTAAGTGGTCAGGGTGTACGAAGTTAAACACGAGTTGCGACCCCCTGGAGTTATTCATTGTTTGCATTGGATTCATTGTTTTCTAGTATCCGTATAATTGACTAGTATTAGCGAAGTCATACGGTACAAAAGGTTTCGAGGAAGGCCGTTTATTTCTTGCGTGTAAACAAAGCGGCATTAGAGGCTTTCACTTTCTCTTTCGAGCCTATGGAGTTTGAGAACCTGAAATTCTAGTTTTCAGGGACGATCATAAAATGTTATATAGCCGGGACCGTAGACCGCGCATCATTTGCACAATGAAGAGAAGAAGAAAAAATAGTGAAGTGGTTAAGAGCAAATCTAAACTCTGTGACACGAAAACCATGTGTGATGCAAAGTAGACACAATTAGAAGGACATCATGCGTGCTGGAAAGCTCGTGGACCGAAAAATAAGACCGACAATATGAGAAAGAACAGGTTAGGAATCCCACAAGCACATCAATTAACGATGTCACAGGAAAAGCAGCTAGTGATATAGGTATGCATTACCAGAATGGTAATTCACGTATCAAAGGTGACTAACATTAATAGGTCCCATATTAAAGTGCGTATTAGATTTCATAGAATCTTTAAAGTGAGTAATACTGTGAAGTCAAGAAGTTATATAAGGAAAGATAGAAAGCCAAAAAGATTGCCTGATCGTAAAAAGTCCGTTTAAGTGAAGACGAGGTACCCTTCGCAGTGTGCCTTCCAGCTCGATTGCAAAAAGTCCAGATGAAAAGGGGCAATACGGTTAAGATAAGAACATCACGACACAGGCTAGTAGGAGTGGCATAGTTTCATCAAAACGCAAACGATCAGACTAGGACCACGCTAAACTGCTTTCTCTTGGCTATATAAAGCGAACCAAGATTCCAGTTCAACCATCAGTTCTCACCGAGCCGAGCAACCCTCCACCCAGTACTTACCATGAAGGTACAATTGCGAAGTTCTCTTATTTCCAAAATTGCCTGCAACTCTGAAAGGCTTTGACTGATCGCGTTGATTTCTCTCTTTTATGTAGCTCTTCGTTATCGCCGCTTTGTTGGCTTTGGCCGCTGCTGATCAGTCATACCGTCAGGCATACCCTGCTCCGGCTGCTTACCAACCAGCACCTGCTTACCAACAAGCCCCTGCTTACCAACCAGCCCCTGCTTACAAGCCCACCATCTACGAAAAACCCATCTACGTAAGTTACTTAAAACTCTCCTAACTTGAAGAAATTATTGAACTGGAACTAATGTTCGTCTTGTATTTCGCCAACTGTGTAGGAAGAACCCCGTAAACCTCATGCTTTCGATTATGCCGTGAAGGATGCTGAAACTTACTCTGACTTTGCCCATTCCGAAAACAGCGATGGCAAGACCGTCAGCGGAGAATACCGTGTTAACTTGCCCGATGGCCGCACTCAGATCGTCAAATACAGGGCTGACGACTACGGCAACGTTGCTGATGTCTCTTACATCGGAGAAGCCAAATACCCCGAAGAGAAACCCTACAAACCCGCCTACCAAGCCCCTGCCAATAACGCCCCCCAATACCAAGAACCCGCCTATGCAGCCCCAGCCTACAAGGCCCCAGTTTATACCCCATCAAAGTATTAAGAAGTTTATTGTGTAAATTGACTTGATGCTATTACAAAGAACATTATTATTTTAAAACATGTGCCTATTTATTTAAAATTCGAATGCCCCAGTAGACTGTAAGTATGCTAGTTTAAACGGCAAATTGCAAACTATGTATAGTACGTTTTAAAAAACGACCCCAACAAACCGTATACTGTCCTAATGGCTCGCAACTGCGCGTCTGGAAACACTGCTGCGAACAGCCGTGCGAATAGCCCTAATGCCGGTTTCGTAGTGCTGTTCCCAGACACACAGTTGCGGGCCATTAGACGGTATGGTTTGTTGGGGTCGTTTTTTTAAAAACATACTGTACTGTACAGTACCGAACTTATTGATCGTCTTATGGAGTTTCGGAATTGACGAATCACAGTGCTTATCCTCTGTTTAGGCCAATCCTGACATTTCTTGCCTACTTCTACGCTCCGGTAGGGTTCTCGACACGTTGTCCCTTCTAAACTCCCCAGTTAATGAAAGGAGCAGGTCAGTCAATTAGATGCTGTCAGAAATAGTAAAAAAAATACAGTTTTTGGATTCATGGTTGCCAAGCACTTTCTTTGCTTTGACCTTTTGTTTGTCAGGGAAGAGGGATTAGCTTCGCTACTAAGGAGCATTTAATTGACTGACCTGTTCCTTAAATTTTTTTTTCAATTTAAAGCAGGCGTAGGCTTGAAAGCCTGTTGCCAGTTCCTTAAATTAACTGGAGGGTTTAGAAGGGACAATATTTAATTGACTGACCTGCTCCTGTAATTAACCAGGGAGTTTAGAAGGGACAACGTGTTGAGAAGCCTACCTGAGCGTAGAAGTAGGCAAGAAATACCAGGATTGGCCTAAACAGGGGATAAGCACTGTGATTCGTCAATTCCGAAACTCCATAAGACGATCAATAAGTTCGGTACTGTACATTACAGTTACAAAACAAAGAGAATACCAATAATGTCACAAACATACTCTCAATGTCAATGTTGCTTTCAGGAATCGTGTCTGAAAGAGGTATGTATAATAATAACTATTTGATCTAACTGCTGAAATGGAGACTGCTTTTGGTTTAATTTTCCGAGAGGTTTTCGATAACTATTATGTTGTGGTGGACTTTTTTTTTTATTATTTCGAAACTCAACGTAGGCTCGCGCCTATTGTTGGTTACACTAGTTATCATTTACCTAATTTGAATGCCAATTGACTAAGTATTTCGGGATCACAACCATGAAATAACAATAACAAATAACTTAACAATGCCAATAAGGAGAAATAGAGGGAGGTATATGCCTGAGGGAGACAAAAGGAATAGGGGGGATGTACAGTAACCAACTTATTGATCGTTCTTATGGAGTTTCGAAATTGACCAATCACAGCGCTTATCCCCTGTTTGGATGGGTTTTTACATTGCTTGCCTACTTCTACGCTCAGGTAGGGTTCTCAACAAGTCCCTCCTAGTCCCCAGTTAAATAAAGGAGCAGGTCAGTCAATTAAACGCTTATCCCCATC
>JAGJRO010000335.1:0-16190 GCA_022832285.1 Lepidurus apus apus
CTTGCTAAGGTCGAAAGATTAGTGAAGGGCAATGATGGAATTGCTCGCTCTGCCATTATTCGCACTGCTCAAGGGATAACGAATCGTCCAATCTGTAAGCTATAACCCCTTGAAGTTGACATTGTAACTCCTCCTGATTGTTTGAGTGTACCTGATTCTGATGTTTCAAACACTAACTCTGATGTCGTTTTACCTAATTCTCAAGTTTTTATTCCCTTTCTGATGTTATGCTACCTACGTCTGAAGTAGTTAAGTCCAATCCTCGTTTTTTACCTGATTCGTTTAATTCGCAAACTGTACGTGATGTTGATGTACTTAAACGTCCTCCTCGTAGAAAGGCGCATATCCAAGCCAAGCAATTCATTCGTGACTGGACTCGAGATCTCCAGGATGACGATATCTTGGAGCGCGGGAGGATGTCACGGAATGACTTTGAATTCTATTCGAAGCCTAGTGAGAGCTTCTTCTTAGCTCGCGCGCTCTCTCGACCTCTTGCCTTCCATGCAGTGCTTTGGATCTTCCCAAAAAAATCCCGATCCGATCATTTGATCGGATCGTCGGTGTGTCGTAAAGAGCGTGGATCGGATCTTTTTTTTTAGGGAAATTTACCGATAAATTGAGGCCATAATCATAATATCTGTATATTGACTCAGTACATATAATAATAACCTTAAAGGGGGAGTAAGGTCCGAAAAAAAAAATGTTATAGAGGAGACCAAATGAAGTGTTCTGGCTGAAGAACTCCTATGACAATTATGCATATTAACCGAGTAATTAATTATTTAGCGGTTTAAGCTCCGCCCCTTTCCTCCAAAATTATAATTTTCCTATCCTTATAACATGGGAGGACAGTTGGCCGGAGAGCTAGCGCCTTTACCTATTAGCGCATTCAAAATCGGACCTTCGATTTATAGGGATGGCACCATTATCTTTCTTTTGAATGCTCAAGCTAGTCTGTAGGTGCTTTGGATAATTTACAAGCTCGATCACAAAAAACTGACCTTTTCTTCGCGCCGCGACTTGCGGGCTCCGCTGTACACCATAAAGCAAGCGTTACCCGCAAAGTCAGAGCCGCCTCGCGCGGTCCCATTGCCAGGGGATGGGATGAGCATTTAAGTTGTTTAAAAATAAGTGTACCAGTCCTCGTATGACATTTTTTTTGCTTGAAATTATCCCGTGCAAGCAAAGCGGAAATACTATGTTTAATAAAAAAGCACAGTTTATTATAGGCTTTATTTTAGTTAAGTTTTGGTAAGTGATTGGGGTATATCGTATATATAGCTGTTTCACGTATGGAGCTTATTGCAAGAGTAAAATTCCTGGTTGGTCACTATTTTTACTTTTTTTCAGTATACATTTCAAATAGCAAACTTTACATTTTAGTTCAGGTATATTTAGTGTTTTATTAGTTACATATGTATGGATTTTTTAAAAAAAGAATCGGATCTTTGATCTGATCGGATCGAGATTTTTTCGATCCGGATCTAAATTTTCCGAAGATTTTCAGGATCGGATCTGATCGGATCGGCAAAAAATGCGAATGATCGGTAAGGATCTAAGATCCGGCGAAAAAAAAGATCCAAAGCACTGCTAAGCACGCCCTAAGCTTGCGGCGCGTTTTATCGTCAACGCTCGTTCAACTCAGCCAGTTGAACGGCGACCTGCAAAACGTCCGTTTTATTGTCAACGAGAGCCAGTGGTGCTCATGGGGGGGGGTCGTGAGGAGTAACTCCTCTTGGCCATGTTCTTGGGGGGGGGGAATTGAAGGGAATCCCCCCCTTCGAAATTTTGGAGGGGGGGAATTTGTAGGGGTTGGAGGGGGGAACTCCTCTTGGGCCTGGGGGGGGATGAGCACCTCTGACGAGAGCAGTTCAACGGAAGAACTGGTGAACGGATCAGTTCACAATAAAACGCATCCTAAAACGCCCGTCCAGTTGAACCGCGTCCACGCGAAAATGACAGTTGAGCCCAACACGTTCTCCAAAGTCTAACACAGCTATCTTCTTCTGTGGTAGGATGGAAAGGCTGGGCACAGGACATAGCTGTGCTTTCAGACGTTTCCACCAGTTGAGTTAAGTTAGGTTAAGTTAAGTTAAGTTAGGTTAATTAGGCTAAGTTAGGTTAAGTTAGGTTAGGTTAGGTTAATTATTAGGTTAGGTTAAGTTTGGTTAGGTTATGTTAACTTAAGTTGAGTTAACTTAAGCCAGCGATCCGCAGCAAACCATACCAGCCTTATTTCGCCCCAGGCGAGGCATTTTAGGGTGCATTTTATTGTGAACTGATCCGTTCACCAGTTCTTCCGTTGAACTGCTCTCGTTGACAATAAAACGGCCGTTCTGCAGGTCGCCGTTCAACTGGCTCAGTTGAACGAGCGTTGACAATAAAACGCCCGTCCAGCTCGGGCGTGCTTAGGGATCGTCCCGAGTTCTACTATGCACCAGGAACGAAGTTGAACGGAAGGCCTGTTTTTGAACTGCGCGCCAAGCTGTTCACGGTAAAACGCCCGTCCAGCTGAACCCCGTCCACGCGAAAATGCCAGTTGAGCCAACTGGTGAACGCAGTTCTTCAGTTCCGTTCACAATAAAACGCACCCTAGGATACGTTACATTTAGGATAGCTTAAAGGGCAATAGCCAACGACATAGAATATTGATATTTGGATGAATTTTTATTGTACACATTATTCTAAGAACGAGAAAATTTGTTTCAAATTTTTATGACTAGCCGTTCCCGAGTTATTGACTTGCGAAATTTTGGCATTTTCCCGCCACGCGAGCCGTGACGTCGAGATCGTAAACAACATTACAGGCTGACCTGTCCGTGTTCGCGGTTCGTGTTCGTGGTTCACGGTTTGTGTTCGGTAAGTTCGTGGTTCCTCTGGCTCAAACTGGCATATTGTTTGCGACATGACGTCACGGGACCCACGTGACCGCGCTGACCAATGGCAAATATGCCCCGTTTGAATGTTAAGACTTCTTATTTTCTTATTATCTAGTTTTCATTTTAGCGTATGATAAAAAGACACAGAGAACTAGAAACTACCTTTTTTACTCCTTATTATAAGACAAAGTTGTTTTTTGTTGGCTATCGCCCTTTACGTTAGATTTAGGTTGGTTGGGTTAGATTAAGTTAAGTTAGGTTAGATTAGGTTGGTTAGGTTAGGTTAAGTTAGGTTAGGTTAGGTTGGTTAGGTTTAGTTAGGTTAGGTTAAGTTAAGTTAGGTTAGGATGCTTATGCGTTTGCTGCTTTTAGACACCTCCTACAACATGACTGAACCCGCTTAGGCAGTTTGCTGCTTTTAGATGTAAACAGGGTTATGCTAAAGGGTAGGCTTAACGTAAAAGCAGCTAACGGGCATGCCTATGGGCGTCGCTAAAACTCAGCTGTTTACGAATGCCAGAAAACAGCGGGAAAAGAAAGAAAAACAATGAAAGACACTGAAGACCTGAGCACTTATTTTGATAATTTAGACGCTTTGATTGAAGATGATAAGAAACCGGTAAGGTCTTATAGGTTTACATTAGTTTTCATCAGTATACAAATTTAGGTAACATATCGATGGTTTGCAGTCGAGTTCTGTGTTCAGGTCAACGTGGCCAAAAAGTAAGATTATTCTGTCTATTCATCCAATACACAAAGTCGCCATTTAAGATTAGTAACAAAATTGTTTTTGTAATTTAAACAGGGTTTTGGCTGAGTACTACGCCAAGAAACACCTCAAAGAAAAGTGGCCGTTATTTGCAAAGTACTGTATTGGAGGTAATTTGGTGAACTCCTTGCCCGATGTGGAACAACTGGGAATATCCGTCGTGGACGATGATGAACTCGAAGCAGCTCGTGAGAAGTTTTCCAAAGTGTGGTTTGAGCACATCTACAGCATCCATAAGGGTAAAGTCTCTTTGGAGAATTTAACTGCTCTGGACATGATGCAACAAAAAGACCATCCGTATTCCATCACCAAGTATATATCTATCTAAGCTTTTTTTTTCTTAAAGAAGCGCCACTAAGTCGCTTTTTCTTAGGTATAGCATTTTAAGTAACCCTACTTTTCGAATTCACGATGGCGAACCAACTCCTCGACCAGAACCTGCAGATTCCCAAGAAACAGTCCCAGTAGTCAAATCAGCCTCTTTCCCAGCACTCCAACCCTCAGCAGAACCCCCAGTTGACGTTTCCCGTTTGAAGAAACTAAGTAAAGATAGCTTAGCTTCCGCCTTTGCCCAGCAAACCAGCAAGAAACCTGCAACAAAAGACCACAAAGAAGGAGATAAGCCCCAAGTGAAGGAAGAACCGCCCAAAAAGAAGAGCAAAGACATGACCGCGTTTTTCGGCAAGCAAGCTGAGAAGATCCCAAGTCCCGCCCTCGAGCCGCCAGCTGTACCTAAATTAGAAGATTCTAAAGAGAAACCTAAGCGTTTTACAGTCTCCAACAGCTCTTCGCAACCCGACCAAGACACCCCCAAAACGTCCGAATCCACGTCAAACGGATCAACCAAATCCACCAAATGTACCGCCTCTACTATTAGCAAACCTTGCAAGAGAGCCAAGAAGGAAAAGGCACCTGAAGTAAAGAAAGGCCAGAAACGACGTCGTCGCATTCAAGAAGTTTCGGACTCCGATTCTGAACCAGGTTCTTTATATATCTCAAATCACCTTTATTTTTCAATCAAATTCAAATCAAGATCAATCAATCAAAATAAAAAATTATCTCAAATCACCTTTATTTTATTTCTAATATCAGTGGATCAAAACCAAAAGTGAGCTGGCAATTATTATCTGCTTCTAGAACGCGAGCCGGAAGACTCTCCTATGGAAACCACGCCCCCAGTTTTGGAAGAATCGGATGACGATTTAATCCCGCCAACGCCGATACCAGTTGCCCGTACTTACAAACCGGGTCGCAAACGGGTTTTGAAAGAGGTTTCCAAGACCTATTTGGACGAAACCGGCTATATCGGTTTGTGACACATTACCCTGTCATCTATTAGCTTACTGATTCTATTTATTCTAATTTTCAGTAATAAGAATAATGATAATAAACGTTTTTAATGTATTCGTGTAGTCACCAAGAAGGAGTATGAAGCCAAGAGCGAATCTGATGATGAACCCACGCCTATTCCTGCTGAATTCAAAACAGAAGATCCTAAGCCCGCCCCTCGGGCCATGTCTCCGCCCACTAAGCGCAAGCAGGCCAGCATCATGAGTTTCTTTAACAAGAAAAGTTGAAAGCTGCAAAGTCTTTAACATGGTTTCGCATTTTTTTTTTTGCTTTTGAAACTCCAAAAGAATCAGTTTCCTGTAACAAACCCACACATAAACACTCAATACACTTTTCCAGTTAGCGAGAAAACATTAAACTGTGCCGCGTTACCATCCGCTAGGGCGTGTTCTATTGTAAAGTTGTATACATATAAGCAACACCCATTTAAATATCCAGGGGAGAGGGAGGATTAAGGGGGCCAAAAGGAAATAAGACATTAGGGGATACTTTTGTTTTCACTTTTCAAAAAAACACGGGACTAGGAAAAATGTTATTTTTTACATTATACCTTTCTTATACGTTTTCATTCCCCACTTTTTAAAAGAAACTAAATTGGCATTTTATTCATTGGGGGGGGACGACTGTATCTAGGTGGGTGCGAATGATCACGTGTGGTGTTGCGTGTTTTATGAAACTACTGGGAAAAAAATTGCCTTGAATTTTTTGGCTGCAGAGCTTTACGGGCCCCACTCTGATTAAAGTGTATATAGTAACTTGGTTGCTTTACCTTTTACGTATGGAACTGCCGTACGTATGTGCCCCTCCCACAGTTTTTTCTTTTCTCATTAACTAGTTGGTTTTCTTTTAACTTGATTTTCCTTTTGGGGGCCAGAGCAAATTAATCTGTCTTAAACTAAATGAGGATTAAAACAATTAAATAAAAAAGCAGCAAGGGAAAACCACCTGGGCTCTTCCTTAAATTGAAATTCATTTTCTTTACTCCCAAAAATAGGCGCCTTTCTTTCCCTTGAAAAACCGAAACCGAGGTAAGCGATTTTCCTTTCAAACATATTTTTACAAGAAGCCTTTCTTCTTTTATTGTGCTCCTTGCACAAACGCACATTCAAAAGAAGAAAAAAAAAGAAAAGACAGGTACGAATATTGTTTCACCTTTGATTTTCTTTTGTTTAAACCAACGCCCAGCGAGGATTAAAATTATTGCTCACGCCTTAGAAAATTTTCCCGACAAAAAATACCGCTTACCTCGCTCTTGGTCTAAACAAAAGCTAAAACAATTATCAAAATGCTAACAAAACGGTTACAATGGTGAGAAATTTGAAAAGCTTCGACATTTTGGGCGCCAAAAGTCCTTCCATGTAACGCCATCTAGCGCTGCTAATCGTAACCAACAATGAAATGCCCTCAGCAAACAAACTTTCCCGGCTTTTTCTTGTCCCCCTTTTTTACACGAAAGTATGCAAGACATGGCGCAAAAATTCATCCAAAAAATAAAAAGAAACATGGCATCAAAACACAGTTAGGAAAAAGGTGGGTTTCTTGATACTGGATGGGTGGGCGGAGCTATGGCTGTATATGTACGTCTATCATATACCTTTTCGTTATGGTAAAATAAGAAAACTTGGTCTCTGGCGACCAATCACGGCATGGCAAAAAACTCAGACCTATTTTTCTCCGAAACTAAAATCAAGAAATAGTTTTAAAAAAAAATTCTGACCAAATACCGTTGGCAATTGCCCTGTGATTCATGTGGACGGACTAGGGTCGGAAAATGTGTCGAAAACTGAAGATCAAAAACTCGGTCCAAAAACAAAAATATATCATGGCGGTGGAGTTTGATCCGATTCGGTTTTACGATTTATATGTTTGAGGGATAAGGAACAGACGATTTGAGCTGTTTGTCTGTTTGATTACGGAGCTTTGAAAGAACTGTTTATACAAAAAAATGTCTCTCCCCCCAATAAAAACAATTCGGAGGGAAAAATCATTTTTCTTTTTGTAACATTGTGGATGTTTTCAGTAAAAAAAAAATCCAACGTTTGAGAGAACCGCGCACCAAAATTAAATCACACGAAACCTTTGAGAAAGATAAATGCCATACAATTTACTTTACTTTAAAAATTAAGCTAGCTAAGACGTTTATGGCAGGCCTATTTTTAATGGGTGCAGCAATGCCCAAGTTGTAAGGTTCACGAGTTTTGGTGTTTTGTGCAAAATTGTCAGCTAAAAATAAAAAATTGTCAACTAAAAATCTTAAAAAACAAAAAATAAAAAAATAAGTGGGTAAAAGGCGGCGTATACTAAGACGAGAATGCTCGCAAGAGTTATATAGACAATGTTCTTGAAAAAAAGAAAGGGAAGGACATGAAAAGATTATCCAAGCCGAAGCGAGCAATTTCCTTGGGATTGGGGGATAATGTAAGATTTTTTTTAGCTTCACTTTAACTTTCCTTTAACTCTTTTCTCTCTTTCTCTCTTAAAGAGCAATATATAGTAAATATATATATCACATCGAAAGCCAAGAGACGAAGAAAAAACGGGGTTAATTGTTAATCGAGTCAAAGATTTGAATAGACGTAAAGAGGGCGGGGCTTATCATAAAATCTTGGCTTTCTGGTTCCTGTTCGTTTCGTTTCTTTCTGTTTTTGCTGGCTTAGCTTCTTCGTCTCCCGTTTCACTTCCCACTGTCACACAATTTTTTACGTACACGATTTCCAGGTGGGCGTGGCAAACGCCTCGATTCTCTTCCGAGACACTTTTCTAAAGAAAGGGGGATGGTTCACCGTCCCTTTTTTTTCCTCTGCGTTCTTTTGCCAGTTTTGGTTCCGTTTTTTTCTTAATTGTCACACTACTTGAGCTGCTTTTTTTGCAAAAAAATTTCGCACTTTTTTGCACTGTTCTTGGATTCCCCAAAAATCACCACCAGTCTTTTTTCACCCATTCGTTTCTGAAAAAGAAATAACTTCTCTCCAGACTTTCTTTTTGCCTTTTTTTCATTTTTTACATGACTTCCGTCTCTTCTGCCAGGCAAGTCTTCCGATTCGCCACATCCTTTAACATGAGATTCCGTTCTAATCGGCGAATCTTCTTCGGACAACCGGAATTGGGCGTGCACTTGGGTTTGAGCTTTTTTTCCCTCCCCGTAAACTTTTTCACGTTTTCTATAACAAAAAGACAACAAGAAACGGAAAGTATTAATTTACATCACAGACTAGTAAGATCTGAACCACATATCGCTAAACTTGGCTTGAAACGCCAAACGAAGATTTGAAGCACCAAAGATTTGAAAGACTTTTTAAAAAGATTTGAAACACAAACGAAGGGCTTTCTTTCCAGCGTTTCGCTGTTCTGCACTGTGTATAGCGTTGTAGGATCCACGCTATTGGTTGAGGTTGACGTCATTTTGCCTGAGAAACATTTCATTGTTGCTGCCGCGACAAGCCCACAAGCACACAGAGTATGACATCTACAAAAGCAGGCTCTCTTAGGAAATCTGAGTTGGCCCACTTTCGTTAGGACTTATAATATTGAAACGGCTAAATGATGCCATTGCGGAGAAGATGAACTACATGTTTCCTGCTTTGGCCACTAGAAGTGCTCTTAGGAAATATTAAAAAAGGCGACAACCCGGAGATAAAAGTGAAATTAGTGTGCATTATTGTTGCAAACGTTCTCCGGAAAAAGAATGACAAACATGCCTCACTCGAGTTGAAAATTGGTAGTTGGATTAGGTTAGGTTAGGAAAGGTTAGGTTAACGATTCTCATCAACTTTCGTTCATCAACGATCACCTTCGTTGATGAGAATCGTTAAAACTTGCACTTTCTTTCACTCCACTAGCTGAAAAAAAAAGAACAATGTATTGTTAGAAACTGACACGCTAGTGTCATTTTTCACTCCGGGATACACTACATACGTTTCCACGCAAAAGGCATTTCCCGTGCCTTTATAGCAACCTCTTTAGAACCTTCCTACCCTGGAGCGGTCTGCTCCCCAAAGGCATCTTTTAAAATGAAAAATAGCCTTCGGTTCCTTGTATCTTGAAACCTTATCATTTCTATGAGCCTTGTCTTATTCTTTGTTTCACTAGAGGGCTGCACATTCTGAAGTTATTTTCTCCGCAAAAGGCATCGAATAGTCTCTTGTCTTATAATAAGGCTGGCAAAGACCGTGTCAACTGCGAACTGCGTGTTCCAAATTACTAAGCACTGCGAACAGAGTTTTGGATTCGCATTACCCACGCGTCCCATTCGTAGTTCGTTTCCTTTTCCTGAAGTATGAGCAACCCAATCGCCTGAAACAGTACAGAAACTGAACAGTATAGAGCCCGCCCTGTCCTACCAGGTTTGCGCATGTGCAATACGGATTGCGCGGCCAAAAGTTAACACTGAGAGCCTTCGTGTACACACATTAGATTCTGTGCCACGGCACTTCAAACTTGTCTGTCTCGAGAACAAAAAGGCCCTTCGCGACGGAGACAATAACAGAAGAATGTAAAAGTTCAGTCTCTGAAGCTTTTAAAATTAAGCGTTTTGTCGGCTTGTACGGCGCGAAAAGGGATTAGTCAACTTACTAAGATTCGTGGCTCCCAGAATCGAGAAGGGGAAACGTTGCCGCAGGGCATCTAATTGATCCCTGGGCAAATCTTGCACTTTAAAAGCAGTATTGCTAGCTCCCAACACCCACATGTGATGCTCAGTGGACCTCGGCCCAGCTCGTCCAGCATTTTGGAAGATATACTAATAAAAAAAAATATTATCCAAAATTCAAATTAAACAAAGTACTACCTGGATGTAATCAGAGGAATTCCCGCCGCCAATGGACTTGTACACCACGATGTCATGTCCGGGGGGCAGGCAGAGCATGGTACCATCTCCGGGGTGCGAAACGGGGCGTGGCAAAGGTGAAGCGGCCGAAGCGGTGACGGAAGGGCCCGGATTATCCGAGTCTAACGGACACACCGGACAACAGCGTCCTGCTACCTTAACGGGCCGGTCGCAGTGCATGTTCTGCTTGCTGGGGCATTCCATGCGGTGGCACTCGATGCGACCCGCTTTGCACTCGCAGATGACGCAATCCATCGGTCCGAAAGGCCCCATCACAGGATGCCACGTGGTTCCATGTAAATAATACCTTTTGAATAAAAAAAAAATTTCCAATACGTTCAAAAATATGCATCTTCCAATCACTTCTTAAGAGTTACATTTTCAAAAAATAAAAATAATAACTACAATAAAAAGAGACTGAAATTCATACCTTCCTCCGGAAATACAATCCTCCATCTTGGAATCTGTAGCTGGCGATTGTTGGATGATCACAACTGATCCTTCCATATCGTCATTCCTTCCCAAAGGATCTTAAAGAATACAATAAAAATGCTTAAATACAGGATCTAGAATGCAATTAGTTCAGTACCAGTGCTTAAATAAACGGTTTAAACGATCAAGGATACGAAACACAATTAATTATACTATAATTTTTATTAAAAGAAAATCCAACGGGAATTCGTGCGAAAGTTAACGCGCCAAATTGGAAAAAGGGAGGAAAAGAAAAACAAAACCAAGCAAAAAGAAACATCAAAAGTTCTTGGCCAAAAACACTTCCAACAGATGGCTAGGATACGGGTTAGTCACAGTTCGTAAACTATTTTGGCAAATTTCCTGTCTCGCGTACTTTTGCAGCCGTAACTGTCAGGGTCGTGCCCAACAGAATCAAACCAGAAATCAAAGCGAAAAATAAACATTACAAAATACAGATAAATAAAATAAAAAAACAGATGGAGAAACAATCCCCCCCCCCTTTCACTCCAGAATTTAAACGCATACCATTTTTTCTTTTTAAGAAATGCAAAAAAAGGCTTTTTACCTGGACAAACCGGACAACATTCTTCGCGCGTCCGAATTGGATTCTCGCATCCTGGTTTCGGGCAGTCTCGCAATTGACACATAACTAGTCCAGTCTGCAAAAACGTCCCAACATTTTTAAATTAGAAATATATTTTTTTAACGTCTTTAAAAAAAATTATTCGAATAAAAATAGTAAAATTAGCATCTGAATCACCCAATCACGGTCATGTCGTCTCCAATGCCAAAATGCACTTGGAAGGGAGAGGTACATTTCCTCATATTTTTTTTTTAATTTTACGTTTCAATTAAAGTCTTCTGTAACCAATTCGAAAATTGCTTTTTTTAAGCTAACGTATGAGTGCTTTTTATGGTCACGAAATGGAATTATAACTAAAATTAGTCCTAATTCCCTTTCATACCCCCTCTCAGGAAAACTAAAGTATGTAATTCACCTAAAGTGGAACATTACAGTCTCGTAAAAACATTTCTTGCATTACACCAGCTTTTATCACAAAAAATAAGGCAAAAAATCTAGTTTCTAGTGATACTTTTCTTTCCGTTCGGCGCCAAATAGTCGTCAAGTTATTAGAGAAAGATAAGTGGGCCTCTTAAGCAGCGGCATGGCACGTCACCGCACGACACGTCCGTGACGTCATGGCCTAAAGTTTGACTGCCCATAACTCCTGAACGGCTAACTCGAGAAACTTGGAACAATTTGCTGCATTCTTAGCATTCTCTAGACTAACAAGCTCCATCAAAATCTTATTCGATCAATCAAAATAAATTTTTATTTTATTTAATAAACCAAGGAAGCACAAGTTTCAAAAATCGCGCTTCTTTCTCTTCTCTTACTAAAAAAAATTAAAGCTTTGCTTATGATTCTTCCCTAAAACAAACGACCGTAATAAAAAAGAAATAAGTTTGAAAGCCCAACAAAAAAGTCCTTTTTTGACCGTCACAAAACGCCCCCCCCCCCAAAAAAAAGGGTCCTAGTTCGTTAAATCATTACCTCGCAGACGCACTGGACGCATTGGTTGGCATGTTCTTGTTGAAGTGAAACGCTGAGGGACGTAAACCTCTCTTTATGACGGTACACTTGGCCATTATGCAAGCAAGAAGTGGGGTTGATATCGCCGCTAGTGCTCTTGGGCGCTTCCGTCCCGTAATTATTGCTCTGGCCTGGAATTAAACTGGGTCGCAACAACTGACCAGCTCCTCCTCCTGCTGGTGAACCCGTCACTGGCGTCGTATTGCTGGTGCCGGCTACTGGACTGCTTTTCCCCGACTCTGCGCATAGGTGAAAATAAAAAAAAAAAATTTAAATCTTTCTTTCAGTAAAAAAGTGGAACCTGAAAAACACGTTTGTCATAAATGCCGCGCTAAACGAGCTAAAATTCTAAGAAAAAACCACACTGGGAAACGTATCAACTTATTTCAATCCACCCCCCCCCCCCCCCAAAAAAAAAAAACCAGCAAATTCACAATCTCTTCCTGTTCGTACTTTTGTAATAACTTGTCGAAGTTGGGAGAGGGTACAAACAAGAAACGTATTAGCACCCCATTAAAGAAAATATATATATATATGTATATATATATATATATATACCGTACAGGGAATATGTGTGGAGGAACTGGTGCACTTTTGTTACGGAACTTTGAAACACCAAATTTGTGCCCCCCCAAAAAAAAATTTACGAGTCTGTCATAAAATGACAGTGACAACCTTCCAAGACCAGTTTTAGGGGAAAACGTCTCTGGTCGCTTCTTCTCTTCTCTCTCGCTCTCTCTGGTCTGTCTTGGGTTTTTAATTGTGTCTGACTTATCTGTCTGCCTCTATGTATTCTTCCTGCTCGTTTTCTACGAATTGATGGAACCCCATTCTTATCCAGAGCCAGCCCGCTTTACACCCAGAAAGGGCGGACCGTGTCTTTTCTTCCTAATTCGCCCAAAGAGCTCAGATTTTCTGTATTTCTCCTATTTTTAACTTTCTCTGCCTTAACCTTTCTTATTCTATTATTAATATACACTTTTTAATCAGTAATATAATATTATACGTAGACAATCCAATCCAAAATAAAATAAGAATAAGAAGAGTATAATAAAATAAAAAGAGTAAGCATAAAAGATAAGGAACTATCTTATTTCGTCTAACTTTTTACTCTTCTTGTTTGTATTTTCGGCAAAGCGAAGAATTCATTTTGCCAATAAGCAAAAAGTATTCACCGCAAGAGGTTTCCCGAAAATAAAAACCATTAGATCAGGGAAGCTATAGACTCTTATGCAACAGCCACGAAGAATAGCTTGAGACGTAACCGGCGTTCCTTCGCAACACCACCAGGCAAAAAAGGAACAGAAGCGAAAGAAACAAACAAAAAGGAGGAAAAATAGTTTCGGCCAGATAGGAAAAGTGTTTTTTTTTTTAAAAGAATACGTGAACCATCCAGGTGGGCGGGGTGATGTATAGGTGGCGGCCAAGAATAACAATGAATCGAGCCTAAAAGTGTTAGTCTTGCACCCGTCTCAAGTCGGAAGTCATGTGCCAAACCCGCTTCTGCTCCATCCAAAAAAAGGCGAAAAAAAGTTCCATTTTGGACACTTTTTCGTTTCTTACAAGAAACTAATTTTAAATGCGTCTTACGTCAGACACAAACTTCCTTGAGCATTACATCAGTCCCCTCCCCTCGAAAAAAACTCTCTAAATATTAGTTTTATTTTTATTGTGAGAATTTCAGGAGGTGTGGCATCCACTAATAACCCCCACCTTTTCCTTCTTCCCTTATCCCATTTCTTTTTATTTTAATTCACACATTGAGACTTTTCGATAGAAAAGTGTAGGCTAGATAGCACAAGCAAAACGAAGAAATTTTCGTCAAACTTTTGGGAGTTTGCTATTCTCGTTCTCTTACTGGGATATTCTAACGGAATTCTTATTGGAATTATTGGGATATTCAAACGACTTGTGACGTCACGGACGTGCCGGACGACTTTTGTTTTAGTTTGCTATCAAATCTAACCAGCCGTTTTTGAGCAACCTTGTTCCGAAAGTGTGACTTGATTTGGGACATGGTGCTGCTACAGCAAACTGTGTTGACAAATTGTACTTTTTAGAAGCGAAACAAGCCGTCAATTAGCTCTCTATTTGATTTTTACGTTATGGCGCAAGGTTTTCGCAAATACAATAACAAACATCAGTGCCATCTGTGACTGTTTCGCAGCAATAAGCTAAGGGAGCTTTAAAAGAAAATTTTTAGTGGTTATTGTCCTTGGACTGAAAGCCCTTTATTAACTCCAACAGTGGAAATTTAGGAAAAGGAAATTAATAAAAAAAATCTCTTTGGTAAAGAAGCCAAAGAAACTGCGAAAGATGTGTGTATGTATGTAACGTATGTAAACGTATGTGTAAGTTGTGTCTAGACGTTTGGTTTGGCCCGAAAGTCTTTTTCTGCGGACTTTTGCCCAGAAAATGGTTTCTTTTCCCTTTTTTGTTTTCTCTTTTTGGCTTTCCTCGAAGCTTCAAAGGCAAGAAACAAAAACTGGTTTGGCAAAGCTTCGACTTTCCCAGCAGAAAAAAAAGAACCAGCGCTTTGGCTGGTCCCAGACGCATCCATTAAGGCGTCTGACTAAAACTTTTGGCAAAATTCTGTGCGTGGAATGATTTCTTCTCAACCTTTTCTGTGGCTGTTCTTCACTGGTGTTTCTCAATTTCTTTAAGAATGATGGTCTAATTCAGTCATTCCAGAGTTAAAGACTCACTTGGGCAATACTTGCAGCATTCCACACTATTGGGATTGGGTGATGCGCAATCCTCGCAGTAAATAATGGTACAGTTGATCTTCCCTCCCTAGAAAAACAAAACCCGATTAAATTCAATTCAATTTGAAAATGATTCAGAAAAACATTTTTTTTGGAAGTAAGTGAATGTTCCGTAACATGTTTTCCAAGAAAAGGCTTTTTTGGGGGAAAGGGAGGTAAAGAAGGCGTGGAGTTCGGGTATAAACAATACATCCGCAAATGAAACGTGGGTCTATATTTGACTCTCTCTCTCTCTTCCAACTATACTGTATTTATTTGACTTGATTGGGACCGTTACCGGAACGAGGCACGCCATTTAAAATAAAATAAATAAAGTAAAAAAATTCGCACGCTCTTTTCTTGGGTAAATAACCAACAAATCCCTCTCCTTTTCTCAAGTACCACAATTCCCAAGTTTCTTAGCAAAAAAAAAATCCACTTACCTCTTGACACACGCAAGCTACGCATTGAAGCGCCCCAGGCTGTCCAAGTCGAGAGTACCATACTTCTCCAACCGAATAGGTCCGCGATGTGAAATTGCAGGTAGGAACGGCCATCACTAATAAAAATCCACACCCACCCCCCAAAAACAAACTTTTTAGAAAAAATAATAAAATAAATTAAAGCCAATATACGTATCTACTTTACGCTAAATATAAAGCTCGTATCGTCTTCAAAGAAGTTAATTAAAACACCTTTTGCCGCAATAAAAGTGAATACATTACTGCAAGTTCTTTTTAGATTAGATTAGCTATTTCGCAAGGCTTTGATTTACACAGTAAACATAGGGTCATCCGGTCTCCGGATCTTAGTATTCACCAGACACCGAAAAGTGGGTGCGTCCAAAAGAATCCCCCGAAATCGGCCCAAATTACATAGAAAGGATCTCCTCTTTCGATGCAGTCAGTATACGGTAGATACTGGCAAAGGGGGAAGATAATTATTGCTTCCATACTGTGTCAAATTAAAAAATGCGAAAACCTCCCATCATCCCCCCCCCCCATAAAAACCCCCAAACCAAACTAACTCCTTTGCTTGCTTCTTTGGCTAAGAAGGGGAGTTGTGGTTTTGGCAGACGGCGTGGCGTGAATGCTCCACCCCTTTTTTGGCTCATTCCCTTACTGTTAAAAAAAATCCACCAAGAAAACCTGAACTGAAGCAAAAAGCAGTCATCTTTAAGTCGAAGATTGCCTTTCTTTAAAATAAAACAAAATAAGAAAAATCTTGTGTTTGAATGCCTATAGGTCAATAATGGGAATGTGAGGGCGAGCCAAGGGTGCAACTACCACTAATCAACAACGAAACCACCACTTAAAAGAAAAAAAAGTTTCGACCTTTTCATTTCGACTTAAAGCGCCGATCGAAAATTTTCGTCTGTTTCACCCGAAAAGTGTACGGTTTAGGAGCGAGGACTGCAAGAAAAGGGGGCGGGGTTTAGGATAACGATAACCCAACAAAAAAAAGCACCCCCAAAGAAAAAGAAAAAAACGGGTGGCGCTTATCTCACTAGTGTAGTAATTAAGGCCAGCGACGTCCATCCTCCCCCCCCCCCCCC